>JADDOH010001492.1:0-165346 GCA_016648135.1 Agrypnia vestita
ATTAGGTCCTTACATATGAAATTGGCGTTTTGCCGTACTGGCAAATTTGATCTCAAATATCTTCTCTTTGGTTAGGAATTCCAAATCCAAATTTATACAGATATTTACTCATGTATTTGTGTTTTGAAAATTATAACTCATTTGTTTTTTCCTCAATTGTTTTTTTTCTTTGCGTCACTCAGTGTACAAAATGAAAAACTTGAAATATCGCGTTATTTAAGAGTACGAGCTCCACCGTGGCACCAGTGCTGCAGAAACGGCTCGAAGGATTAATGATGTGTATGGCGACGGTGCCGCAAAAGAAAACACAGTGCGTTTGTGGTTCCAACGTTTTCGTTCTGGAAATTTCGACCTGCAGAACAAGCCCCGTGGACGGCCGGAGACCAAAGTTGATAATGAAGAATTGAAGGCTATGTGGAAGCGGATCCATCGCAAACCACATCCGAGTTAGCTGCAGGCTGCGGTGTTAGTGATAAAACTGTTTTAATCCACTTGAAGCAAATTGGTAAGGTGAAAAAGCTTGAAAGTTGGGTACCTCACGAATTGAGTGAAGCAAATCAACAAACGCGCGTTGACTGCTGCGTTGCATTACTCAACCGCGCACAATAATGAAGGGATTTTAAATCTTAAATCTGGCCAGATGATTACGGCAGAGTCTATTGTCAGCAACTGCAAACCATGATGGAAAAGCTAGCTGCTAAACAACCGAGGCTGGTTAATCGCTCTAGGCCACTGCTGCTTCATGATAACGCTAGACCACACACTGCACAACAGACGGCTACCAAATTATATGAGCTTCAATTGGAATGTCTAAGACATCCACCGTACTCTCCGGACCTTGCCCCAACAGATTACCATTTTTTTCGAAATTTGGATAACTTCTTGCAAAGGAAAAAATTCAACTCCGATGGGGCAGTCCAAACCGCCTTCAAAGATTTTATTGATTCCCGTTCGAATGGTTTTTTTAGTAAAGGGATCGATGAACTACCTATGAGATGGCAAAAGTGCATAGATAGCAATGGTACATACTTTGATTAAATAAAAATATTATAATAAAAAAAAATTGCCTTTATGTTCCTCCCATACTAAACGCTAATTTCATATGTAAGGACCTAATATAATCATTCTTTTTAAGTTTTTTAGACATTTTAAATATCTTAAAATGCTCCTCACTATTTTCAGGATGACAATATTATTATAACATCCCGCGACAAAATAAATTGGACATTCTGTGAACACAAAGTTTCTATGAGTAATGTGAAGACATTTGTCAAATGTGAATATTTCAATCATTATATCAAAATTATTGGCTTTAACATTGGGATGTAACATTAGTAGATATGTAGATTGTTTGAAGTTTGAATTTATATACAAAATGAGCATATTTTTCATAGCTTAGCATAGCTTTTGTAACAGTTTTTTACTCTGAAAAAAGTAGAAACATTTTTTTAAAATTATGTTTTGCGGACAAGTATTTTCTATGTATAAATACAAAAAAATAAGAAACGCATTTTTACTAGAAGTCTGATTTTACATAGGGACCGTCTATATGAGTCAAAGCTTACAAGGTTTCATAATAAGGATCAAGACTTGATTGTTATGATAAAGCGAACCAATGAAAATACACCCGGGTAATTGGTTCTGCACTGATGATCAAAAAAATTAATTATTTTTCCAGCATTCATTACCGGTAAGTGGTTTCTTGTTTCCTCCGAGCATATAGTGAGTCAGGGCTGGTGCCAGGTGCTGAGGGGCGGAGCGATGTGCCCCCAATACCACCAAACCGAGGGCGAGGCCGGCTGCAAGGGCGTAACCTTCCCTTTCAGAAGAATTCTCCATTTCTGGACCAGGGGGACGACCTGCAAAACACCAGTTATTTTTATGAAATATTTATTCATAATATGCTAACATATGCTACTAAAATATGGCGTACATGCTCTGGAAGATTTCCACAATAAGACTTGAATTAACTCTATTTATAGTGATGTCATTATTTATGACATTTATCATTATGTAGCATTTCCTCATTAATTTGTTCATTATCTAAACAATCCTTTCTTAATCAATTGCGTTACAATCTGATTTGCATTTCCTCCTAATGTGTCAATTATTCTGTGAAGAATGTACCATGCACATATGCACCACAGACCTGAAGCTTCGAATGTCTTACCCCTTCCCGATTAAGATGGACACTTTCCCTCACCAATAGAAATGTAAAACAGCGCCCAGACGGCAACCAATACAACTCACCATGCAATCTAACTGTATTCAAAACCGTAACCTTATTAAATATATTATGTGATTCAATCATCTAGGTAGAGTCCGTTCACTTTATGAAAGCCACTTGCAATAGTGTGGGTAACAGTGCGTTTACGAAAACTCGTAATATTATTATTTTGATAACGCAAAAAATAAATATAAATATTATTTTATTTTCTAAATCTAAAATAAGCATAGGTACAAACATAATTAAAAAAATCTGTTTTCTAAATTAATATGATTTCAAAATTGTTATTAAATAAAATAAAAACATTGACTTATGCTTTTTGAAATAAAATACTCTAAATTGGATTTTTTTTCAATATTTGGATTATTTTTTCAATATTTCAGTTTATTGAAAATTAAAACTAGTAAGTGAATCCATAACTATATTGCATATGTCATTGGTATTTATCATTAATCAAAATATATAATTCTCTACATAACAATGTCTGTCACAAACGCTATCAGATGGCTCAAATAATAATGTGAAATAATATAATAATAAGGTATAAGAAAAAAAAACATAATTTTCTTTTTAATAATTTCCATCCCTAACGCTATCAAGACACTACTCTAGATAGTGCTGCATTTTGCTGCGAGCGCGAATGGCACCGAAGGCACGGCCCTTACTGCTGCCGCCTTATGCCCCCATATTTTATGTCAATGTGTGCGTCACAGTGCATGCGTACACGGCACCGAGCATGCACGCACACATTCTAATGGGTAGCGGCCAGTTTGTATGAAGACGTATTACTGTTCTTAGTATATTGTGGTGATACTGAAGTAGACAATGGAGTAGCTTTAAAAAAGAATACCACTATACAATTAACGTATTACAGAGGATATCACTCACACAAATGAAAGTGGCTTTCATAAAGTGAACGGACCTTACCAGGCGCATCCCTTGTATTCTAGAGCTAAAAAACGTTTCTAACTGAAAATAACACTGCTACAAGAAAATTTTTAGAGACCGGTCATGCGTACGGAGTGAGTAAAAAACATAGTATAAGTGAGCACTTGTAATATATATGTTACTCTAAGCATTATTTCCATAATCATTAACATTTTGTATACTGTTAACGAATGCATATATAGTATCAAATAACATATATTACAAAGCAAAGGGTTGTTTTGTGAAATTTGTTTGCGTGGTGCATTTATGATAGTTTGTGATACTGAAAATAGTGAATTGTGTGAGTGTACAACTGAATCTCTAATGTGTAAAAGTTTTGCGTCTCAACCATTTGTGGAAAAGGCGATACTAGAAATATTTAAAACAAGGTATAAACTTGCTATCCAACATCTCTTCTACAACCATCACCGACCGCCAATGTTAGGTAACTTATTTCTCTTTCATGTTCTGTCCATTCACCAATTACACTATTGAGCAATAAACACACTCTTATGTGGCCCAAATCTGACATAATTCTCTTAGCAGAAATAGACTTGTCACGCATATGCCTAATAAAACTCATTTGCACTGCATTATTGACATCCATGCATGTATGTAAAAAGGGAAAATTTTGATTTTTTAACTAACCTATCTCGCTGAGAAGCACTTGCGTAATATGCGTGTGAGCCGTCCTCTGGTACAGCAGTCCCACGCCGAGCAGTGCGGCCACCTGAATATTCTGGGGAATGTCTAACTCGATAGACGTCGGCGGCAGTAGTGCCTCTACGTGAATACCCATCAATTTAGTAATAGATACATCCATGGTGCCTGAAAAATATCGTATTATGTTAAACCTTAGTACTCATTTGTCAGTGGTCTCCCGACATCGATCTATTAAGGCCATTTCTCAGTTGTCAGGTGACTGCAGACATAGTAACATGTGATTTTTTGCATTGTAGGATGCGCATAATTATAAATTATAATATAAATAAAAATATAAAATAAATATGTAGATATTTATGTTTTTATTTTAGAAAACACAAAAAAGACTTACAACATATAAGTGGAAGAAATTTGAGTGTTAAGGAAAATGGAACATAAGGTGTCAAATTACCTCTGTATGTGGAAGCTATTCCAAGCAATAACCCAACACTGGTCATCTCATGGCACTTGACGAGATATTCGTACACGTTCATAAAAGCCATATCCTTTAGATGTCCATTCAGACCGAGAGCCATTAAGAAGCCAGCGTGTTCAGTCGGTAAATCCTGTGCATTCCCCACCTTGTAAAGCAATAAATAACAGCTTTTTACTATTAGCAAAACAAAGACCCTTAGGACCGGTTATATCAACCTGGATTATATTTTATGAAAACGGGTTGTTTGATTGGTGGAAAAGTATCAATGGTTTAAATTAAAGTTTACTATAAACCATGTTGACGCAACCGGCCTTTAATGTTATAAGGGATTCTTTTACTGAACAAATGGATTTACGGCTAAGTTGGTTTAACGGAACTCGATAGTTGAGTGAGGACTAGTTTTATATAAACAAACTGAAAAAATATCAAGTTTATATTATTGTTAATTTAATAAAAACTAAAGGATATTTTTGTGCACACGATGCTGATTTAAGGGAACATTGCCCACAAGTTAGAGTCATTATTTTGTTGAACAATTAATCGGCTGTGTTCTGAAAAAAGCAATATTGGGATCTTAGGATCTTAATAGACGAGAATAAAAATAGAAAAAATTTAAACGATACGTAAGTGTTTGTTTCTTTTAGTTTCTAATTGAGAGAGAGGAAGACAACGCGACAATGCAACCCGAGAAATGACGGTTATTCGTCAAATGTCAAAATATATGTACGAGTCCAACGTGATAATGACAATTTTGCCATAATTTTACATCAGTACACTGTGGGAGAAGAAATTAATTAGAGAATACGATGTAATCTTTTTTCTATAAGCTTTAAATATTGCATTAGTACTTATTTAATGTAATTTTAGTCGAAACATGAGAATTGTGAGGTTACTTCAGTAATCCGTTTGAAGCTCTGTGAGACCAGACCACTTGGCTAAAAAGGCTTCGGAGAAATCACTTTTCTATAGGCAGTGCAGACATCGGATACCGCAAATAAAGGTACAGTGAAACTCGCTTAATAAATTCACTTTTAATAAGTTTTCCCGCTAAATAAGTTTAAATTCTGTGGTCCCGAAAAAGTCCCATATATTTTTTCCATATATTTTTTAGGCTTAATACGTTTCCCGCTTATGTTCGTTTCTCGCCTAAGTCGTGAAAATATTTATAGCCGAACTCAATTTATTCATACAAATAAATTATCATAATACGTTTTTCGGAAGACGAAATTTGTTCAACATTCCTAAAAATTAAAAATGGGCGCAATAAAAATTAAGTGGATTTGGCGGCGTCACAAAAGTTCTAGCCGCTGAAAAAAATCTGTAGTATTTTAATAGGCTAATAAAATAATATTTAATAAATAAATTTATCCGACGATTATTTACGATAATTTTTTCAAAATCAATCAACGTCGGCGCAAAATAAATTCGCCTAAACGAAACTGTTTTCATTTTGGTTGTATTTCTTCGAGGAAACAATTGGCAATATTAATTACGTTTAATTAAAGTTTAATTACGTACTATTGTTTTCTAAGGCCGGCGTCACACTACGTGTATCTTCCGTCATGTTGTTGACGCCGCGGAACGCCGCTAATACGCGGATCATCAATCGTTCCGACGCCGCCGCCGCCGCGTCTGTTCGGTACCCCGCCCGCGGAACTTACGTCAACGTAAAATCGGTGACATCGCGTTTCGTGTTTTTGATTTCAACGCGCTACATTTGACAGATTGTCCGCACGTGTTTGTTCTCCGCGCGGTCCGCCGCGGAATATAGTAGGTATGTGACGGCTAAATTCGGTTGCGGATTTGACGCGACGTCAAAGACGCGACGGAAGAAACGCGTAGTGTGGCGCCGACCTTAATGATACAGAAAACGGATCTAATTTGATTTAACAATAAAAAATACCACGAATTTTCTTCGCGCCCGGGAAAATATTAAGGTAGTCTGAAATCAAACGTAATTAAAATAAAGAAAATCGTAATTAATCACAAATAAAAGGATGTTGCTCAAGGCGGTATGTTGAATGTACACCTAAATTATGTAGAAATCATCAAAAGGGATAAATTTTTAAAATGAAGTCAAATAGAATACTATTTACGAATGGTTATTTTTTACAAATATGCAATCTTTACCAAGCCAGAGAAAATAGATACAGGTAGATTTTTGTATTTTTTTTTTCGTGTTCGTGAGGTTTTTGATTTTTCAATATACACCGACTTATACTTAAATTTTTTGACAGTGCTAATTTTTTTTACAGTTTTGGTGGTTTTTATTGTTTTCTGACCCTCAGGTACTACGTATTTATTTACATAGGTAATATTTTACAAATGTATATATTTACCTACTTCATTTTTTAAAATAAAATGTCTCTAAATTGTCATATTATATAAACGAAAATTTAATTAAAATACAAAATTAGAATGTGTAAATAATTTATGAAATAATAAGTTTTTATTTGCTGGTCCCTTGAAAAACGTATTAAGAGAGTTGCACTGTATTTAATTTGAAAGAGATATGTGTAAATATACAAATCTCCTTATTTGAGTACAACAAACAACTATGTACACCTACACCTACATCTCGTTTTTTATTTTTTTAATCTCAAGGCATTTTACGAGATCAATCCCGAACCGAAAAATCGGACGAGATTATCGGGATTGATCAACAATTTTTAAGGTTTGTATGTTTTATTGCTTTTAATAAGTATTTAAAAATTATGTTCATGTCACATTCAAATAATGAAAATTGCTTTGAATAATATTTGCTGTATTTTATCAACCTAAGATAGTAATAAAAACTACTACTAACTCTACTACATTGATTGATTGATGCTTGAAAAACGCCTACATAACTTTAATGCAATGATTAATAATGAACATTTTATTAAAATTGCTGATATAAAAATGCAAGGCATTATCGTTAATTGTTATTCAGCTATATAAACAAAAAAAAAGATAAAAGTATTCGGGATGCCGATCCATAGGAATCCCGCGGGATTGGAAATTCTAATCTTGAGGGATCCCGAAAGGGCAATCCCGACTCAGGATTGCATTCCCTAGTTGGGATAACAATTTTATGATCCCAATATTCCTTTTTTAGGAATACGACCGAGTATAAACATTTTGCAAAAAATTACCTTCGGTTTGTTGTAAACAACCCAAGCGGAATCAATGGTGGAATTTCCTGTCGGAACCAATTTAAGTCCAGCTGCAACACCGTTGTGAAACAGGGGCCACTGTGAGACAGTCGGCGAGACCTCGATATGTGACAGATCTATCACAGCATTGCGCGGAGGAGCACGGCCAGTGAGACACAATTTAGGGATATGGAGTGGTTCGGTGATGACACACTGCGTGGACCGTAATGTCACCATACCCCTGGAAAATTCAAGAATTATTAAACTTTTTATGTTGTAATTAAGTAATTTTACTTTGAGTGCATTTATTTTCCGACGTAATCGGAAATTGTAATAAATTCAAAAATAAAAAATCAAAACACGATTTTTTTGAGTTCAAATTTATTTTACCACACACAGGACGATCGTTTCGGCTTATTAAGCCTTTATCAACTGATAAAGGCTTAAAAAGCCGAAACGTTTGAATTTTTGAAGTGTTTTGAATTTTTATTTTTGAATTTAAAATAATGGAGTTCTATAACATAAATAGCATCAGTGTTAAAAAAATTAAAACATCGGAAATTGTAATATCTGTGGGAGAAAGGAACAACCGAATCAGTCAATAAATGCAGGTTTTCAAAAGAGCCAAAACAAAATTTTGGAATTTCATTTGTTTGCGAAACATCTTTTAAAGCCTTTGTTATTTTTACTTAATTTTTGCACCAGTAGTTTTGTGTTTGCACAAGAACACTGAGCCAAGTTGACTAATGTTGTTGTTTCTTGCCAAATTTTTCAAATAATTAATAATGTCATTTTATTTCAAAAAATTAAAAAATAGTCATATTTTATTTTATGTAATGTATTTGCAAATTAGCTTTGATTAAATGTTTAATTTGGATGTAGGTTTTATTTCTTTTTTGTGGAGATTACCCAGAATTTACCTAAGAAATTTTGCTTCAACAAGTATGCACAAATTTCAACCAAATTAATTTATCATCGAAATTTTTTTGTATATCACCTGCCAACAGAGAGCGCCATAGTCCTATTGCAGAGGGCCAAAAGATGTCTCTCTTGTTCCTCTATGAAATCATGATCAGAAACTTCAGGCCGTTGGGTCAAAGCTATGGTTACAGGAATAGAGGATTGCAGCATATTACATAATTCAGCAACTCTGAAATAGAAACATAAGAATATTTAAAAAAAACTAACCCATAAAAACCAAGTTTTTACAATACTCCCTTTCTCATTTTCGGGTTTCGTATCTACTAGATGCGTAGGAGTATTTTCATAGAACTTACTGAGTTGTATGAAAAAACCATTAAAAATTTGGAAAATCCAAAATTATACTATAATTATTGATTTTTTTTAACGAATATTTGATAGATCTTCTTGATTGTCGTCACGAGTCTGCTTGCAAAGTTTCAGCTTGATTATATCACGGGAAAAGGGTTAAAAATCGATCCAAAGTTTTTTCGTCAGACAAGAAAGCAATCAGATGCCACGAGTTAAAAGAAAGGGAGTAAAAAACTGACCCATAAAAACCAAGTTTTTATTTTACTCCCATTCTTTGTAAATTAAGTTTACCATCATATAATTAAATAATTGATTGACTGAAAATGAAACATGTCTAGACAAATATCTATGTTGAAAATCTCTAAAAATATGTCTTTATTATTTGATTTCTTCCCAAAAAACCGAAGTGTGCTGTCATCTGTGAACCAATTGTCATAAATTTTCGAAATTCGTATTGAAGTACCTATTACGCCTACCGATAGAGTAATTCAAATATTAAATATTCCGTGACGTTATCGGGCCGCTGTTGGTAGTAGTCAAACTTTTGTAATGATTCCAATTTGAAAAAAACCATTAAAATTTCTTAAAATCCAAAATTATACTATGATTATTATTATTTAACGAAAATTTGATAGATGTTCTTGTTCGTCGCCACGAGTCTTGCAAAGTTTCAGCTCGATTGAATCACTGGAAAAGGGTCAAAAATCGATCCAAAGTTTTTTCGACGGCAAGCAGGCAAGCAAGCAAGTAGACGCCACGAGTTAATATAAAGGGAGTAAAAATAGATTTTTTTAATATTTATTTTTACATATCAACAAACCTAGAGGCCCAATTACAGGAACGAAACACACCTCAAAACACACAGTTTGAGTAAAACACATATATAGATTAATTCACCGACTTTCTTGACTTCATGACTTCACCGGGAATCGAACCCGGAGCCCTCGGTGCGAGAAGCCAGTGTCATGCCCACTAGGCAACGAGGGCTGCCTACTTTATTCTATGCATCCAATGTTCATGGTCTGGGTACTTTTAATAGTGATCATCAAACCTGTGGTCATCTGGGAATCGCAATCTCATTATTTTCGTATCGACGTGTTCTAATCCGGTCTTCTCAACTTCATTTGCCTTCGAGCCAATGTTGAGATGCTCGGGATCTGGGTCTTTGTGATGAGTGAAGAGAGTCTCCTTCATGGATTCATCTGGTGAAAATGAATAATATTATATTTTACTAACTGTTCGTACCCGGCTTGAAGTTGAAAATAAATTTGTGGGGGGAAACAAAGGTTCCGTTGTTTTGCAAAGCCTCTAATTAAAATAATATTTTCATTCAATCAAGGCTGGGATGTATAGGATGTCTAGGGAAGAAATATGGCCTATTTTTTCCGTCGGGAATATGTATGCAAAATTTTTGGTCCAATCGGTGAAGCGGTGTAGATTTGTACAGAAAATGTATCTGGGGGAGGGGATGGGTTAGAGGGGGAAGGGGAAATATCGCCTATATTACCCGACTAAAGAATAAGTTTGCAAATTTTGAGTCAGATCAGTCGAACGGTACAGATTTGCATGGAAAATACATCAGGGGGTGGAGAATGGGTAAAAGGGGAGGGGGGAAATGTCTCCCATGATACCCACGGGGTCCTAAATTTTGAGCCCAATGGATCTAATGGTACAGATTTGCATTGAAAATATATCAGGGTGTTAGAAAGGGTGGAAGGGGAGGGGGGAAATGTCGCCTATGTAACCCGCCGGGTCTTAAAGAATAAGTTTTCAAATTTTGAGTCTGATCGGTCAAACAGTACAGATTTGCACGGAAAATATATCATGGGGAGGGGAAAGGGTAAAAGGGGAGGGAGGAAATGTTAAATATCGTCGCTGTATATATAATTAAGCCATTTTATTACATTCTGAGATAAATGAGTCCGAAAGCATAAGTACGCAAAATTTGAGTCGAATCAGAAAAACGGTGTAGATTTTATAGAGAACAGACAGACAGACATTGAGTTTTATACATATAGATTTACAAGCAGAGCTACCGTCACTAGAGCAAAAAGCATGTTTACATACCTTGTGTATTGTTCCCGTGTGACTCGGTGCTGGAGTATTTAGCCCTCAAAGCCAGATCTTCCCGCATTATCAAGGAGTATGCCTTATCAGGCCAGTCCACCGGCGGATTGGTCTTACATTGGGATATAGTATTAATAATGTAGAGATTTATTGCAGGCGGTAATGTCTGCAAGTCCCTCAATGTATAACCTGTCAGTGTAAAAAAAGGTTGTAAACATTGTCAGAATACAGATTATGTTTCAGAATAGATTAATAAAAATATTTTTATGTTTGTATTTGCTCCATTGGGATGTAAAAAATTAGACTTAATTAATTATTTGACTATGACAGAATACTACATATATATAATATTAGTAATGGGCAAACCGTTATTTTCACCGTTACATATGGAACAGATATTTGAGATTTGTATCTGATTATGTTAATGATTGGTAACTGGAAAATCTATGTTCAGGTTTCACAATGACATATTATGTATTCATGTACGTGAAAAATCTGTCACCTTTCATGCATATCATCAGGACAACAGCCTGTTCTATGTTTGTCAAGTCGGTGAATGCAGCAACATCTTTGATTCGAGGAGTGCTGCTAGCATTTACACAGTCCCTAGCGGACATTATCGTTTGTATTAGTCCTGGAGCACCATTTGTTATGAGACCGGTAACCTAAAAAAAAAACATTTTTTTTAAATAGAGATACAAACACGGAATTCATATCACATAAACATTCTTACTATTTTCAAAATAAGTTAAATGCTCGTGTGCTATGAAAATAGGACTAATTTGCTGGTGTCCTGCAATGGGGTTCGAACCACAGACCACCAGACCACTAGGCGAGTGTCATGACCACTACACCAACAAGTTTGTTTACTCGATTTTTAACCACTACACCGCTGAGGAATCAAGAAGGATGTTAAAATTGCAGTTTTATAGCTTCTAAAGCACTATTTTTAGTGCAGGTTTCCTGACAAATTTGCTTGGGACACCCAATGAATAAAATGTACCTACTTTTAATATACGTATTTTATATGAATACAGTACAATCTCGTTATTCAAGGAACGCTATTCAAAGGACCCAAAAAAAAAATTTCTAATTATGTCAAGGTGCCAAAAAAAATTAAATCGCGATGCGAAATTTGCCAAAAATCGTTAAATTTGTGAAAAATGTATGTATTCTAGTATATGTCAAGAAATCATTTAAAAAACGCAGTATTTATTTATTATGTTAATGCAAAGATCACGACATACATTTCAACAACACAAACACAGTTATTAGAAAAAAAATCAAATTAAGAGGAATTAAAAAAAAATTAAAAACTAGTTTAAACTTGTTCAGGTACGAGTAATTAATGCAAAGATCTAACTAAATCTATCCAGCGTATCAAGGTAGTCAACTGAAGAAAACATGTATAAGATTCCCCAATTTTTGGGATTGTGACACAAAAGATAAAAATCATTTCATAAGGTACTGCGAAATACATAAAGGACACCCTATATCACGCACAATAAAAAGTCACATGTGTTATTAGTTTTTTATAACTCCTTTAAAAAAGTTCAAATTATGTGACTTAAAATGTATTGATTTATGGTGCAAGCTTCTAAAAATCATTTTGAATTGCGAATAGCTTGTTGGTCAGGACTGGTGGTTAGGACTCTCACCTTGTGATCACAGGTTCGAACCTCACTCCAAACCAGCAAGTTAGTCCTATTTTCATAACAAGCGTTTAACTTAGTTTTAAAATAGTAAGAATATTGGTGTGACACGTATTCCGTGTTCGCATCTCTATTTAAAATAAATAATAATTAAAAAATAATTAGCTGGGTTTTCAAATTATCTGAGTTAATCTACTATGATATTAACATTTTGGGACATGTGTATTTAATAAATTTCGAATAATGGGGTTGTTTGTAGTGGGGAATGTGGGGATGTGGGGAAGTGAATAGTGGGGAATGTTGAATTTCAAATTATTGGGGTTTTACTGTATACTTTTTAAAATACGATGTGAAGTATAATGAAATTGAACATTTAATTATAACATTAAAACGAACCTCAATAACATCCCTGGAAACTGTATTCACACTGTTTAAGTAGGGGAACCACACTTGACCATTATTTCCTTTCATAAGTTGAAATAAATGATTGAAGATGCTGGGCGGCTCAGCGGTAAAGTACGCCGGTTGATTCAGCCTCTTGACATCTTCCTCGGAAATTTGAGACTGGCCACATTCCTGGTTCAGAGAACACAATAAAGGAAAGTCTTTCCAGTAGTGACAAACATAACTCGTCAGATTGAGGTCGACACAAATCTGATGCAAGAGTCGTGCCAGTGGTTCCAAATCAGCGACGAGCAGCACGTTCATCTTTAATTCTTCGTACACTAAGTGAAAGCTGTACACAATCGGCAGCATGTACGGAAATAGTAACGAAGTTGTATTAAAGTTTCTTGTTTGGGCAGATACGCAATCCTCCGGGCCGGATACGTCCATTTCATTTGGAATTTTCGGAGATGTTTTAGCGAAGTCACTAAATTTTTTAACGGGATTGCTCAATTGTCCGTTTGTTAACGATTTATTGTTCTTTGAATTATTTTGATTTTTTAAATTCAACATCGACGCCAGAGAGCTTCCGATAGATATGTGATGGTTGGAATTGATGAGATATTCCCAGTCTTCTTGGCTTCCATCGCAAGAAGTTCTCTGTTTTTTCGTAGCCACTTCGGTGTTTCCGCTGTCGGTTTGCTTTGTCAAAGGAAGTTTGGAAACGTCATACCCGAGGAGGTTAAGAATCAACGAAACGAACATCGACCATTCAAGTTTAGGGCACAAATCTTGAGTACCAGGAGCATTACGAATCCCGTACCATTTAGAAATCACCTGAAACATTAATAAAAATAAACAATTACAATTAGAACTTTGACAATGGTAAAATAATAATTAATAAATTCATTTCTCGAAATACCTGCATAACAATATCTTTCTGCAGCACTTGCTTTAGGGCGTTTATACATTTCGATATCAAAGAATTGGTTGTCAAATCTGGTAGTGTTATTCGATAGAGAATCCCCTTGTCATATTCCAAAGTAACCCTGTTACCAACTGGATCTCGCAAACACTGAAGACCTGAAAGATTACTAGCAAATTAACATTAACGTTTCTTACATCTTGTCATCTTCTAAGTGCAAAATATGTAAAAATTTGAATAATTTTATTTTTACAAATAATATGCTAGACTAGAAGCAATAGCAAAGCTTTGATTGTTCTATCATTCATTAGTTTAAAGTAGGGGACACCAAAATTAATACAAAATAGAAATTCCAAAAGTTAATTCAAGTATTATGCTAACTCATCCGTGTATTCATAAATACTGTAAATTGGGCCGGGATTCCAGGACTAGATTCCCTAACAGCAGTTAGTCTGGATATTTGGCATTCTTTCAAGTTACTCATGACATCAAATAAGAAATAAACTTCATATTAAGTTGAGAAATAATTTATAGAAAAACCTACCTCCACCTTCCGTGGTTTTATTTTCCAATGAATGCATGCCGTAATGCCGAGGCACAGGGGACAACTGATGCAATGCCGAGTCATCTAGCACGGGCACATCGCGGGAGTGACTTGTAGGTAGTAAGCTACTTCTTTTAGGGAATGATGTATCAAAAACATTGGTCTGATTATAAGGAGAAGTTATTAATCCTGCCAAAACACCACCAACGTGAACCTTGCCAATCATGCACATTCCGGAATACAAAATAATATTTCCCGAGAGATCAATGATTGCCATTGAATTGAGAGTTGGTAAGACAACTGCATCCCTCGCAGGTATTGAATTTACGACTCCAACAATTAGATGTTTTTTAGAATTTTCTACAGCATTTGAATGTGGTCTTTCAAGCCTGGCGATCTGCAATTGTGTATTAGAACCATAGGATATCAAGTAACATAGATAACGTTGATTTGTGTGATCACTATGTAAAAATGTTTTAGATGCTGCTGACCAAGTGCTGACATTATCTCGAGATACTCCTTGACACTCGGTCCAAATGTGTTCGAAGCAAAGATCAGGATATAACGGTTGAGTCGGTGGCGCCGGTCGAGTATTAGGTGCGAGCATCGAGCTATTTGAGGCCTGCCCTATAGACGTATGTGGTGATAGCCCCAAGCGATTAAACAATCCCGCCATGGGACTCTCTGTCCTCGAATGACTGGGGGAACCAAGAGCGCTGGTTGGTCTAGAAGTGAAAGGGCTCGCCATCCCGCCTAACCAGCTAGAGGCTGTATTTTTATGTGCAATCCCAGGAACGTTTTTTTGAGAAGTTGTGTTAAATATTGATAAGCTATTTCCCATGTTGAGAATCCCTGACGGGCTTATCGCACTCGTTGTTTTATTCCAATTACCGCAAACTGAATGGCATTCTTCACTGGTGGCTTTTCTTAAGGAATACAAGCTGTGTAGGCCAGTTTTACTGCAAAATATCAATGCTATACTCGGATTCTCACTGACAAACACAATTTGCATAGAACCATCGTTGTAATATTGAAGTCCGTATTGCGACACTTTCATGAGAGCCGGAGCCATCTCGTCCAGAGGATGCGAGAGAGAAAAGCACGTCGGAAGTTGAACATCCGTTTCACCAAAGGTGGTTGACGTACCGAAATTGTCTTGAGACGGTGTAAACAAATGAATTTTTAAACCAGATCCCATGCTCGTTCTATTGCCGGTAGTTTTAAATGTTGACGTATCATTCCGAGATCTGGAATTCAGAATATTGTGGACGTAGGAAGTGTTGGACGGAGGAGCTGCATCTTTTTCGAGTAATATTCCATATTTTGTGCTCCATATTTTTTTTACTTGAAACTGCAGACTTGTGATGAAATCTTGTCCATCTTCTGTGAATACCCTTAAACTGGTATGGTCCGTGACGCAGATACTGGGGATGGGGTTGAGACTTTCCTCTTCGAAGTTGTCCCTGATTTTTATATCAGATTTTGTTTCAGTGATGAGAGTGCTGAGTGCATCGTACATGAGCCTGTCATTTACCGTTGAATGGAAATTACAAAACAATGCATGTTTAATGTTAGTCTCGCAAGTGTAGCTTGTAACTGTAACGCGTGATTCCGGATCGTACAACTTTGAGTCTGGATTTGAGATGTGCCCTGAAATCAGACACATGTACTGTAAAATTTAAAGATGATATCCTCTTACATTAATGAAAATTGTAGCCAAATACTAGATCTATGAATTTTAATATTTATTAGGAATACAATCTTTGATTTTGACAGTTCAATACTGTATTAAAATAAAGAAAATGAATATACATAAATAGTCATATTATGCCATGTAACACATTAAATATAATAGAACAATTTACTGAGATATAACATTATAATAACCAACATAAAACTGATATTAATCACTGAATTTAATTGACTAAACTGCCAGTTAAACTGCTGGCTAAACTGCAGTTTAATGCCAGTTAAACTGATATTATTCTCATGAGGTTTTCATGATCACGATGTAGGTAAATAAAATTATTTTATAAAAATAAATTTGCAATTATGCGATCACATTTTAAATATAATATTATAGTCACCATAATAAAAGGTAATAATAGCTTGAGTTTATGGGAGAAGTATTTATTATATCTGTTAAATGCATATTGATATACTATACTATATACTATATTTCAAAGCGCCCTTGAGGTGAGTATTCGCGAAAACGGCGCTATACAAGTTATCCAATTATTATTATTATTATAATACATCCTTGGTACATAAAATATAAAATAACGAGTTTATAAAATAATTTCAAGACATGTATAAAATGACATAAATTTTTTTTAGGAATACAGTAAGTTTATTATGCTTTGAAATTCAATATGAGTTGTTTAGTTTTACGAGTCAAAACAAATGGATGGAAACAAGACGAATCATAAATAATATTTTGTTGTCTACATTATTTATAATTAGAATTTGGCTACTGTTACCAATGTTAAAGTTGCATCAATTTTGTTAATTTTTTTCCCTAGTGTAATAAAGAGTCCTGATTACATAAATGATGTATAATTTTGTCGCAAGCAAGTTTAAAAGCAGTTATTTTACGTTTAAAAATGGTACATTTTTGACACTTCACGCCATAGATGCCCATACAAATTAAATGTTTTTGCTGTTTTATTCATAGAAAATTAGCCTTTTCCATTTTTAAACATTGAATAATTGTCTATAGTTCGCGTATTGTACAGATAAAATGGCTGATCAAACTTACTAAGGAAATCATTACAATTTTTAAATTGGAATAACTGCTTTCAAATTTGCTTGCGACAAAATTTTACATCATTTATGTAATCAGGACCCTTTATTATGCTAGGGAATTTTTTTTTAACAAAATTGATGCAACTTTAACATTGGTAACAGATTCCGTAGAATTGAATTAAAGTTAAATATTTTTAGAGTAGATAGTACTTTCACACTGATTACCTCTCGACCAGATTGCTGTTTTTCCTTTGACGTATAATTCTTCCTCAAAACAACAATCCAACTTGGGGTCTGGTGAGTTGAACCCATCTTCAGGGGAAGACAGGGGACTAGGTGTTGTAATACTCTTAGAAGAGTTGACACAGCTAATGCTGGAACCCAGTCGTGATGAACTCGGCAATGCACTATCATTGCCGTGTTTCTTTGTGCTAATCGACAATTCCGTCTTGACAGACTGACTGAAGTCATGTTTCAATTTCAAGCTGGGATTATCTGTGTCATTTACCCGTTGGACTAGAGGTTTGGTAACTTTGGGACTTGTCTGAGATGATGACGCAAAATCATCGTGATCTGGAACATATAAAGAAATTATTAGAATTGCACAAACTTACTAAAACCCATTGACGTATTATAAATAGACACGTTATTCCCATACTATTCTGATTTCAAATGTAGCAAATGCAGAAAAATCTGGTAATTTGAAGTCACGGTGACGAAAATAACATACTCATTCTTACAATAGTGTACTATACTCTGTTCCTTTTTCCCCGGGACTCTTTTTTCGGCGTGCCGTTGCGTCCAATCAAGGAAGAAGGTCCGTTCGATAACGAATGCAAGGCAATTACCTTCTTTTTGACTTTAAACGATTTCACGCTTGTAACGTATCTACAGTTTATTATATCATTGCTAAAACCACCATTTAAACGAGAAATAGAACATGATTTGTAAAATATTGAAAATACTAAGGGTTGGTTGATTTTGATCGGTGGATTAAGCCAAAAATAAGAAAAAATTAACCCATAAACACAATGATATAATAAACTGTAGACACGTTACAAACATGAAATCGTGACAAGTCAAAAATAACGTAATCGCCTTACTTTCATTTGTTACCGAACGGACCGAAACAAAACACCGACTACGAAAACTACGCCGAAAAAAGACCCGGGGAAAAGGGAACAGAGTATCATACAGTATTGTAAGAATGAGTATGTTATTTTAGTCACTGTGACTTCAAATTACCCGATTTTTATGTGATTACTTAATTATGTGATTTGTTCTCTCTTTGAATGCATTATTTGCTACATATGGTCTAGTATGGGAATAACGTGTCTATTTTATAATACGTCAATGCATAAACACATAATTTTCATTATAATTCCTTTATACAATTACAATTATTATTAAATAAATCATTTTACAGACTGACAGTCAGCTTTTGTTTTGTAGCAATTTCAAATTAGGAGAATTATTCTAAAGTGTCCATGATTTAAATAATTTTAGAATAGTACCAGAAAGTAGGTACTTGCCCGAACATCCGAGATATATTTGAATTTTTGTGTGTGTGTATGTTTGTGTAACCCTGATTGCATGTAAGATTGGATTTTCATCAACATCACATCAATGTACAAAATTTAAGATGGATTGGACGATGATAAGTATGTTAATTTTCACTTCCAAGAGTTTTCCACAATAAATGTTTTTTGCAAAAACAGGTTGTTTGGAAAACGCAAAAATGTATACTTTTTCTTAATTTTTACTTTTACTACTGATTAAAAACCGCTCCTAGTAATTTAATAACACTGGAAGTAGTTAGAATCATTTTGTATAATGCAATTAATTTGAGAGAAACTAACTAAAAATAAGTCAAATAACACTGTCAGCACCGATTACCGATGGTGTTAATAATCGGCATTAGTCATAATAATAGCCAAAATCATAATACTAGTAAACATCTAGTTACCATTGTTTTGTTTCCTGGAGTTGTTAGGATATATCTGTCGCACACACCACCACTCATTCACAGTCTCCCGATCCTTCTGCAGATAGGTGCAGTCACTCCTATCAGAAATGGCCACATTCTTCAATTTGTGCAGCAAGGACGCTTCACAAGGATAAGAATTAGTCACTGCTGATTTCAGAACAGACCCTGGATGCCTTGCGATTGCTCGACGACCATGCGGAACAAATTCCTGAGAAATAAATAAACGCTTAGAACAGTTGTGTACGCATTAAAAAAATATCTCGGGGGATCGTTCCTAATTTAATGATTAATGAATCTGTCAATTTCTTTATATATTCCTACCAACGGTTCTGAAGCAGCAATCATTTTGATTTTATCGTCATCCAGATTTGCTGATTGAATTTTCTTAAAACCGAAACAAAATAAATAATCATAACCCCCCGAATCTGACACAAGCTTTTCAAAATTCGCTGAAGTTCAGTGTTGCCGTCTCGCAATGATATTTCGTGAATTTAACGGTAGAATAATGGGTAGGTACTAATGAATTACATTCTTTATTATTTGACCATTTCGATGACGGATAAATAATTCATACATTATTTAACCCTAGTAAGCAAATTACATCTTGCTTGTGTAGGGTATGTGTAGGGTAACTCCGGTCATTTTCCGGAGTCGGTCAGCTCATTTTGTTGCAGATCAACATTTCGTACTTCATCCTTGTACAGTAGCCGCCCGGCAAACATCTTGAAATTTTACGGCGTAGTGGGAGAAAGTTTGCGCATGTACTATTCCACCAAAGAGACCCAAATTTTGTCTTCTGCGCATTCTCCAACTATGCCAAAAAATTTCAGGAAGTTTGCCGGCAACTGTATATTCCCAGCGATTACCAATAACTCTAGGCTGACTCGATTTCTTTTATTTATTTATTTATCTTACGTATTTAATTCCACACATAATGATGTGTGGCCTAATAAATGATTTCACTTAGACATATTGCATTCAATCTAATCATTTAAAAAATTTTACAATCAATTTTTTGCACTCCAGTTTAAACCTCGTTATATTCTCCATGTTTTGAATTTCCTTTGGCAGGCTATCGAAGATTTTTGTACCTTTATACATCAGAAAAATTTTTGAGGTGTTTTTCTTTTTCTTTGGTAGTCTTATATTGTCGCTTCTTCTTGCATTGTAGGAATGACGATTCACGATTCATCCTGTGTACCATTACATTAACAACATTTCAAAACAATGAAAACTGTAAAGAGTTCCTGAAGAATAGAGACATTTGGTCGTATCGCAATCCATGGTACACGCTGTGTACGTAGCCAACACCATATCTTATCGAGCAAGTTACCTTATTAACACAGCCAAATGCCTTTGCATAGATATTCCCAGCTATAATTTTTACAAATGGAGAAATTTCTAAACATGTACAAGGGTGGTTCATAAAAGTTTGAAATCAAAAGATCGTCGTATCCGTTGACGCCTATTTTGATACTATTTGTACGGATTGAAAATGTTGTATCATCGCTTTTTTCGTTGTTGAAAAATAGACATGCGAACGTGGAATACGTGTCGCATCAATATTCTTACTTATTTCAAACTACGTTTGCAATATTTCAATATTGTAATGCTTGTGCTGTGAAAATAAGGCTAAGAGCCAGCTGTATTAATTTGGATTATTGTAATCTTTCATAAAAAAATAGATTTTTACGAAAACGGGTTGTGTGATTGGTGTAAAACGCAATAATCGTTTTAACGATAGATTACTATAAACCAGGATGATACATTCATGTTCCTTATATATAATATCCTGGTCTCAATAACGTAGATGGTCGATAAAACTTTGCTCGCGAGTCTCGGAGTTCAAGCGATAATGGTAGGTAGGTATGCGTTAATTGATCATTCTGTTCTCTTTATAAAATACAATAGACAGAAGTTCACTCTTTCTTTAATTCATGTACACGGTCGTAAAATTAACCCATGCTTATAATCTTATTTTTGTCCATGTCTGATATCAACCATAATGTCTTTTGTCTATAAATGCAATTAAAGATATTTTTGGATAAAATAAATTTAAATTAAATATTCATCTGGCAGAATATTATGAAATAAAAATCTGAATAATATGTTAATTATTATGATAGGAATATTATGAGATATATCTCGTATTTCAGTGTTTTTTTCAAAATATATGCTGAGGAAAAAGTCATGCTTCTAGTTTACTTATCTGGAGAATTGGCAATTTTTGGAGCAAACGACGCCATATTGAATCTGGCCATATTGAATCTATCAGATTTTGTCTATATGAGAGTCCCCGAATGTTTTGATCGTTTTTACTTCCTTTATATTAACTCGTGGCGTCTGCTTGACTTCTTGTCTGACGAAAAAACTTAGGATCCATTTTAAACCCCTTTCCTGTGATCCAATCGAGCTGAAACTTTGCGAGCAGACTCGTGGCGATGATCAAGAGATCTATCCAATTTTCGTTAAAAAAAATACTAGTATAATTTTGGATTTTTTCAAATTTTGAATGGTTTTTTCATACAACTTATTAAGTTGTATGAAAATATTTCAACGCGTCTGGTAGACGCGAAACCTGATTATAGTACAATTTTAGATATTTGGAAATTTTTTATTACTCCCTTTCGTAGCGTCGCCCGACCGAAGCCCAACGCGTAGGTTAAGCGAAAAAAAAAAAGTATAATAAAAACTTAGTTTTTATGGCTTACTTTTTTTACTTCCTGTCTTTTAATTCGTGGCGTCTGCTTGCTTGTTTTCTTGACAAAAAAACTTTGGATCAATTTTTAACCCTTTTCCCGTGATCTAATCGAGCTGAAACTTTTCAAGTAGACTCGTGGCAACTATCAAGAAGATCTATCAAATTTTCGTTAAAAAAATAATAATTATAATATAATTTTGGATTTTCAAAGTTTTAATGGTTTTTTCATACAAGTTGTATGGAGATTCTAACGCACATGGTAGTCACGAAACCCGAAAATGAGAAAGGGAGTATGGTAAAAACTTGGTTTTTATGGGTTACTTTTTTAAGAATGTTTTTGTTTGCCAACATGCCAAAAATGATTAAAAATGATATTCGAGAAATTATTTTGAAAACGCACACGTTTTTTGAAAAGAAACAACGTCTCAAAGCCTCAATTATACCGTCTGATTACATTCAAATACACACTGCCAGCGTTTTTAGCGTGTACTGCCATGCCGTTGTAATGATTTTTCCATAATTACGTATTTATTTTACTATTAATTTACTAATTGTTTTTTTTTCAGATATTTCAGAATCGACAATTCACAAAATTGTTAAAGAGGGTAAAGCGACCTTAGAATTCGATACAAAAATATCTACATCCTGAAAAAAACAAGGATTAGTGGAAAAAATTTCGCATTTTACTTTTTTGTCCCGCGTCTATACTGCTTAATAACATGATTAAGAAAAAACGAATAGGAAAAAATTCCAGAAAAATAAGATAATTTTTAGACTGTGGGCAACACTATTTCGATTAGGGCGCCCCTCTCCATAGATAAGATAATATACCTATTATAAATTATATTATCTATGAATATACCCCTCTCCTCCATTCCTCAGATAAATTGGACGGACTGTACTACTAATGTAGTTTTCATTTTGAATCCTTCAAATTGGTGAACGTGTACATGTTGAAGCATGGTTGAAGCCTTCATTCCGAAATGAAGTTTTGCCCTTTGCTTCCTATAATACCCTAGGATTAGTAGTGACACCTAGGGACAAATTAATGAAGTAGGTAGGTACTTTTAGGTACTACTTTACAAGATCGGAATTTGTTGAAATTAGATGCGATAGACTTTGTTCGCTAGATGTCACTCGTGTATTTTATTTTTAATTCAATTAATAACCACAAACGTGCCACAAACCACATCGGAGCGGGTTTGGAGCTTGTTTTTTTTAATATTATGTAAATTGCATTATTTCAAGATAAGATTGCTGATGCTATTAGTTAGAAGTAATTCTTGGATTTTATGCTTTCATCTTTATATTCATTAATGCGTTATTACTGTATTTTGCAGTCTTAGTATGATATGGCGAGAATATCACATCTTGACTTGAACGTGTACCTAGTTAATTGTCATCGGTTGTCAGATGTACAGTTGCCGGCAAACTTCTTGAAATTCTTTTGCGTAGTGGGGGAATGCGCAGAAGACAAAATTTGGGTCTCTTTGGTGGAATGGTACATGCGCAAATTTCCCCCCACTACGCCGTAAAATTTCAAGATGTTTGCCGGCTACTATATTATGCGAGACACAACAAAAGGTCCAAGTCAAAAGGCCCACGCGACATTGGGTCCAACGACAAATGACATCCAACATTTTTTTTTATGAAAGAACTTTAAGTTAATGAGTTGATAACGGTGACGAAATTATTGAAAATAGGTACCTACTTTTTTACACATTCTTCAAGACATTAACATAGGTACCTACCCGATTAAATCAAAGGACGAAAATATAGCCTTAAACCCAAACCTTCGCGAATTATAATAAAAAAATACAATTTTGGTTAGGTTAAGTTAGACTGTTGCAATCGGCCATTTCTTTGTGATTATTCATTGCAAATTAAATGAAACAAAAATTACTTAACTTCTTTTAAACCACTATATTAAAAAAAATATATATTTGAATATTATCAATATTTTGAATGTTGTACGTTGAAATTAATATCGTACGGTATCTAGGTAGGTACACGCAATTGCCAAAAATATAATTGCCTATAAATATTTTGTAATGTTTAGTTTGTAGTTTACTTTGAGAAGGGACGGTGGTTCTGAAATCGATTGGTATTACCTTTTGGTAAAAATATAGTGGTTAAAACCAAGTGAATGTGTGTTTAATTTAATTTTGTTTTGGGTTTAGTTATATTGCATGACGTTATATAAAACATACGGATATAAATTAATATTCTATAACAAGTCACAATAGTCTTCACAATGCCTGCAAAAATACTGATATGATGACATATACATTTTAAGGAAAGTTCGGAGTTCGTGCAATGAAAGAGTGTTGTTTCGCTGGTTGATGCTTATTTCTCAACCGGAGATATGCTACGGGGGCAAGTACAAGTGTATAGTAGAGATGCACCGAAATTCGTTTCACATTCGGTATAGCCGAACTTCGGCAACTTTCACCGAACTTCGTCTTCGGCCGAATTTCGTTTAAATCTGCCGAATTTCGTTTAAATCTGCCGAATTTCGTTTAAATCTACCGAACTTCGGTAGCTTTTTAATAAACTAGCTTTTGCCAGTGACTTTGTTCACGTAGACTACTATTAGGAACAAATTATCAGGAACATACAAACCAATGCTCTGCGTAATTTCAGTATTATCGATCATACCGCGCAACAATCGATAAAAATGTGTAATCAAATACACATTCCTTCTAGTCTCTAGACTATTGTAGCCAAGCATACCCTGGAGAAACTCGGTTGGATAGAGCCAAGGATAATGCCCGTACTCTCTCATGTAGAGATTATCTCAGAAACTTCTTTTGGACTTTCTCCACCATAAGAGATTTGGGGGCCACTTACTCATGTGGCCCCCAAATCATCGAGCCACTCTCGAGTCTACTTCCGCACTAAGGAGGTGTAAAGAGTTCTTAGTACGCGGGTATTCTCGAAAACCCTGGCAGTACGCAGAACAAATCCTAACATTCTCAAAGCATTACAGTTGCCGGCAATTTCGGCCGAATTTCGGCTTCGGCACATATTTAAACCGAACATTCGGCCGAATTCGTTATTCGGCAGAACCCACATTCGGTGCAACGCTGTGTATAGGTTGCAGTAATAAGTAAAGTAATCAAGTTAATAAAAATGGGGAACAAAGATGCTATTGTTGCGAGCACAGGTCCGCCAGATATACGGCTGGCCCGGGCCGTAATCTCCCCAGCACTACATCCTTTGTTTTCGGATGCTTACGGCTGCGGCGGTTTGATTACGTTAACGTAAATAAGTCGCTATGTCGGCCAGCGGTTACACAGCTGCCACGAAATTAATGTTTGTATAATAAAACACACGTCGTTAATAGCAAACTGAGCTAACTGAAATAACATAGAGCACTAAAACTGAAGTTATCTTCGGTAAATTACGGTAGAAAGTAATTAATATTAGGAACTGTCCTTCTCAAAACGATGCACAAATACGATAAAGCGAAAAAATGTGCACTTATGAAGATCAAGGATAATCATTCAAAGCATAGTTCACAAAAATGTTGCGTTGAGTATCTTAGAACATCTGGAAGCAATGTATATCAAACATCGGCATTTAAAAAAAATGTAAGTATTGCTTAATCAACACAAATTAATTAATACAAAAGAAAAAGGCACATTTTTAAAATAATGATAATATTAACATACAATTTTAAAATAAAAATAATATGTCTGATTTATATTTATAAAAACATGTAAATATTACAAAAATAATATGGCCCGATAAAAACTACGTTTTATTTTATACCGTTATCCATTTAGTTGATGTTGTGTTAAATAATAAATTCACAGGTACGTCAATATAATTCAAATTATTAATATCTATTCAGAAGTGGTTCCTGCATTAGCCTCACGCTTCTCTGAGGCAATTATTTTCTTTCGGAAGCTGGATATGACAACCAACATGTAACAACTTACAGCTGAAACATTACGAAAATAATAATTAGTTAGACCTTTAAATTCATCATCATACTACCCTAAGAGTGGATCACAAATTAATTTTTATTTTTTTTTATTAATTTTTAATTGTTAATTGTTGAATTTAATTTTTAATTTGTGATTGTTGAGGTGAAGTGTATTGGATTTTCACTAATGCCACTTTAATATTGCCACGAGAGTCTAAAGCAATGTTAACTGCGCATTATCGACCATTCGCGAATCCAACATGTTTGTACAAAAGTAATGACGGGCCGGCGTGAGAGCAGTTATTTCTGCGATTGTACAGATAAAAATACGACTATACAGATGACGGTAGTAAAATAAAACCCACATATGAAATAATTTGTGTTGACATTTATACAACTTATAAATTTTTTATAGATGTGATAGTTTAACACGGGTAGAATTTGTGAACGTAACATTGTGTATATCACCAGTCGTACGATAGGTCGTAAGTCGTATAAATACCTAAAAAGATTTTCATACCTAATTTTCCATATATAAAATAGCTTCAATTCTATGGCAAGGTTGTTTCAAGTTGGATTAAGATAAAAGTTCATTTAAAGCATAGGTTTGTACGGTAACGGATCGTTTGATAGGCGGAGAACGCAAAAATCTATGCTTTTAAAGCATAGTTTAACTAGTGATGCAACGAATACTACTTTCACGAATACGAATACGGATATGAATATCAAACCTACTATTCGACGAATACGAATACGAGTATCAAACCTTCTATTCGGCGAATGCGAATACAAATACGAATAATTCAACAAGGTAATAAATAATACACTACTGTTCTTTTTTTACTACCGGCAATTTTTTGTTAAAAAAGCACATCATTTCTTTTATCCGTTTGTACATTCCCAGCGGTCGAAAATAAATATGACCTTTTTCACGCTTACGAGAGGTCATGTTATTAGATTTAATTTGAAATTATTTTATAAGAGTTAACACTTTTACACAATGGAAATAAAATGGAACGAACAATACGTACTACAAAACAAAAACTACATGGAATGAGCACCTAACCTTTTTAAAAACCCAAAAAAACTAGATGAAAGAACTCACATTATGTTGTGAAACAAGAAACAAGTAACAATTGACAGCTTGAGTTCCATAGAAAAAATAATTTGAGAACTCAACAAATCCATTCATTCAATGTAAGAGGAATCCCCGATAATAGAGTGTGTTCGGATACACGGTGCACAGTGAAACCGTAATTTGCGTTGCGTTCAGTTATAAATAGTTTGTTTTTAATATTCGTAATGATATTCGTGATGATATTTGGTGAATATGAATATTCGTGATGATATTCGTAATGATATTCGGCGAATACGAATATTCGTATTCGTATTCGTTGCATCACTACTTTAAACGAACTTTATTTTAATCCAACTTGAAACAACCGGCCCTATGAGACATCCATAATATACGTACCTTGATTAATTATGTCTCCCTGGGGATAAAATCTAGTATTATGTTCTTGAAAATTTTTAACATATTCAAAATATTTTGAATCTATAATTTTTCTTGATTAGTAAAAGTATTTTTATTTTTAATATTAATAAATAATTCTAATCCAACTTACCAACACCTGCCATCTGAATTATCAAAAATACAATTGCAATAGTAAGGTAGCCTTCCTCTATAAGCACATAACATTGAATGATGATGAGAGGAACATATATAAATATTCCAAAGATTCCAAAAACCAAAGAAATGTACAGGAGGGTGGGTATTCTCTGAAATATTAAAAAAAAGTTTATCAATAAATATCCCTTGGACAACAATGTACACCATCATCGCTTTAATTTTAAACCAACTCAAGATTTGAGATATAAAGATGAGATGCATTGTAGAAATTTGAACCAGAATATTTCTACAAGTTTTTGAGTTTTTATATGACTTGTAAATAAATAAATATAACTTTATTCCAGAATGTGTAGAGGTTCGTGCAATCATTAGTAGGTACATACATTAAAATATTATATAAACTAAATGAGAAATAAAAAAATCATATAAAATAGAGGAGAAAACAAGTAAGAGAAGAAAAAAAAGAAAAAAAAACAAGAAAACAAGTATAGTATTAGTATTAACATGAAGAAAAGTCGTAGAAATATATCGTATAATATCGTATATTAGCGGCATTAGCGAGCGATGGCAAGTCAATTGTGAGGGGTCAGTATCTTTCTCCAGTGTGCATCGATGCTGGATGCTGGAGTAAGGCGGGCTTCCAGGATAAGGATATTTCCGGAGCTGTATATCCTTTCCCTTATTCCTGCCACCCTGGATCTTATGAGGGCTGCAAAGTTGGGAACATGCCCCTCAGTGAGCATACCGGAAGCGCTGCAATATCTGTATAGCAAATGAATTTATAATATTCGATTTATGTTGCTTTCATGATAGATAGTCCAACGTTTTGTAGAAGATAAATCAGAAATATTGAAAATAAATGCAAACTTTAATAATAATAATAAACTTTAAGGTCGCTTACTTCTAAAGTTATTGATTTAATAGGACATTGATTTTTTGAGTCATAAGTTTGAGCAGAAATCTATTTGTAAATTATTTATAACTACCTCTGTTACACCATGTATATTACAATATAATATGAAATATTTAACGTTTATATTACGGTCGTTCTACATATTAAGGTATTTAAATAAAATGGATTTGTTTATGAAACGTAGGGGTGTGTGCGATTTTCGACGTTTCGCTGGAGTCAGCACGTCCTTGATAGTGAAGGGAAAAACTACATTTCAAAATGAAAACTACAACACGCCCACGTTCACCATATTGAAGACTACAAAGTATGTGCTATATTTGTAGTAGGTGCCGAAACATTACACACTTCATCTACTTCAATAAACTACATGAAGTGAATTGATTTATATAGTATCTAACGGGTGTATCAACTTCTCAAAACATAAAATCTGACGGGAGCGTAGAAATTCAAAAGGTCGTTTTAACTATATCAAATTACCTAAAAATCGGCCAAAATTGTTCACAAGATTGAAGTGTGTAGTTTTTCAAACTTTACTCAACTTTACTTTGAGTACACTCGAGTAAAGTTTGAAATGTGTAATTTGAAGTACAAAATTTGTGGTTTGCACTTTGAAGTGGCGACTTGAAGTGTGTAGATTGTAGTGTGCACTTGACTTACAAACGCGTGAAGTGTGCGCTTCACTATAATGTAGTATTACATTGTAGTACTTAGTACGGAATGGACCCATCACTAGTCCTTGATCATAGCGGCGAGAGGACACACTCCTGAAAATGCTGTGATACGACTCTAGCGAAACGTCGAGAATCGCATCGTTTATTAACAATATCCATTTTATTTCAGTATCAATGTGTTTAATGTTTGAATACTGCATGGGTGATGTTAAAAAATCGATTATGAATTTATGCAAAAAAAGCGTGTAAAGGCATGTCGTCAAATTATTTTTTTATTTACTTAAATTTTTTTAAACATTTGCTATTGCTTTCGACACTGTCGTTCACGAGCGTTTTTTAAACTAAAAGTTTTAAGAACTGTTAAGATGAACTCTTAAATGATACGAACGTGTCGAAACTTGTAGCGACTTTTTAAAAAATAAGTATCAAAGTTATGAACTCGTCAAATAAAAAATAATATTTTTCTAACTTACTTTTCAGTTTGGAATAGTTGAGTAAACTTGATTCACTATGTCTGATAAAAACTGTGAAATGATTAGTTCACAGCTTTCAACGGGACCGCTTGTTTATAATTTCCCGTAGAATTATCTGGCCGACACCGCTAGATGGTGCCACTAGATTACATCAATATTTAACTGTAATTTCGGATATTTTATACGCACCGTATGTATTACCGAGAAGCGAATCTCGACGTTTCGTTGGATACTTATCCAACGTCATCAGAAGGATGACCTTTACCCGCGGAGGTAGAGGTCGGACTGATTAGGTGCTGCTTTCTTGGGCGTAAATTGTATGCACTTTGTTGTGGAGTGTTCTCTTATTCTACAATAGAGGTCGCCAGTGTGCAATATGTACTAGTTACGTCGGCGGATTTTACTGCGACTTCTTTCAAGGGTTGAATCAGTGTCGTTAGAACAGGGCGCCAAATACTTGATAGTTTGTAACTGTCATCTCTATTGAAATTGGGATGTTTGATATTTCAATGGACTCCCTCACTAATCTGGGTATAAGGTACGGTTCTGTTGATAAGATTGATATTGCGCACTGGCGACCTCTATTGTAAAAGAAGAGAACACTCCACAACAAAGTGCATACAATTTACTAGAAAGCAGCACCTAATCAGTCCGACCTCCACCTCCGCGGGTAAAGGTCGTCCTCCTGATGACGTTTGATAAGTATCCAACGAAACGTCGAGATTCGCTTCTCGGTAATACATACGGTGCATATAAAATATCTGAAATTACAGTTAAATATGTCTAACGACCGTAAAAACAACCTTAACTCTTTAATTACATCAATATTACCTCATTTAATTTATAAAAATTCATTTTGCTTACCATAACGGCACCCAAAAGCAGAATGATTGAAAGAAACAGATGGAAAGATGCAATTATTATATGAGCAGCTCTTTGACCATGCACGTTAGGCTCAGGGGGGAGAGGCGAGACGTTATTGTGCATTTTGTTAATGTCATGTTGGCCGATTTCCGGCACAAATGTTGTGATGATATGAAATATAGATAGCATCTGAGAAATAAAATAAATTAGTTATTTCATTTACTTCACTAAACTAAGCATTGTAATTATTTATGTCACTAATGTAGTTTCGAGTGGAGCTGTCCCTCTCGTTATCAGATAACCTATATGTGTCGTCAACCCATTTGGACAGCGGCAGGGCGTGGAAGAGGGGTGGTTTTTTTTCGGTAGCGGCGGCGTCAAGTCTAGTCTCCGAAAGAAAATCCATTATTATCAGTAAAAAGAATAGTAATAATTCATTGAGAATAAATAATAAGCACATTGAAGGAGTGAATTTAATTAAATATTTAACTATAACGATTGACAAAAATCTAAGATTCGACAATCATATTTCAATGAGTAAAAAATATTTCCAAAAAGTAGGTTTATAAGCAGAATAAAGAAGAAACCTAACATTAAAACATAGCAATAAGCATCTATTTAATGTTCAAAAATATTTTTGCGGAAATGAAACTGAGAAGAAAAAAATTCAAAATAGCATTGATAGACTGTTGGAAATAAATAATGATTACGAATAATAATCAGACTTTGATCAAACAAATTGATTTATTTTATCATACATATTTTTATAATTGTAGCTTAGGTTCCTTAAATTTATATTTTGTCATTAAATTTTCATTGTTTTATTATTCATGGCGTAATCCGAATGCTAAATTTACTTTTGATGCTATTTTTATATAGGTACTGATATATATTTAAATTGGAGAGCGATTAAATAAAAAAAATTAAAAATTATTACCATACAAATAAGTAGGCATTAATTAAATGTATTCCAGACCTATTGTAACGATATTGGCCTATTCAAATAGACATTGCTGAAAAATTATACGAAAATATCTATCTGCTAAAGTTTATAATAAAGAGAAGCTTCACAAACCGTTAAATACTCTATAATTAAATATTTGCCGGATAAATAAGTACGGACGAGCTTTATTATTTTGCACGCGGGCGTGTAAAGCAGGCTTTATGTTATTTTGTTTAACGAGATGTCCAATCACAGACGCGGGCGTTAGCACCGAATCTGACCAATGAAACGCGTCTTTAGAGTTAGACTTGGACCTTTACACGCTAGTTGGAATCAAAAATGGCGAGAGATAGGAGCTATTGTGAGGCGTTACAAATTAGAAAGCGGGGCACTTGAGTTTTCAGCTTGAAGGTCGGCGGAGGCTTTGTCGAGGAGAGTCAGGAAGGAAGATAATTTGGCTGGATCGAGGAAAAAGCCAGAGGTTGATAATAATTCAAAGAGAATTGGAACAGTGAACAGCTAAGCATTTTCAATATTATTTATTTCTATTGCCTTTTTCGTGTATTCAATTTAGAACTTTCTGGATCGTAACAATTATTAAAACATGTTGTGGGTTGTTTTGTTACGTATTTTGGGCCTAGTGATAATTATTACTATACGCGCTTCGGATTTAATGTACTAGAAATCGTAATGTGGCGACTGTGAATTATTGCATAACGCTTATGAAATATATAATTCTGTCGCTGTTCATATGAAAAATCATTTAAAGTCGAGATTCATGTATTACCAAAGATATAAAGGCTTTAAAATGGAATACTTTACTGACGAATGGTGTTTCGTGTTTGTTTGTGGGTTTTAAAATTCAGTATAATTATGCATATTCAATGTCGCGAGGTTCGGAATGTGCGAGAGGTTCTTCAGGGCGGATGTATTATTATGCTAAAGAATGCTTTGTTATCTATACTGGCGATTGAATACACGGATTTCTATATGATTTGTATTGTTTGGAAATAATTGGGATCGGAGTATTTATGGGGTTTTGATATCACGATTGTAGGCGTGATATAGGTTCAAATCGTGCGAGGAATTTCCTACAAACAATATATTTTAAAAATGCATCTGGATTTTATATTTATTTTATTAAAACATGAATGTGTGGTTTATTTGAACTCGTTACATGTTTGTATTGCGTATCATTAGGCAATCGCTGAAAACACGATTTGTTCCTATCAAGTTCTTATAAAGACGTGTTTCGAATTGTATATATTCCTTAATTGCGATGGTTATTCATATGACATTGTTTATTCATTCAATATTAGATATTTGAAATGTTTCTACCGCCACCTAGCGGGAATCAAGAAAGGGTTTGAGCCTTCGCTAAGGATTGGTCTATAGTAAGCGGCAGTACGTGGCGCGTTTCATTTGAGTGTAATAAGTTTGATTTAAAATTACTTTATGTCTTGATTTACAAAGGAAATTTAAGTTCATTTTTTCTTATAAAACCGGCCCATATATGAAATTGTCAAATATATTTTAGAAATATACGTTACTGACACCTGATGGAGAATTTAGGAAACATTTTGAGTCTCCGCTAACGAGAATAGCAATAGGGGGCGCAATATATATATATTCTCTTAGTAACGAATAATTAAAATTGGACTTCTTTGGTTTTTATATATTCCTTTGTTTCGCTTCATTGCAACGCTAATTGAAATTGTTTTATCTTCATTAATATATATATTATGTTATATTATACGTTGATACGGCATATTTATAGACGGAGTAAACATAAACATCAGCTTATTTGACTACAGAGAGGAAGAGTTTGTTCACAAAGGGCATTAGATATTATCAATTTCGTATGCGATCCCAAGATGTTAGAAATATTTTAGTTAATATAATTTCTTTGAATATTTGCTGCGGAATAATATTTTATAAGAAGTTCATAACTACTTGTCAACGGACGATCTTATAAACATAGTGTATATTGCACAATATATTGAAATCAAAAATCTACGTATTTCCTAGGTGGCGGAACTCAAACATACCTGTAATTATAATTACCTTTCGATATATTGCTACGCCTTTTAATCGGTTAACCCAGCTTGGGCGTAGAGGGAATAGTCACATTGTTTTATTCATTCAACATTAGATATTTGAAATGTTTCTACAACATTTTCCATTATTGTGGGCAGTTCGCGGTTTGATCAGGGGTAGTTAACCTTCGGTCTTCCGTAGCCGTGATAGTTTTCATATGACATTGTTTTATTCATTCAATATTAGATATTTGAAATGTTTCTACAACATTTTCCATTATTGTGGGCAGTTCGCGGTTTGATCAGGGGTAGTTAACCTTCGGTCTTCCGTAGCCGTGATAGTTTTCATATGACATTGTTTTATTCATTCAATATTAGATATTTGAAATGTTTTCTAGAACATTATTCACTATTGTGGGCAGTTCGCGGTGTGTTCAGGGGTAGTTAACCTTCGGTCTTCCGTGATCACGTTATTTACTAATATGACAGATTGTTTTGTTTTGTTCGTTTAATATAAGTAATATCATATTTTTATGAGTTACCGTAATTATTTATCTATATGATTTTATTATTGAGAGTGATGCAACGAATACTACCTTCACGAATACGAATATCAGGCCTACTATTCGGTGAATACGAATGCGAATATTTCCACCAAGGTGGGGGAACTTGAACATACTTGTAAATATAATAACCTTGATGCAACGAATACTACCTTCATGAATACGAATATCAGGCCTACTATTCGGTGAATACGAATGCGAATATTTCCACCAAGGTGGGGGAACTTGAACATACTTGTAAATATAATAACCTTGATGCAACGAATACTACCTTCATGAATACGAATATCAGGCCTACTATTCGGTGAATACGAATGCGAATATTTCCACCAAGGTGGGGGGGGAGAACGCAAGCATACTTGTGATTGTGTTGTTTGTGTCTGCATGTGATATCATTGTACGGCGTAGATGAACTAGTTTTAAGGGGTTTATGTCCTGTATGTGCTCGGCGTAGAGGGAATAGTTTTCTTGTTTCTAGGATCTAATACAGTTTTACAGGTGCTGATATTGAAATATATATATATATATATACAAGGAAAACACTATTTTGGGAATCACTAACTGGATGACAGATATTGCAGCACACATACACACAAGGAGGACGTTATGTTAAATACATGACTGGAAAGTTGTTATTGGAATACACAGGCGCCACTAGAAGATATGGGCAGTTTGCAGAGAACTTCAACTTCTGTCAGTTAAGGACCTTTTACTATTACTATTCTTTCGCCTTTTTGCATAACCGTGGATGAACTAGATTGAAGGGGTTTATGTTCTGTATGTGCTCGGCGTAGAGGGAATAGTTTTCTTGTTTCTAGGATCTAATACAGTTTTACAGGCGCTGATATTAAAATATATATACAAGGGAAATGAAGGGCTACACAGGCGCTGGTAATTGCTCAATTTTGGAGAGTTATATTACTTCGGATCAGGATGCCATCTCAGAAGCAGACCAACTACAGAACTAAGATAAGAACCTTTGATATTATTTATTCCTGATGTTTTCTTATGTGTATCAAATGGAATGTTCGTGCTATATAATTTGTCATTGTCTCATGGTCACTATTCATTTCATTACGTGGGTTCAGAGTTCGACGGTAACGGACGCGGAAACAAATTAGTACTGATGTCGGGACGTAACGTCGGGATTATATCTTAATTATCTTTAGGATAGAAGCGAGGTCATCATACGTGCATTCTGCATTTCAAACGTTTTACTAACATATATAAATACATATTATTGCGTTTTACAAATTGAATATGATCGCGGGAAATAGGCATTCCGTCCGGTTATGCAATGTTAACTTCCAACGTAGCATAATGAGATCTTATTACCGGTGCTAGACTCTCGAGGTTAGTCACGTGATTGTTGTATAAATGGAATAGTGAAGGGGATTGAAGAATGAGATACACTCGCGATACAGATTGTATGTAACTGGGATCAAATGACGGGGTGCGTGTTCTCGGTCCAGGGGATGAACGGGACTGCGGAGACACTCTGGGTGGGTCTAAGTAGAATTGCGCAAAGCCTCCACACAGTTAAAATGTGTTCAGTCAAGCAAAGGTGAAGCATTTCGAATCGGACCAGAGCGTCGTGCCTCAAACACAGCCGGAGGGAAGAAGCCCCTACGTTCTTTCACTCCCTTGGCCCGACGAGCTCGAATTCCGGATATGAATGTTCATGAATGTCAGCTAAAAGACTCAGGTAGCCGTACCTCAATCGAAACCTTCGTTCGGGACCTCATCAACGTACGAGACAGGGCGTTCCGCATGGACGAGCAACTATGAGAAGCAAATGAAGGGGATTGAAGAAAGAGATACACTCGCGATACAGATAGTTGTATGTAACTGGGATCAAATGACGGGGTGCGTGTTCTTGATCCAGGGGATGAACGGGACTGCGGGGACACTCTGGGTGGGTCTAAGTAGAATTGCGCAAAGCCTCCACACAGTTAAAATGTGTTCAGTCAAGCAAAGGTGAAGCATTTCGAATCGGACCAGAGCGTCGTGCCTCAAACACAGCCGGAGGGAAGAAGCCCCTACGTTCTTTCACTCCCCTTGGCTCGACGAGCTCGGGCTCTGGTTATGAATGTATGTGAATGTAATAACTCCGTACTCAAGGACGAGATAGGACGTTCCTCATGAACGAGAAATTATAAGATGCAGGTAGCAGTTCGACAATCAATACTTATGCTCGGGACCGCTTTAATGAACGAGATCTGTCAGCAGTTTAACAATCAACTTTATGATCGGGACCGCATTCAGGAGCACGATGGCATTACTAACATCATCATTCTCATCATTCACCACCTTTTCTAACTTGCTGTATACAGAGACCTTCGGGGTTCTCTCTTCCCGGCCAGCGAGAAACATATCAGGAACTACACAATCAACTGTAATAATCATGCTGTTTTACCATCATTTAATATCTCTAGTCAATAAGACTACACCGTGGGATCAATCACATCAACTATATTTGGCGATGCTAACATGGCTCTGACTGACGCGCTCAAGGGAGAGTCTTTTCCAGTCACCCAGTTAGTTCATTCAGCCCTTTAATCAGCAGTAAACATCATAATAATCCGGCTCATGTAGCCGCAACGTGGGATCCTCATCATTATACACCAGTCAATTTGACTGCCCCGCGGGATAATATACAAACCTTAATATCAGACGCGGGATTTCTTCCTGATATGTTTGTCGCCGGGAAGCGAGGACTTCGGGGGATTCCAGCAGGAGCAATAGAGTCTCGGCTTGATCTTGGTCTGCAGCTTAGTGTGGGAGGTTATGTCTAAACAGGAGTTAACCACCGGATGCGGCGATGCTCTGGGGCCGCATCCCCCTCCCCCCTACAGGGGGGGGGGGCATCTAAAATCCACGTTTGAACAGAAGTGGTTAGACACTTCTTAAATTTCACTTACAAATCTGTATCTTCCATTCCCTTAGAATCTCGGGCTGCGATAATGTCAGACAAAGCTTGCCCTGAGCCTCTGTTGCGCCTAGTTGTTGTGAATATAAATATGTTTGTCTTCCTCTACTATGTACTATGAACAGATTGAGCAGATCGGACAACGTGGGATGCGCTATTGGTAGGTTTCTTACTTGTGTTTTGAATATAACGTATGCTATTATATCTTGTAAATCTGTCATAAATGGGTGCCGCATGTGGTTGTGCTGACACTGTTCTAAGCTACTATTATGAGAAGTTGCTAATCAATGCGGGCGGAATCTTTAGCGTATGCCGTTAACTTGGCAACGATTGTATTGTTTTATATTACAGTATTTTAACCCCGATGGTATTATAGTTATGGCGGTTCAATGTAAGGGAGTTTTGCTACTAGCGTTTATTCCTAGGCTACGCCGCATATAATTGGCTTTTAGGCCAACTCCGGACGTGGACGATATCGGCTATCTCTCATATAGGCGAAACTGTAGAGTTCTAGAGCGGTTTCTAGAAGGACGAGTACGGATTAGTTACGTGCGTTTGTTATTTCCATAGTTAGGTAAGAATTCGATCTATATTAGTCTAGTCGCGTTAATAAGAATACGAATCTCGCCACATATCAAAAGAATTTTGGATAGCTAGGACACAACGGAGGGGGAATTTTCCTAACCACTAGATAGATCACGACTGGCCAATTTTGAAAATATAAATTCTTAACAAAAAAAAAAAGAAAAAAAAATATTAGCTTTCATGTAAATATACTTCCGAAGTTCTAAGTTCAACTTCAGTTTTCATCTAGTAGCTTAAAGCATAAAAAGTGTGTGCTTAAAAGTCCCAAAAGCTGTAATAAAGCTCAATTCGGTAGCTTAAAGTCTCAAGCTTTGGGCTTTTCGTAAAACTTACATTATTAAACTTTATAGTTAGGTATTTAGTTTAGGTGTGCAGGTAGATACGTTGCACTATGATTTGGGAAAGGCAGAAAAGCGTATGTGATTTTGAAAACTAAGTGCTGCTTTTTTCTCAAAAAAACTTTTTTTAATTAAGTTGAAAGTACACAATGATTTAAACACAACGTTTTATTCCACTAATTTGAGTTATATAAGTCTAAGCGCTTTCGATGGACACAACCATCATCTTCAGAGGCAATATTAGAACTTTAGAAAATAGAGTTCTAATATTGCCTCTGAAGATGATGGTTGTGTCCAACGAAAGCGCTTAGGCTTATATAACTCAAATTAGTGGAATAAAACGTTGTGTATAAATTATTGTGTTAATCATGAAATTCCACTCTGTAACGCTTAATTGATTAAGTTGAAAGTTTTATTACCTACCAATTCTAAAAAACAAAAATGGGAATCGTTTAGTAATAAAATAAATATTGACAAATTCAAATTGACAAAACTTTTTTTGCTCTCCTGTAAAGTTCGAAATAATCACTTACGCCCTTTTGGCTGAGGAGCCTCGATATATAATTCTCCAGTATGTCACTGAACTCCTACTAAATGGCTGGGACGATTTTAATGATTTTTTTTTGTGTGCGTTCGAGTACCCACTGGATGGTTTAGACACACAATCTTTTACCGATAATTGGTAACTAAGATATAACTGTTGTATATTGCCAATGATTGTGTCACCGGTTAAAATAACATCACTAGCATAAATCCAGCGCCACCTACCGGGTCTAAAGCCTGGTCGCCGAGCAGAGAGAATTTCGTTTATTGACCCTACGCTACGTATCCTTGTCGCTCGCGCACAATTATGTTACTGTCACGCTAGCTCGCTGTGCCTGTGCGAGCGGGACATTAACATAATCGTGCGCGAGCGACAAGGATACGTAGAGTAGGGTCAATGTACGAAATTCTCTCTGTTCGGCGACCGGGCTTTAGACCCGGGAGGTGGCGCTGGATTTATGCTAGTGATGTTATTTTAACCGGAGACACAATCATCGGCAATATACAACGGTTATATCTTAGTTACCAATTACCGGTACAATTAGATACAAATCCCAAATAACTGGTTAAAATAACTGCCTCAATGAAGAATTTACGTGTTTTGCTATTTTTGCTTACCTAAAATCATGTAGAACTCTTTTCTGGCAGGTCACTATTTTTAGTGCGTAATTTGGTAGTTGTTACTTGTGCCAATTGTTGTTAGCCCATTGTCCAATGCTTTTTTGTCTGTTTCGTTAGGTCGTTGTCAAATGCTTCTGTTTTAGCTTAATTAGCTTATTATCTAATATGTTTGTTCTTCAAATTCGTTTGCTACAATTAGTTTAATTAGTTAAAAGAAAATTACTATTTCCACGCAGGCGATGGTGACGGTTCCAGTTTGCAAGGAGCAGCACCAACAACAATGTTTTACCACAGGGAATGGCATTATTTAACAGGCTACCAGGATTTTTCTGAAATAAAAAATACCAATATATAATTACTTGCATAAAGGATAAACAAATAATATTTAATTTTATTTGCAAAGGCAAATCTAAAGTTAACAGAGTTTTGCTGAACTACTTAATTAGAAGTGATTTGAACCAGAACTTTTCAGAAAGGTTTTGATCATTTGTATTAAGGTGAATGAATTTTTAATATTCGATATAAGTTACTTTCAAGATCGGCTAACATTTCACAGAAGATAAGTCAGAAATATTGAAAAAAAAGAATGTAAACTTGAAGTCGCTTCGCTATATAACTATTGATATCAGAAAATTGATATTTTAACATTTCCATATCTCTAAAAATTGTGGAATAGCTCATGTACTTGTGTATGTTTTTATTTTGTTTCTATATTTAACAAGTCATGTATTGTTTATTCTTGTGACATCTACATACTGATCAACAAAGTTACCAAGCCGTACCATTTAAATGACGTCTAAACTCTATGCCAAAGGTTCCATAAATGAAAAATCATGAAAGTTTATTTTATTTTTTTAGTTAAGCTTTGGGAAATGTGAAAGGGTTAAGAATCGAAGATGATTACCCAAAAATACAAATACTGGAAACAAATCTAAAAAACATAGACCAAATATATAAAAAAAATAAATAAAGATATCTTATTACCAACGGCGACATCTGTACAGGTTTATGGGAATGACAAATTTCAACTACAGGTGGCGGTAGTAAAATAAAACTCACATATGAAACAAGGTGTGCAGATAAAACATATAAAAAACTTCCAAAAATTTGATAGATGTGGGAACATGTGTGGAATAGATGAACGTTACATTGTGTGAAGTGATCACTTAAGCTAGCCGTATGATAGATCGTAAGCCCTATAAACACCCAAAAAAACTTCCATACATACTTTCCCACAACTTCGTCCCATTCATCTATAACAATCTTGATAGAACAAATCACTTGAGAGATCTGATGTAGCTCAGCTTAGAGGACGTTTTAGTAGTAATGAAGGCAACTTTTGAAAGAAAACTAATGACTTGTCCGCTGGATTTTTTCAGTGACATATTTTATGCGGTTTAGTAATGAAACTCTTTTCTGTATTCGTGAAATGTTGTAGCATCCCTCTGCTTATATAATATATTATATATATCTGCTACTTATCCGACTATTTCCAATCTGACAGCCTTTCGTATTCCACACAGCAATTCCTAATCCCGCATCTTAATTTGAGCCACTACTTGAGCTTAGAGCTCGGGGATCTGTCATGTCACTTTACGAATCCGATTTTGTTTTTAAATATATTAAATAAAGAATTTGTAGGTATCTACCTACCTAACTTAATTTTGTTAATATTGTATTATACACTATACGACGCACTTACTAATGAATGCGTTATTTTCTCGCGTTAATTTTGATAGTTCGGGGCAGGTACAATAGAAAATAAAAGAAATGAAAAATTTAATTTTAATCGAACTAAAGTCCGAAAGTAAAATGAATAATTTTGTTCCGTCCGGTGGAGTCGCGTGACGTCATCTCTGTGCCCGGTATACACCGCGGTTGTAGATCAATCATTCCGCGCTAAAATACGCTAACTTTCATTTTCTTTTTCTGTGTTATTAATTCAACAGTTTTTTCACTAATTTGTTAGTTTTGGTCTATATTTTAAGTAAATGTTACAACATATTATATTATCGGCACTTTATGACTTCTCCATTATCGGTTAAAATAATCGCGGGTGGTGTCATGGACAGAAATATATGGCGAATATTGCTTCGACAGGAACGCAGATCAAAAATATGAAAGAAGAAATAAGTGTTTGCATATTCTTGATAGATTCAGCGCTTGACGCTATACTAGCGCATCAAGCTTGTATATGGAAACTGTATATAACTTGTGAAAATGATTTATAATATCCCCGGTTTGAACCGGATATTATTTTAGTAAAACTAAAACTTTTAACTTGTAACACGGATACACGTGTTCATAACATTATACAGTACGGAAATTTCTTTATATTTCCACGGAAATATTTTAAAATGAAATTGAGTTCAAATTATCGATTTGTAACATATTTACATTTTACGCTCGGTTCATGGGACTAATTTCGTGAATGCGACAGAAACGTGTAACAGGAAGAAGGAAAATCGCTTGCTATATCTAAGAAATACTTCAACAGCCGCTCGAATCACAGAATTATTTACAAGGAGTCGGTAAAGAAGTCTGCGGCTCGAGCGGCCGGCCCGAATGGGAGAAAAATCATGGCGCCGCACACACAGGAAACGTAACGTGGGATATTGCAAATTTTGACCAAGCCGTCATCATTTAACATCTATTTTTGAAACTTCTAAACGGCGTGTATTTAAATGATTATTTTAATTTCGCAAAAACAGCAAGCAAAAAAATCTAAGTTTTCATCTTTTTCAATGATTAATACTCTTTCTCAGAGAAATAAGATAAATCAAATAAATCGGCATTTAAATCAGTTTAGAGATATAGAAGTATTCTTTTATAGTCACTTTTTGGGCCCCAAAACTAAGAAAAATGAGAATTAAATATAATGAATTTAGATACTTTTTTTATAATTCGATTTAATTAAAACACTTTTTGTCTATTCTAATTTTGATGAACCAATTTTTGTGCTTACGTATTTCCTAACCTAACCTAACCAAACCTAACCTAACGTAACCCAACTTATTTTAGTCGGCACTTTCATTTCAGGTGTACATATTTCTTAAATTGCTTAAAATAGGTTCCTTAGGTTTACAATAATAATTAAAAAAGAGAATCAAATATTATTTTTGAATACCAAATATTAATTGAGTACCCTTAAACGTAATTATCGTGTTACTTTGAATGCAGTACATTTATAATTTATCAGTCGATCAACTAATACAGACGCAATAATTAATAAGAAGATAAAACATAATTTATTTTAAAAAGTACAAATTTACAATAGATCAATTCGATTTCAGAGGATCAAATAATATTGTCCCCTTCCAAACGCGTTTCTCTCTAACACGGTTCCTGCTGAAGAAAACATTCAAGAGACCGCCGAAGAAGTGAAAAAAGGTCAACAAAAGTCTTAATTACATAAAGTGCAACGAAAGTGTCTAAAAATATTTATTTGAACCTCAAATTTTGTTCATTTCTCATTTTACAGAGATAAGTAATAAATAATTTTTGTAATTGATAATGTAATACTTGGGGATAACTTTCTTTTAATGCCATGTTAATCAATCCTTTTCAGATTGATTGACATGGCATTGAAACCGGGAGGTCGCGGAGCAGAATTTTTTTTAACGGGATTATATTAAAAAGTCATGTTTAGACAAAGCAGTCACAATAATCCAACATAGGACCAATATACGTGAACATGTAGTCAATATCCCATGCGATATATGTCGTAGAGTGTTTCAAAACCCCGATACCATATCGGATTCTGGAAGTTTATTACATTTGTACATTATTTTTAAGACATGAGTTACTTATTTTTATTCACTCTTTCAGTGAAATTATTTACCTGTAGATTTTTTGTTCAATTTTAAAAATAATAAAAAATAATTGCCCACCCAGTACCTTACCAGTAGTTGATATATGAGTAGGATTAAGGATTAAGTTAAATTACCGTGTTCATCGTACAAATATAAACTTCATAAGATGAACACAAGAATAATTTTAGATAAGACAGAAATATGAAAACTGAACTATTAAAGTTAGGGTTTCTAGAGTATACTCGTAGAGTACATCTATCGATATTAACAGAAGAAGTTGCACTAATGACAATTTTTTTTTTGATATATAAATAGCATTTTTATTTATGTTATAAATTTTTATAAGATATTGTAAGGAGATATATATTTCATCCGATCCCAAATGAAATGGGGAATAGGAGAAGAGAAAGTAGAACGAGATATATAGCAATCGGAAAGAATTACGTAGAAGAAGAAGAGGTAAAAAACGATTTCATAGCACTCTACACCTTTTACACTAAAATCAGAAGATTCTAGAAGGTTCTAGATATCGTTAAATCTCCAAAGATCGAAAAAGACATTTATTTACCTATTGATTGACGTTTAACCATTGCAATATTAGCAACGGAGCGAGTGCAGTGTAACTAACGCGTATATTCCAGCGATTGTAAGTAAAGGAAATACCTACCACGGGCGAGAAGTTTTTCTACATATATTGCGAATATTGGATTGAATTTTCTAGAAAGTGATCGAACCAATAAAAACAACGTGAAATAGTGCGAATTAAGAAACAAATTATAAAAGTGTGTGGAATATTCTAGAAAAATTGAGTTTACTCTATGTTTAAAGAACAGTGTTGTGATTTAATTCATGTCTAGTGACTTTTTGCTTTATAAATAAAAGTTTAAATTGTTTTAATATTTTAATTTGTCTCCCATATGAACGTTTCGTGACAATATTTTTGGTTTAGAATGTCACGTTGTATCTATGTATACTCAATGTTGTTTGTCTTGTTTTATTTTAAATACTTGTGTATCCTATATAAAATGCGTTGAAACGATTTATTAACACAGCGTTAATTACTTTTACGACTCTTTATATCCTCAAATAGTTTCATACACCATAACTTGGCACGAACGGCAAAAAAGCTTTCTTTAGAATAAAATTCTTCCTTGGGCTTCTGCGTCGTAGCCAGTCACTTGTGAAATTGTGATAATTGCAAAGTAGAAAAAATACCCCGAAGAAAAAAAATAGTAACAGTAAAAGAGATAAAACGGTGTGTATAAATAAATGGTGGTCTAAACGATGTAATTCGTTGATAATTACGGTAATTGCGACACCGGCACGCTCACCAGTTCTGCCAAGCGGACGGCCGCGCGCATCACTAGACTGGGTTCAGAGCTTAGCTTTGTAACTTTTAAATCTATCCGTGTTTCAAACCGAAATGTAATCTTTTTTAATAAACCCTTTAAACTGTAATTATCCTTTACACGTTTTGAATGCTTTAATCACGCTGAATTTTTAAAAGTTTGTACATCGTGGGCATTCGAAGGCAGTTGGTCTTGCAATATCGCTCCTCATATTGCTGACTTTCAAACGCTTCATCGACATTCAGATATTCTCCATAGATGGCATTTAATAAAATATAAAACATATTTATATCCTAAAGAGTAACAATGCAAAAGAAGAATGGTCACGTTCCATACAAAATTTACCCAGGCCCGACACGAAAGCGACCCCTCTCAGTTTTTTTGTTATAATAAGTGTAATAAAAATATGTAATTTTTATATTCAATATCATTGCTTTATTTTTTACTCCAGGCGTAGCATAAAAAAGTTATTTTTCACCTATTTTTTTAGCATGACCATCGAACTTAGGCTCAGTGGAAACATTGGCTAGATGGCTTGGGACTAGAGCCTCCAAATATTCGTGATTCCAACTATTCGAATATCGAATAGTTAATGATAATATATTCGAATATATTCGTAAAATTTTTAAGAAAGGAATAATTTACTTTGGATGATAAAAACAGATAAATACATTCTATATATTAAAAAAAAACATAATAATTATAGAGAATTTTTTTATTTTAATATTAAAAATATGTTATAAAAAAACAACAAAAAATATATTGAAAAATAATGTTGAATTTAGAAATACAAATTAAAAAAAAAACACAAAAAAATAAATTTCAAGTTTGTTAATATACATATATAAAAACAATAAAAAATTACATATAGACGGGTCAGTATTCTCTCGATAACTGACAAAATTTTAGATATGTTTATATTACTTCATATCTCACACCCCACGTACAAGTTTAAAAAAAAAAAAATTGTATATAACTTCTTGTTTCTCGGCTCAAGTATTTATGAAAAAGCCGACTCTATCGTTGACAAAGTGTGTTAACCGTAAGTGCTTATTGTAATAAAAGTAAAAAGATAAGCATGACTTAAAAAAAAGGCAAATGCAAAAGACGTCCGACAATTTACGGCGTTTACATTTTTGATGTCCGACTTCATTAAATAGCCCATAGCGGTATACCTAAAAACCCTTGCAAATGACTTTCAGGGTTCGTAATCCTTTGTTTCGTTTGGAAAAATATTAAAAATCTTATAATATAAATATGAGCGAATACTTTACGAGTACTTTTTAAAGTATTCGAATAACGAATACTTAAAAACAGGTGAATATATTCGAGGTTCGAATATTCAAACATTCGGATTGGAGGCTCTACTTGGGATGCGACAACAAATGTCGCATGAGCATGACAGCGCTCACTTCGCTTTCTGAAGCACCTTGGAGCACCGTCAGTGACATTTTTATACACCGCATCCTTTTTATATAACTTAATAAATCTCACAATTGCATTTATATTTATAATATTGTCGCTAATCTTGAGTGAATCGCGCCGCTGCGTTTGATCTGTTCGCACCAGCACGCGAAATATAAAATAAATAAAGCAGCGCGCCTATCGAATTCAGGAAATTTAAATAAATAATCGCACGGGAGGAACTCCGCAGTTTGTGCAAGGAAATCTGGATCCAACCATCTGTTAATTGTTGTTATGTAATAATACTGGAAACAGTTGATGTAATTTTGGGTGGTTTTGGGTCTGAAATTGTCTCGATTGACTTGTTAAAGACGGTGTCCTTTGCAAGGACAGTTTATTTCCCTGGAGCTATGCATATTTACACGGCATAGCATCATTAACCGCCTTTTATCCTTCAAAGATATCAACTACGTTCTATATCTGATTGTGTAGGCTCACCTTCATGCCCCAGTACATTTTGATTGAAAACATAGCAATTTTTTAAATAAATATTTGGAAAAACACAAATTACATTTATTACAAGTGTATATTATCACATACAATAAAAATTATTGAAAATTCTTCACCTAAAAATATAGATATATTATCAAATATTCATGATGTACAGGAAGTAACTTAAAAAAGTGTCCAAGATTTGTATTTTATTTAGATGTCGTGTATTATAGACCCATCTCGTGTGATATATGAAACATTAGATACATTTTTCAGTTGTAGCCACACTAAGAACCTAAAATATTGTAAAATGAATGTCAGAAATGATATGATTATGTTCTACTCTCACGATATAATGAAGCTTCTATTTCCTTTCGAAAACTGGATATAATGACCAATATATAAAACTTCAGACCTGAAAAGTAAAACATAATATGAAATTTAATATTATTATATTAATGCTTGTTCTAAGAGAAAATAAAAAATGTATTTTTGTTACGAGGGTCATTTCTGATATAATTATTGAAATAAATGATATATAACGTCTTACTTCCGCAAAAAAAACGCTCATTCTTAAATACTTAAACAAAAACGAATATAAATAAGTTCGAAACGAGCATAAAAAAACTAAGTTAAATAAATAACGTTACATAAATATGAACAATAATTCATCTGCAACATGATCATATTATTTGACTTGTATTAAAGCGAAAGAATAAGAAAAAATAAAACGTCGATATGTGTGATGTGGAAATATCACAACCAAATCTCTGAGCTTGTCCCATTCTATGGATATGGACTATTATATACGCGACTGGCCTCTTGTGTAGGGTTGCCACCTTTTTTTGTGCAAATAAAGAATATTGGTAGAATATTAAAGGTAGAAAAAAAAGTACGTTGTGTCAAAATAAAGTACGATTTATTTTACTTCTTTATTTTTCAACATATTTTTCATTATTTTTAGCAACTTTAAAAAAATAATTAACACTACTAAATAACTGCATAGCATGTTTGCAGTCTATATTATTTAAGTTAAAGTAAATAAGTCATTCATTTTGATCGGATTCAGAGACGCTTTGTTTCTTTCGTCTCGCCATTTGCTATTCATCACAGAAAAAAACCCAATTAATCGTATTTTAACTGCACTCAATCCGCCATACACAAAACAAACAATAAATTTTTACAATGACGTTGACTATGTTGACATTTGAGGTTAGGTTGCATTAAAAAACGAGCGTTTATGTGGTGACCGCCACAGGGTATATCGTCAATTATCAAACCTATTCGGCAACAATCGATAATGTCATCGACCCCGGTAACTCTCTCGTTCCGTTTTACGCAAAAGTTTCTACGATCATCTTTTTTTGTATGTTATAAGTAAAATGAATCCCAGAGAAATCATATCATGTGAAATAAAGTATTTTCGCATACTTTATTGTTCTCATAAAGTATAGAGTATAATTACCCGAAATAACGTACGATACTTTATAATAAAGTGCGGGTGGCAACCCTACTCATGTCAGTGAACCCCTAGTGACGTGATTTAAAACTTCAGTCCATCTTACCAAGTGCCAGGGTCTCAAGTGTGACGTACGTGATTCCAACTATAAAAAGGCCCCAGATCATGAAAAAGGTTTCGGTTATGATGAAAATAGGAAAGGTAATGCACATCTCTACGACACCGAGAATTACGTAAAGGTTCAGATAGCCGACAGCTTTCTGGAAGTAGGAAATTGTAAAATAAGTAGTACATTTTAATATATCAGTATTTAAAAAAATCTAATATAGAATAATATACGGGTATATCAAACAAGATACGATATATCATCCCACTACAGGCAAAATAGTCATCTAATACTTATAAAACAGGTACTAATTATGGGTAAAGAAATTTCAGATACTGTTTAACAAAGTGTTGGGTGTCTTATTATAAAATTTTTGCTTAAAGATGTATAGTTTGTCCGCTTTTAAAAGATTTCGAAATGTTTCACGTTAATTTATTTTATCCATTTTTTTGTTGACATAAATCGAACCATTTTATATTTTTGCAATAATTGTTTTCTCTTTCTTTGTAATTAGTATTTTTTATTTTAAGAAATGTTGTAGAAACATGAAGGTGAATATAATTAAGTGAATGTAAATAATTTTTATTTCAAATTTTTCTTTACACCTAATAAAATCTTGATTATATTTTGTTGTGTTCCAAAAATAAAATACAATCGTATTTAAGCTATTTAGCCAAAAAAAAAGCCTTTGACGTATGGAGTGGAGAGTATGGCCCTTACAAAGAAAAGTGTAGAAAAGCTCAAATGCACGCAACGATTCATGGAGAAATCCATGCTAGGAGTAAGCCTACGAAATAGAATTAGAAATGACGAAATTAGGCGCAGAACTAGAGTAGTGGATATCATGGATCGTGTGGCGAAGCTAAAATGGCAATGGTCAGGACATGTTGCAAGGCAGGATGCTACAACATGGCCTCCCAGAGTTCTGAAATGGAGACCTTGGGAGAATAAAAGAGGCATCGGAAGACCTCAAAAGAGATGGGCCGATGATAAAGCCGCTGTGGGGGAAAGAAATTGCTACAATTAGCAAACAACAAGGATGGAAAGAGAAGGAAGAGGCCTATATCCAGCAGTGGAGAGACGAAGGCTGATGAAGAAGAAGAAGAAGAAGATCTGACAATTTTTAGTTTATTATTTAATTTTGACTTAATCTCATAAATTCTAGTAAAACTAAATTTTTAAAATTGATAAAAAACCCGTCAGTCACGCCAGGGATGTAGATGAGCTAACAGTGCTGGGCATAGTGGTACTCACCATTAGAGCACCGATAAACAACATTAGTGCCATGGATAGTTGGAAGGTCCCAGCCAAAATACGAAGAACAAAAACAGCCTGCTTGTGAGAGTCAGTCGGACGGTCAAAAGTGGAGTTGTTGCCAGTCAAAGAAATGTCAACTGCAGCAAATGTAATTGAGATAATGATGAGAGAGATTGCGTATAGCTGAAAAAGATCATTAATAATAATTAGTGGCAGAAACATAATTTTCCCAGTACGTGGGTAGGCTAGAAGATAACAAGAAAGCAAAGTAATATTTTAGTAGAACTTTTTTTAGAACAACTGTTGATCTGAATAGTTATAAAATGTAATTGCCCTAAATCAGGAATCAGTTAGAATATAATTATAAATTTTATAGCCAAATTTTTGTATTATATAAATTTCAGCTCATTGGCGACGAACCAAACACAAGCCGAATAAATCGAATAATGAATATTCATTTATTGAAATTAATGGACATAGTCCAATAACATGAACAACATAAAATACAAGAGAATAAAAGTTATGGCAATTTAAAAGAAAAGCAAAGACAAATGAAAAGTACTAACAAGATGGAGACAAGATCTTGACTATCTAAACAGAGATTGTTTGAATCTGGACAGACTTACACCAAAGAAGTCCAGATCCTATCTTGAATTTATAAGACGACATAACCGTGACATGGGAGCATGGAATCCATAATTGTTCTATGATGGCTAAGGAACAACAGTTCATTATTTTTGAGTCTACGGGAAGGGATATTGAATTTTATTTGACCCAGTAACGAAGGCACATCAGTGTGGCCGTTTATTATTTTGAATATGGTGATTAAGTCAGTGTTTTCTCTGCGTTTTTGTAGGTTATAAATTTTTAACATTGACTCTATTTCACTGTACGAGTAGTCTCCTCTGTCCAAGCCCATCATCCATGCGACTTTTGATATCCTTCTTCTGGCTTCTTTCGAGAATTCTTGGATCTTGAGTGAAACTCTCAAACATTCTTCCTGGTTTATTACGGTACTGGCTAATGTAAGAATATTATTGTGCTAACAGATTACGATAATATTCGGTGACAAGGTATAATAATAGCGGTTTCGCCTTAGCTCTCCAAGTCCGTGCTTTCGAATCACTCGCGCCCGGCACGGCGCGGCCTCTTATCACTTTTCTCATACATTTTCCGTCCCTTTCAGCATTCAGACAGACGTCACATCCAGATATATTACAGAATATTCTCAATGTCTCAATTTATGTTTGATTTGATATCATTTGAAGCGCAATATAAAAATTTACCGACATTGTACCTTGTTTTTCAAACAAGGTACAGTGCCAGACGATGTCTTGTTTTTCAAAGGGCACTTTATGCTATAAGCATCTATTAAAATTGTGTTATCATTAAAATAAATAATAAAAATAACCATCTGCAGCCACGCGATTATAAAAGTTCCGGTTTCCAAAGAGCAACAGAAGCAACAATTCTTCAATCGAGGGAGGGTCATTCTGCAGTAGGTCTGGATAATTCTGGAATAAACGTCCTCCTGAATATCCCCATTGTTTATATAATAAATCATGCATACAAGTTTCAGGAAAGACAATAGTAATAATAATAATTAGTTTTTTCCAGACCCGATCATCATATAAATATACAAATCACGTTAAATACCAATTAAGATTTATTCAAAATAGTGGTGTGCACTCAATTTGTACGAAATTAATCTAAATAAAATATATGTTTCATTATATTCCTATCAAAATTATTATCTTATTATTCAGATTAGAATATTTCATAATATTAAAAGATATATACAATTTTGCTTTTTTCAAAAATTTATGTTAAAATATTTTATTTTTATTTTTATTTTTATTTTTATTTTTATTTTATTTTTATTTTATTTGTGAAAGATACAGTAAATTTTTTTTTTTTATATATAATATCAAAAAAATATTCGTGAGTATGACCAGTAAAGTTTCCTCGAAGCTGGTAAAAAAAAAACTAAATAAAAAAAAAATGATATAGAATATGTGATAAATAATAAATATTTCAAAGATTTCAATTATGATAATGCATAAAACGGGAGGGGTGGGGAGAGGGAGGGAATGGGATTCAATTAAAGAAGTATCAAATCAATAGTCATAAATGAGATTACGGAGTTTCATTTTAAATAAAAGCAAATTGTCAGTAAAAATGTCTAGATTATTTGTAGAATTTAACATATTGTATTTTGAGGTGCGACGAGTTACAAAGCAGTTTTTTAAGTAGTTAGTCCTACCAAAGTTTTTGCGTAAAATAAATTATAATATAACGTACGCTTCAATATAGTGATTGCACATGCTTGCAAATCGTACAGGCAAAATAAAATTGAGCGAGTCTTACACTAGTCGCAAATCTTTTATCAGTCGCAGTTTATACGTCGTCTCACTCGTGAGACGACGTATAAACTGCAAAGCGCAGCGATTTAAGCAACGCGTCACTATTTCAGAGACAAGTGAAATATTCAGGTGTGACAATTAGTGCAAATTACGAAATTTGCGTGTATTAAGGAATGATGCTCCTATTAAATTCGAGTCCAGTGTTTCCTGTGAACTGTGAATAGTTGGCTTCACAACTCCACAAAAATATTTGGATAATGTTAACTCGCTAGCGGCGATTCTGGAAACATTTCAATCCTCCCTTGTATGGTCACACAATACAAGATAAATCTCGCTGGTGTTATTACAATGCAGCCGATGGTGAAATGACAGAAATGTCAAATACGACAATTAAACTTACTATTTTCTCGAATACCCAGAAGTAAATTATATCAAATGTCGATAATATTAATCAACATATACGATACCTCCGATATTGTATCACATTTGTATAATTTTGATTAATTTTCTGTAATTTAAATATCAAAAAACTACATCATAATTTAAGTTCTAAGTTGTGAGACATTTCCCATGTCACTTTACAGTGCTGATTCTATATGGTATTTTAATTAAGGAACGTATAGGTATATCAATAATTGTATAAGTAGTGAAGTACCTAACACGATATGACACGCCTCAGTAGGTTCCTATGGATGATTTTCGTATGATTTCAATAACGCGAAAGGATATCAAAAACCTTTTTCGTATTTGATATCCTTTCGCATACGCAGAACGCAAATCGTGGATAGTCTGCAGAATGAATGTTTTGATTACAGGGAAACAATATAATGAAAGAGCCAGCCGTAGAAAAGAGTGAAAAATTGAGAAAACAATCAAATAACTCAATTTTTTTGTTTATTCTATAAAAATCAACAAGATTTGTAGTTATATTTCCCAAAAAAATTCGAGCGTGTACTCTTTTAATTCTATATTAATAACGCTAAAAGTATTAAGTTGTAAAAATCTATTTTATTGCGTTTCATAGAAAGAATTAGAATTCATACTTACAGAAATGTATTCTTGAATATTTAAAATAATTTGTGTAAACAAAAAATGATCGAAAATTGTTCAAAATTCCTAAAAAGGAAACTTTAAAATTTTTTAAAAATCATCGAAACATTCGTGAACTCGCACGTAAACAGAATCTGACAGCTGAGAAGAATTCAATGTGGCGTCGTTAGTTCTGATATCGCATTTCCGCTACACGTTTCGCTATACGCTGCGTGCATGCGCAACTTTCGTTACAGTCACTTTTTTTATCCTGTATGCGCCAAAAGAAGTATAACTTCCAAAAAAGTAAAAATTCCAAACAGTCGATATTTACTCGGATCCAAGTTCGTATCTGGTTGAAATGAGGATTGAAAAAAATTATGAGGCATTTAAGAAAATCGTTAAAAAATACCTTCAGAGTTAATATAAAAACGATGTTGCCGTCGACGGATCTTTTCTGTTGCCCGTTAAAAAAACATTTTAGAGTACAAAAAGATTAAAAAATATCGGAATATGAACAAACTGATATTAATAAAACATTCAAATTATATTAAACTATCGGAAATGAATCGTTGTTTTTAATATTTAAGTGGAATATTTTAAAAATCCGTGTTCTTATTGTTATAGAAAACAGTCAACTGTGACGCGGAAATATATGTTTTGTGCTGGCAATACCGTTTTATGGCGTTTGACATGCGTTTGACGTAAGTATGTTTCGTTTCGTATTTCTTTTATTTTTATTTTTGCATTAATCTTGCTTCAATAATATATTTTCATATATTAGGTCCTTACATATGAAATTGGCGTTTTGCCGTACTGGCAAATTTGATCTCAAATATCTTCTCTTTGGTTAGGAATTCCAAATCCAAATTTATACAGCTATTTACTCATGTATTTGTGTTTTGAAAATTATAATTCATTTGTTTTTTCCTCAATTGTTTTTTTCTTTGCGTCACTCAGTTTACAAAATGAAAAACTTGAAATATCGCGTTATTTACGAGTACGAGTTCCACCGTGGCACCAGTGCTGCAGAAACGGCTCGAAGGATTAATGATGTGTATGGCGACGGTGCCGCAAAAGAAAACACAGTGCGTTTTTGGTTCCAACGTTTTCGTTCTGGAAATTTCGACCTGCAGAACGAGCCCCGTGGACGGCCGGAGACCAAAGTTGATAATGAAGAATTGAAGGCTATTGTGGAAGCGGATCCATCGCAAACCACATCCGAGTTAGCTGCAGGCTGCGGTGTTAGTGATAAAACTGTTTTAATCCACTTGAAGCAAATTGGTAAGGTGAAAAAGCTTGAAAGGTGGGTACCTCACGAATTGAGTGAAGCAAATCAACAAACGCGCGTTGACTGCTGCGTTGCATTACTCAACCGGCACAATAATGAAGGGATTTTAAATCGAATCATTACCTGTGATGAAAAGTGGATCCTGTACGATAATCGGAAGCGCTCATCGCAATGGCTGAACCCTGCCGAACCAGCCAAACCATGCCCCAAGCGAAAATTGACTCCAAAAAAGTTACTTGTGAGCGTTTGGTGGACTAGTGCTGGTGTCGTTCACTACAGCTTTCTTAAATCTAGCCAGACGATTACGGCAGATGTCTATTGTCAGCAACTGCAAACCATGATGGAAAAGCTAGCTGCTAAACAACCGAGGCTGGTTAATCGCTCTAGGCCACTGCTGCTTCATGATAACGCTAGACCACACACTGCACAACAGACGGCTACCAAATTAGAGGACCTTCAATTGGAATGTCTAAGACATCCACCGTACTCTCCGGACCTTGCCCCAACAGATTACATTTTTTTCTAAATTTGGATAACTTCTTGCAAAGGAAAAATTCAACTCCGATGGAGCAGTCCAAACCGCCTTCAAAGATTTTATTGATTCCCGTCCGAATGGTTTTTTTAGTAAAGGGATCGATGAACTACCTATGAGATGGTAAAAGTGCATAGATAGCAATGGTACATACTTTGATTAAATAAATATATTATAATAAAAAAAATCGGCTTTATGTTCCTCCCATACTAAACGCCAATTTCATATGTAAGGACCTAATATTAACATTTATTTTACATTTTTGAACGTATAATAAGATACTTTGTTTTTTAAAAAACTGCTAAGTGAGTTTATTGTCAATTTTTTCTCCGTATTTATACATTATAAAGTAAATGGCTATCACGTGATTGACATAAATAACATTTTCAGTATTCATAATTGTGAAATGGCCTACAAATTGATATATTTTTAAAATACACATATGTTTTGTCTGTCACTGACAGCTACCATAAACATTACTTTTATCTCCGGAATGTTAATGCCATCATTGACTTATTTCGTCTTTCGTTAATAAGATCATCCTTAAATAAGGTTGTGCTATTGTAGACCACTTCCCTTTTCTTGATATTTTGTAAATTTTATTTTCCATATTGATACTTGCCATGCAGCAGATAATTGGCCGCGAAGCGGCTGACGTAGGCTCCCGCAGGGTCTGGCATGTAGCAAACATAATTGCTACAAACCGAAACCGTACAGGGTGCGTCCCTGTCGCGTGAGGGCATACACAACGTCCATGGCCGTGACGGTCTTCCTCTTGGCGTGCTCGGTGTAGGCACAGTATACTAAGAACAGTAATACGTCTTCATACAAACTGGCCGCTACCCATTAGAATGTGTGCGTGCGTGCTCGGCGCCATGTACGCACGCACTGTGACGCACACATTGACATAGAATATGGGGGCACAAGGCGGCGGCAGTAAGGGCCGTGCCTTCGGTGCCATTCGCGCTCGCAGCCGCCGCTTTAGAAAAAAAATGTGCTTCCTGAAAAAATGCTTTTTCACTCCCTTTATATTAACTCGTGGCGTCTGCTCGCTTGCCGTCAACAAAAACTTTGGATCGATTTTTGACCCTTTTCCCGTGATCCAATCGAGCTGACATTTGGCAAGCAGACTCGTGGCGACGATCAAGAAGATCTATCAAATTTTCGTTAAAAAATTAACAATTATAGTATAATTTCGAATTTTTAGGAATTTTATTGGTTTTTTCAAGTTGGAAATCAAGAAGATCTATTCATTTTTCAAATTGGAATCAAGAAGATGTATCAAATTTTCGTTAAAAAATTAATAATTTCGGATTTTAAAGAATTTTATTGGTTTTTTCAAATTGGAATCATTAGAAAAGTTTGATTAGCAACGGCGCAGCGGCCCGATAACGTCTCGGAATATTTTCTAAATTTGAATTACTCCGTCGGTATAATAGGTACATCACTACGAATTTCAAAATTTACAAAACAATTGATTCACAGATGACAGCAAAATTGGGTTTTTTGGAAAAAATCAAATAATAATTTATTTCTTTTAGATTTCTGCTTAGTTTTGAAGAATTCTCATGACTCAAATCTGATTCTGACTAAATCATTTGACGCTGGAAATTCATAAAGTACGGTATTGATGATAATTGAATCTATCAAAATCTTGACATCTCAAAACTTCTGACATTTTACAAATATATTTTATTTCTAAGTTTACTGTTATGTTATATGTTTTAATTCGTCTTTAATTATTGTTATATTTTACAAAGAAAGGGAGTATACTAAAAACTTGGTTTTTATGGTTACTTTTTTTTATGTTTGTGGTGCTTTACTAAAAAGGTGTGTTGATTATCACAAAGACTGTGAGTTTTTAAAAGTCTACGTTGATGTTAATCAGTGTTCTTGCAATTTAAGTGCAGAAACTAGGTAAATTTTCGGGTTTCGTGTCTACCTTATGCGTCGGAATCTTAGACGCTACGAGTAAAGTGACAACCCTAGCGTCAACGCATTAGTAGGCTAATAACTCGCCGACAGGCCGGAGATAAACTACTGTTCTGGGTATACTGTTGTGTAGGTGACCGCATACCTGATGTTCTCGAGGAACACCTTCAGCACGCCTCGCGTCTCCTCGTAGATCAGGCCGGACATGCGCTTGACTCCGCCGCGACGGGCCAGACGACGGATCGCCGGCTTCGTGATTCTCTGGATGTTATGGCGAAGAAATTTCCTATGGCGCTTGGCTCCCCCTTTCCTCCCTTTCCGCGACCGGTCATGATGCTCTAGTTGAGTTTAGTTTGGCGAAACAGACAGAAGACCGACTAGCGTGCTCGCTACGACGACGAATGGGCGAATGCGTGGCGGAAAACCTTGGACACGCTATTTATAATCGACGGAAGTACCGTTATTTCTTCGGGCCACCGGTTTTCCCCCCTGGCAGAGGTACCGGCGCGCGCGCGCTTTTATTCAGTGGCGGTCCAATTCATCGAGTGGGCTGGAATATTTAGTAATAAAAATATTTTTTATTTGTTTATTTTTTTTTAATTTTTAATTTTTATTTTTTTAATGAAGAACTCGTATTTCACCAGTGGAACTTCTTTGTTATGATTTTTTAATTAAATTAAATTATTTTTTTAATGAATCGTTTAATCAAGTGCCTCACTTGGAGAACTTCACTTGAAGTACTTCAATTAAAAAAAAATGAAGTACTTATTTAGTAAAATATTTGAAAAAGTAATACACAGAAGACTACTCGAACACTTGAATAAACTCAACATACTGACCAAAACACAGCACGGCTTTCAAGAAAAAAAGGGAACCACAACAGCCATGATAAATTTATTAAATTACTTACAGACAAAAATTGACGATTTACCGGATCCGGTACCGGATCCGACGCTGATTTACCGGATAAATAAAACAAAATCTAACAGTTTAAGAAAAGTAGAACAGTTTTAGAAAAATATAACAGTTTTAATAAAATATAACAGTTTTAGAAAAATATTACAGTTTTAGTAAAATTAACGGTTTTAAAAAAATATTATAGTTTTAGTTAAATGAACAGTCTTAGAAAAGTACAACAGTTTCAGTAAAATATAACAGTTTTAGAAAAGTAAAACAGTTTTAGTAAAATATAACAGTTTCAGAAAAATGTTACAGTTTTAGTAAAATACAAATGTTTTAGAAAAATATAACAGTTTTAGTAAAATGTAGCAGTTTTAGCAAAATGTAGCAGTTTTAGTAAAATGTAACAGTTTTAGTAAAATGTAACCGTTTTAGTAAAATGTAGTGATGCACCGAAGGTGGGTTCTGTCGAATGTCGAATTCGGCCGAAATTAGGTTTAATTTATTAATTTAATGTATTTATTATTAATTAAATTTATTTATACTTAGCCATTTCTTATTTAATATTTATAAATGTGAAAGTTTAGATGGTTGGATGAATGTTTGTTACTCAATCACTCCAGAACGACTGAACGGATCTGGATGAAATTTGGCACAAATATAGATTATTGTCTGAAAAAGCACAGAGAATATTTTTTATCCCAGTAATAGGTTTCTGTGGGATGAAATCGAAGTCTACAAGAACTTAGTCGCTGGCAAAAACTAGTTAATTAAAAAGCTACTGAAGTTCGGCAGATTTAAACGAAATTCAGCCGGAGACGAAGCTCGGTAAAAGTTACTGAAGTTCGGCTATACCGAATGTGAAACGAATTTCGGTGCATCTCTAATGACTATCTTCCAGGCTATGAATGATGGAATAAATTTTTAAATCATCAGCATATAATAGACACTTATTTCTTAATATGTTCGGCAAGTCATTTATAAAGATATGAAAGAACAAAGGACCAAAGTGAGAACCTTGAGGAACTCCTGAGGTGATAGAAACCGGAGATGAATCATATCAACTTGAGTTCGATGAGAAATGTAAGATTCTATCCATCTCAATAAGTTGCCGTGGATTCCTGTAGCATGAAGTTTTGACAAAGGACACGATGATTCACCTTATCAAACGCCTTGCTGAAATCTGTATATATTACATGCACTTACATTTCTGCAAGGTTTTGATCATTTTATTTAACACGTGTTAAAGCGAGTGTATCTATTAATTTTTAAATAAATTAACATTTGTTTACGTTTTAGACCTTTCTGATTGATTGAATTGATTAATTTTAAACCCGTCAAACTTAAAACATCAAAACTGACGGCATTAAAATACAATAACTGTCAAGAAACTGAAATAGAAATATTGCTATTTTAGGAATACGGCCGAATATTATGTTATATCAGTGTATTCAATAAATTCAGTAGAATAAGGGTATTTAAATTATTTTATTAAACATCGATGGATTCAAAAATCGTACACACGTGTCATTGTACAATACATTGATTTAAAAAAAATTGCAACACATGCATCTAAAACCATATAGTTCTATTAGAATATAGTTTGGAAAATCAACAGTGTTTATTTAATACATAAAATTCAAAAATACTATTCGTATTTCCAATAGTAATATTAAAATTAATTAAAAAAAATTGAAATTTTATATATTTACTAACAAGATGTAAACCGTTAGGCATTATAAATTTAAAAATAATCAGTCCTCAAAGCGCTATTAATGGGTGACGATGATCATTCATCTAATAAAATTTCTTCTCTTGTTTTTTCCTCTTTACAAGTTCATTATCCTTTTACATTATTCTATTTCCTTTCGGTAACTGGAGATGACAATCACAAAATAACAATCCAGAGCTGAAAAAGAACAAAGCAAAGTTAGTAGCTGCTCGCCGGCCATTTTTCCTTTAATTTCTGCCCCACTGTTTGCGCCAAATACACTGGTCCAATGCTATAATTTGTGCGCCGAGGGTGAAATTAAGAAAAGATTACGTCACCAATAGAAGCCCATTTAATTGGGTTTGTACAAGAGTATGTACATAGTGTTATAGTATAAGAAGAAAGCGGGTCTATTCATAACGTTGTACACTTCGTCAATTTTGACGTAATAAGATAAGTAGATACCGCAGAGTATAATATTATACTTGAAATAAATCCCATCGTTAGGCGAGGGCACTGGGGTACAGCCAAATATGTAATAAATACTCCTGTATGGCCAATAAGAATCTGTCAAAGGAAGCAAGACTAAAAGTAATAGATATTCCTATATGGCCAATAAGAATCTGTCAAAGGAAGCAAGACTAGCGGTACATAATGGCGTTCTAGTGCCAACCCTTATGCATGGAAGTGAAGCCTGGAATTGGCAAAAGAGGAATGAAAGTAGACTGAATGCGGTGGAAATGCGATCACTAAGACGCTTGTGTGGAAAATCTTTGGTCGATAGAGTGAGGAATGAACAAATTAGAAGTGAATGCAATGCTGGCTGTAGTGTGGTAGATAGAATAAAGAAAGGAATGCTGAGATGGTTTGGTCATGTGGAACGTATGAGAAAATATATGAGGCGAGTGTTGAAGGCAACAGGATTAGAGGGCGTCCGCGAAAGACCTGGCACGATCAGGTACTACAAGTATTTGAGAATGGCCCTATTAAAAGCCGCAACAACCGTAGAACATGTATGAGAAGATGTATGAATGTGGCCGAAGCAAAAGTGGTGTGCCAGGATAGAAGAGTGTGGCGTTTAATCCTCTCTGCCTACCCCTGCGGGGAAACGGTGTGATGGTCAGTTAGTTAGTTAGTTAGTTTTACCCCTATATTAGTAATGCTCATAAGTGGGGGTGTCACGGACTAAGAGGGGCAGAAAACGCTACTTTTATCTCATTGCTGTCACTTAATCTGTTGTGCGCAAGCGTCGTGACTCTCATTTATCCCGTGTGGCGGTGCTGATTGGATATAAATTGGCGCTAATTCTCCGACATGCGCATAAGACTCGAAGTGACATCGGTATGTGTGAGAAAAACATATATTTCTGCACTGTAGTGATTTCGCCTACTTCCAGATCCTGCTAGCAAAAGGTAAAGGAGTATTACATATATGGGTACATATACATATAATCTTAAAAAAATAAGAAAAACTATTGTTGATACACAGAGCCTTGGGCCAATTAAAAGAAAACACATATTTGCAAACAAGGGTCGATAAAAAAAAACAAAGTGTCAAATAGTGAGCTTGTCAGTGTCAGTTTTTAGTGTGAATTGCTCAAAACTTAAATGTTAAATATCAAGATCTGCAAAGGCTGTGTCACAGATATCTAGAACATGGTTAATAATAAAGTTTTTTCCGTAGTTTTTTCTCCAATTAATTCTCAATAATTTAAGTAAAAAAAGGCGAGGTGCTCTTGTTCGTCTCCGCGGGACATTGAAATGTATCTAGTTTAAAATTTCAGGTGAATCTATGCGACTATCGCTTCTATCGCCTTATCTTGTGGGTATAATGCAGTTAAAGTATTGTCACGTGGCTACGGAGAAATAGATAAAACCACCATAGATCACGTAAGTTTGTCTTTAATTCTTGCCAAAAAATGTCACGACCAATCACATTGCGTTTTGATGGAAGCGAATTTTTAAAGATTTTTATTATAAAAAATATGAATGAAAACATTATCCCACAGCATCCATCCTGAGTTACGAAATATAATTTATTTTTCTAAATATATTTCATATATTTTCATAGATATCTGTAAAATGTGAAATTACCCCATTATGCAATAAATTTTGTAATAAATAAAAACACAATGGAATCAAGCAACCAAAGAAATATCTATATATATATTTTGATGATCTATGGTAAGTACATCTGGTAGGTAACTTCTTTAATTAAAACTTTTTTCTTTTTTTAGAAATCGACATGTAAATATATCTTCATTTTTGACGGGTTACAGCTAGTATATTATATAAATAGCTATAAGAATCAGATTGCTCACATAAATTTACTTATTTCGTCATGTAAAATGTTCAAATGTAAAATTAATTTTTAGGAATTTATAAATAAGAAATAATCAATGATTTTATTAAACCATTTTTTAACTTATACCTATTTTTTTTCAGCCTGTCATGGTCATCTTCATACTAGTTCTCTTGTTATTCACATTTAGAGCACACAATCACAGTTATTAGAGCTATATTCGAGGATTTTATTCTTAGAAAGCTTAAAATAACTATCCCTGCTCCCTCAGATGAGGATGGCCGAAACTAGCATGCCCTAACAACTGTACATGTACACACTTGCTCATTTTAAGCATGCTTATTTTAACACATCAAACACACATGCTTATTAGTGGCATGCTCTTGTCATAGAATAGAGGAACTCTAGTTCAAAATTGAAACTTTGCAAACTGAAATAGAAAATTCAAGTGAACCAATGAATCAAAACAGTTCCTGGGTTTAATCAAACACACATGCTTTTTACTGGTATGCTCTTGTCATAGAATAGAGACGCTCTTGTTCAAAATGGAAACTGCAAACTGAAATAGAAAATTCAAGTGAACCAATAAATAAAAATATTTTTGATTTTAGTTTTTATAATTTTTATTGTAAGATTTGAATCATTCGTGTCTTTTAATAAAGTTTCATAAACATTATTTCTTGCTATAATATTTTAACATAGCGGTGCCGAGTATTCCACAGACATTCGTGATTCCTATAATAAGTCACGAAAAGTAATGTTTTATCATCTCCCCAACCCGCCATATTTGTTTCATCTATCGCGGACTAAGGAGATCACATTGATAATCGATACTAGCCGCAAATGAAATAAGCGTGTGCTCATAATAAGCAAGCCTGTTCACACATGCTCAAAAGATACCCCTTCTCATGGTGAATGACATTAGCATGCTCATAAATCAGCCGGCGGTGGATTTTTGAACATGCTTATTACTAGAAATGTGCGTACACACATGCCACTAATAAACAAAGGCTAACAAAGATCAATACTGCGCATGTTCACGTGCCACTAATAAGCATGTGTATCAGTACCTTTAGATGTAGTCGACGTGACACATCTTACAACATAAAATGTCTTGTCCCTGCTGAAGAAGATACGGTGCAGATGTTTGAGTATTCTCGTACAGAGGGCGTAGTAGACTAAGAGTCAGCGACCACCAGACTTACGTTACAGTATCAAACTTGAAATATTTTCTGTAGATGGACGCTATATTAGATAATAAGGTTTAGATATTATGACATTTGAGTTCGGGGGATTTCGGCAGATAAGAGGTAATACTGGTACCTACAAAAAAATATGTAAGTAAAACGCAAAAATAAAGAACCTAAATTTTTAATATGTTTAAAGGGACAGGACTATACACTCATATTAATCATTGCTATACATTTGCGGGTCATTTTGTCTCATTTGCATTATAGTAACAAGTCTGAATTACATATATTTTATTCGGGCTACTATTGAACAGAGCTTTCTCACCAATCCGATACCCTTTATTTAAACGTTTAACTTGCACATTTTTTTATACCTGTTTTACCCCCTAACTCAAATATTATAATATCCTAACCATCTTACCTGCTTGTTCGTTCCAGCCCCGGGAAAAGAGAATGATCAATGTCTACACGACTCTCAAATCTCTTCCCGGATCCTGGCTGGAACCACCGGCAAATCGAAAATAAAATACGACGATTTTAAACACCACCTTTGCCGATGAATTTAATAGACTGATTCTTTTATCGTTCGAAATAAGGATTAGCAAAACATGAAATGGAATTATAAATTGAGCAACCAAAGCGAAAATTCTTCAAAAATAGCGACCAAAAGGAAAAAACTGGCACGAAGATACGTATCTGATTCGAAAAATTACTTAAAATGCTCCCGCTTTTCTGAAAATCTTGCCTTTTATAACCTCTGGACATTTATTTTTCTCAAAACAAAATATAAAATTACAAATACCATGTGTGTTCCAAACATTTCTTCATTCAAAATTTTCAATAATTAAAATATAAATTGGCGAGTTCTTACTCACATAAAAGAAAAACACAATTTTATTCAATAAATAAACAAGTAGGTACACAATACTCGTATAAAAACAGTTTCAACTTCGAAGAAATTTTTAATGTATACTGCATTTGCCAAATTATTTGTTAAATATTTTGGAGAAAACACTACTATAGTGTAGATCTACAGAATATATTTCAGATTTGATACTATGACATAATTCTGGCGGTCACAGGGTCCTACTCTACAGGGTTGGTATAGAGGGCGTACGATAACAATCCCAAGTGCTCGCACTTACAAAATTCGTAGTACTTAAAATTTTTCTTGTGTTTCCTAAAAATATAAAATTTCGAAATACAGTTCAGCTTACCGATAAGTATTATCTCGCCTATGATGAAGATGACTGCCACTAAAACGTCGCCAGCGATTATCAACATTATTACAAACCAAATGGCAACTATAACAGTAGTACACAACACGATTATTTGAAAAATTACAAATGCGTTCAGCAATTTGCTAAGTCTCTGAAAGAAAGAAAAGCAGTGAATAAATCCATCGAAGAAACAACATTATTGTGTACATTACATGAGAAAATGACAGTAGTACATTTATCCGAAATAAGATTACAATGTGGAACAGTGTCACCTCTTAAAGGTTGTAAGTGTTAGTAAGTAGCCAGTTTACTTAGGGACACAACTATAAAAAATCTATTTATTTTTATAAAAAATCATCCGATCAAGTTAACAAATAATAAATAAATAGAATAAAAAATGTGTTATTATTTATGTGTTTTGGTTTTTGTGTTAATTCGACAAAGAATAATAAACAGCGTCGCTTTCGACTGATCTCTATCTCCAGGTACCCATTTGAATTACTTTTTTATTTTTATTGATTTTAATAACTTCTTTATCTTTCAGAATATTGTTAGGTTTTCACTCAGAATCTTCTGGTTTGTGTCTTCTGGGATATTACGCCTTCTTTTTACTACCTTAATGGCCCATGATGATGGAACCTGTAATGATATCTGAAACGTTAGCCAGAAAGCTCCTAAAAAAACGGCATCCGAACCATAACAGTTTCTTTTAAAAAATGTTTTATTTTACTTTAGAGCTATTATCTATACCTGATGATGAGAGGGACTGCTCCTTGCTCCTCTCAAAACTATAGCAGTAATTTAATAACTCAAATAAAAACTAATAAAAAGTAAAATAGAATAAAACATATTTTAAATTATAATGTTGGACTACGAAGTATCTGACAAATTTTTGAATGATACATAATATTTTCATTCCTAACTCTGTCTATTCAGCTTATTTTGAGTAGTTTTCTGTAGGTACACATCTCGAATGCCTCAAATCGTTTTACCAGTTCTTCGCTAAGCGTCCATGCTTCCATTTCATAAAATATTACCGAAAACACGTAGCGTCCGATCATTCGCATTCATAATCCAAGGTAGAGATCATGACTGCAGAACATCTCTTTCATTCGGACAATGGTTGCACTTGTTTGCTCAATGTGTATATATGTGTCATATTTCATTTAAATTGCAGCCCGAGTATACAATACTTTGTACCTTCTCTAGTTTCCTTCCAGCAATGTAAAAACATTCCATTGTCAACTGCGTTATTTCTGCTGATGAGCATGTATTTTTTAATTTTATTTATTAATGCCCTACAGGGCTTTTACAAACAAATAGGTAAAGTGTACATTTATAGAATGAATAGTTTAAAGAAAAAAATTACATATTAAAATAATAATGACATAAAGTGGAAATAAAATACTTAAAATACAAATATATAAAAAGATAAATATAATATAAAGTAAAAAGCAATTATATAACAAAGTAGAAGCTTTTGTTTTACTTGTTTTAAGTTCTAACAAAAAAAATATATCTTCAGAAGTCGTGTAATCCATATTTTTTAAAAAGATAAGGTATTTTATTCAATGAGGAATTGAATAAATACGTTATCTTTTTAAATGAGAAATGGCTGGGTCTTGTGGAGAGAATGTCCGAGCATCAAGTACCAAAGTCCCTGCTGAACTCAAGGCCAATAGGGCGAAGGAGCTTAGGAAGGCCGAAACTAAGATGGAGTGACAACGTCCTCAAAGATATCTCTGCCTTAGAGCTTCGAAACTGGAGAGAGCTGGCACTAGACCGAGATGAGTGGAGGAAAATTATTGAGGAGGCCAAGACCCACCAAGGGTTGTAGTGCCAAGAATGATGATGATGATGATGATTCGATGAGGAATTTCAGATAAGCTAAGAAGTCTTATTTTCCTTGATACTACTTATTAAATACTAACAAAAAATTGCGATTTTTACACTGATTTAAAGACATTTTTTATTTTATTTATTTTTATTTAAAAAAAATAGGGATGAGAACACGGAAAACGTGTCACATAAATATTCTAACTATTTTCAAACTAAGCTAAACGCTTCTGCTATGAAAATAAGACTAACTTGCTAGTCTGGAATGAGGTTCGAACCCGCGACCTTTGGACCACGAGGCGAGTGACTTAATCACAAGGCTAAAAAGCTTCTTCTTAATTTAATAAGGGACTCTGGCTGCAACTTCAAAGAACTAATACAATACTCTCTGATTTTCCATTACCAGTGTTTCTTAGGTCACTTTTATTTCGGTTGTATTTATCGTAAAACCCTTTTTATTGTGAGGATTACATTGCCGATGTTTCCCTATCTTAAATCTTCTCCTATGATAGCAAGCTAATATCACTTACCCACACAGCGCCAACAAACAGGAGAATTGCTGCCGCTAGATCAAGGGATGTATCGATAACATAAATTATAATAACGGCTTTATCTCTATTCTTAGATTTGGCATCGGAGCTTTCCTCTTTTTCCTCCGTTTTAAAAGCGCCAGTCAAAAGTACTATTGCAATAATGAAATTGAATATTTTACAAATCTGAAAAATAAGATAAATCTCATTTAGGGATCGCCCGTAGCGAATTAAGGGCGGCAAATTCTAAAGAGTGAAATGTAAAAAATAGATTAAAAATAAATATGTATTAGAATTATTATCTAGTGTAAAAAAGGCACTTTAAGGGTCCAATTCTCAAAATTGTGAAAAAACATTCCCACAAAAAAATTGCAGAGACAATCTCAATTGGCGAAACCCACAGCGTTTTATTGTAAAAAATCGGCAAAGGGAGGCAGTATTCCATTGAAATAAAATGGACATCATAAAAAATAATAAATTCATAAGACAACATGACTTTAAGGCTAAAATTGACATGATTGATTAAATAATGCTGTTAAGAGCATGCATTAAAATAACCAAAACTCAATGATGGTGTTTATTTAAAATCATTTTAGTAATTATTTCTCATTGAACAATATTTTGCAATGAATTTACATTAAAAAAATTCATTGGATGACCAAAAAAATAGGGGTCGTATTATAAAATTTGCTTATGGGTGGCACCTCACATAGAAACGTCATGTATATACACATGTATTATATAAATGCGGATAAAATCTATATATATGTATATATATATGTTAGTATTAATTTCTTTAGAGGTAACCCGCGTCAAAATCTGGTCCTCAGAAGGATCATTCGTCAACCGATGTTTCGCCTGAATCACAACAGGCATCTTCAGGGTGTTAATAAATAAATGTTAATAAATTTCCGTCACGAGGGGCAGTGCGAGCACGTCCATTCGTATCGAAAGCTTACTACCAAGTGAGGTCTGGCAAGTCAATATCTAAATTTGGGTACTTTGCCTGAATGGTTTTTGGGAATTTGTTATTGAATATTGGCATTCCCGGCGTTGTTGGCCTTAATGGCGTTTGTCTGGCTCTTTGTGATGCGCTTCGTACTCGATGTTGCTTGTATTGTGTCGATATTTACCTGTTTGGTGGTTGATAAAAATAAATAATAATAATAATACTTAAAATTACTCTATTGTATTTCTTTGATTTTGTTATTTACACTTCTATTATTTTGTTATTTTGGGTTCCTTTTACTTTTTATGTTATTTTCCTTGTATTACAATTATGTATTTTGTTTTTTTTTTAATAAAGGTATATCTTGAGGCGGGGGACAGTGAATGGTTTTGTTCGAGCGGCCGTGCCACTTCGCAACGGTTTATACGACCGGTGCGGAGCAGCACGGTCTTGCTTGTTAGTTGAAAAAAAATGTCAACCTGGAGACGATTGAGTAGGACCGATATGGAAGCTTTTGCTCTTAGAACGGTCCTGGGTACGCGGTGGGTACCATTCACTGTTTGGTGGTTGAATTTAATTGGTTTTTGCGCGTTAATATTTTACGAACGTCCAAAATGAAACAGTAAGGATATTAAGAGAAAGCTTTAGAGATATATAAAAAAATGAATATCATCAACAATAGAGATGATGGTATACGTCTCCCACCGGCATTGAAAAACATTTTATTCAACAGTAGATTTCATAGTAAAAATAGTATATTAACGCCCATTTGGGATTTTTTTTTCTTATTTTGTGCTCCAAGAATATATAATAACTTGGCATTAGATGTAAAGTATTAAAAATTTTCAAATAAAAAATAACGAAGTGGCTCTTTGATGTAGGTAGGACTAAAAATGAGAGCAACGTGTCATCCATATTAATATAGCTTATATAGGTATTTATGTCCCCATTCTGTGTTAACTTAATAAAGTTTAATTAGTATATTTCTTAATCAGGTTCAATAATTTTATTTTTATGTGCAATTTTTAAAATTATTTTTCTAAAATGTAATCTTTTTTTTGTTGTAACTAAAAAAGGACTGTACAAATAGTTGCTTCATAACAGATTTTGTGTAGTAAAGCATGTAATAAAGCATGTAGTAAAGCATATAAACATACCTTCTCATGTATGTATAACTTTATATGAAATAAATGAATAAATAAAAAATAATTGATTTTCGGAACATTCACCAGATGTCCGTAAACATGGTATATCATGTTTAAGAACGACATGTCATGTTATAAGTCATAACAAAACGTACGACTTATATCACACACGTTTTAAGAAACAAAAATAAATAGTGAATCTGTTTACTAAATTTAACCAGGCTATGGCAACGGTTCCGGTCTCCAGCGAGCATCCGCAGCAGCATTGCTTCACACGTGGGAGTGCCATTTTTTGGGGGGTGGTCGTGCTAGAATCTAAGAAAAACATTACCGTATCAAAAAATGAGGATCTTAAAGAGTTAAGGTTGTTATTACGGTAATTTCGGATATTTTATACGCACCGTATGTATTACCGAGAAGCGAATCTCGACGTTTCGTTGGATACTTATCCACCGTCATCAGGAGGACGACCTTTACCCGCGGAGGAGGACTCCACAACAAAGTGCGTACAAGTTACGCCCTAGAAAGCAGAACCTTTAATCAGTCCGACCTCCACCTCCGCGGGTAAAGGTCGTCCTCCTGATGACGTTGGATAAGTATGCAACGAAACGTCGAGATAAGATATCCGAAATTACAGTTAAAAATGAGGATCTTCATCGAACAATTCCAGACTATCAAACATCGAGATCAAACATTTTGTTGATCGATGTTTGACATATTTTACGCGTACGAGCAACCGTTAAGTTACACGCAATCCCAAAAATAATAATAATTTCATTGCCTGTCGATTCGTAACTTCCTGCAACGTCCATAACTCTTTTTATAGAAACTTTTATATTTTTTCCTCTTTTATTTTATAAATCAGAACATAACGTTCTTAGGTTTTCATGGCCACTCAGAATCTTCTGGTTTGTGTCTTCTGGGGTATTATGATCGCATTGCAGGGTCATCAGCCCTGATGATAACCGGAAGAACATAATAATTTTGTTGTCTGTCTGTCTGTCCCCGTAACGTGTAACTTTCGTATTTTCGTTCGAATTCACGGTTAAATAAACGAAATTAAACGGCCGGAGATGGGGCTTGAACCCTGGGCCGCCAAACTCGAACCGGCCATTCAACGTACGTTGCTTCGGCCGCCTCTCCGTGGAGCGCCAAAAAAATGGTAAAGATGCAAACCAATGTTCCGTCATTTTTGACGAGTTGCAGCTAGTAGATAATTAAACGTAGTAAAACCTAATCTATACATATATTGCAGTATGTACGGAATTGTAGCAAGGGGGGGGGCGTTTTAAGAACCGTATATCCAAATCTAAAATAATTCGAAAATTCAACGGCGGCGTGGGCGTCAGCGGCGCAGCGAGGATGACCGCTTTAGAGTTAAAATAAAGCCAAATTGAGTGGTAAAAGTGCAAGGCCGATATAGGAGCTATTTGTGATAAAATGGCCCTGGGTATGTGGTAGGTATACCTTTAGTATATGGCGTCCCTCTCAGTTAAAAAAAAGTATCCTGGTATGGTTGAGTGCCTTGATGTAAAAATTAAATCTAATTTATTGTGATAAATGCTGAATGTGGGTTTGGGAGCTATCAGATATGCGAACTATTGACAATTATTCAATAGTTTCTATAGATATGTGTAAAATTTCAAAGGAAAAGGCTGTATTTTACGATTTTTAAATTGGAATGACTCGTTTAATATAAGAGTGTGAGATTATTTAATGACATTTTTGGAATCAAGACACTTATTACAATTAATTGGCAAATGTCAAAATGTCTGGGGAAAATTTTTTAATTTTAGAGTTTAATAACTTTTGAAAACTTACCTCATACATCAGAGCACTCAACTACATTAGGATACTTTAAAAAATCGGAGTGACGGCATATACTGAAGCTCAGTCCATTCTTTTAGGCTTTTCACGTTTTGTGAATATGGCGAATTAGGTACATTTTACTGGATTTTCGGTAACATTTTCACTTATCGTATTAACTATAGCGATATTTTCTTTTCGTGAACACTACGACCATGCTCTGGTGTTTCCGCATTAAAAACCTACGAAGAAATTTTTTGATTAGGTTACAAATTATATTCTTAATAACATGGTTTCCACCAAAAATAAGAAGAAATTCGCAAATCGTATTCATAACAGAACGCGAACAAAGCGGCTTGCAACAAGTATTTAGGTATAGATACCGTAGTTCTAGCTATGTAATATTGAAGACTTAGGTACTATTTAATTATAGCTTTTCTGAACAATTACAATTACCAGGTATTTTAAAACAAAACCACGTAATAAATTTTATTTACAGTTTTGAGTCAGTTGCCACAACACTTGACGAAGCTGATTTTGTTTTGATAATAATATTACATAAATTTAGAATTTAATTTAAAATTTAAAGCTACCAAAAAAATCTGTTTCAGCAAATATGTATGTAGGTACTTTGACTGCCTGTAACTACGTGCCAATTTTATAAGATTTGATACATTGATACAGTTTGGTGCAATGGTACCAGTGATTATATCCGATATATGTGGGGTATAAAAGCAAAGACAGCAATATCCAAAAAAAGTAAAAAAAGTTTTGAATGCAGTCACGAGGATTACTAATTTTAAATGTACTAAATTCTAGATTTTATGTATCTATCCCTTCCAAAATCATGATCTCTATAAATTTATGTTACTTATAAAATCTCGAATTCGGTACATTATAAATTAGTAATCCTCGATGACTTCATTAAATTTTTTTGGATATTACATGTCAACAAACATTACTTGAGCTGTAAACGTATTTCAATATAGATTAATTTTGAGTTATAAAAGCAAAGGCATAAATATACAAAAAAGTAAAAAAAAATTATTTCAAGGCAGTAGTCGATTATTAAGAATTTAAAATGTACTGAATTCTTGATTTCATATGTCTATCGCTTCCAAAATCATGTTTCCTATAAATTTATAGACTGTCTCCCATAAAATCTTGAATTTAGTATATTGAAAACTAGTAATCCTCGATGTCTGCGCATTCAAATTTATTTTGGTTATTAATGCATTTTCTTTTATACCCCACATATATTTTTGAAAACGTGAAATCATCACTGATATAATTTTTTTTATCAAAATATTAAGACCTTCTGTTAAGACGTTTTCTGAGATATTTAGAGATCGTAATCCAAACCTGGAACCTAAGGGTTGACCCACACTATTGGGCCAAGTATACTCAAGTAAAATCACTTTACGTTCAAATTAAGACGTTCTTAATTATTTTTTTTATAAAAAATGTAGTATGTATTGTGTAAAAACTTGTTAATTCATTCATGAATTGTATTTATTATTTAGCGACATTATTTATTATTAATTTATCATAAAAAGTGTATTGTGCAATTGTATGATATTCAAAATGTTCATAAAATATTTATACTTTAAAAATAAAATAAATGTAAGTGTAAAGAACACAGACATTATTAATTGAACTATAATTCACATTTTGTGATACGGAATGTCATACAAAAGAATATTGAAGTTTTAAAAAATAATTCCGACCACCTCCGCGCTATCATTGTGTCGTTGTATACTGTAATGTTAAACAGTGGAGATTATACGCGATATTATATTAAAAATATATAACATTTTTGTGGTCGGTAATCTATTACAGGGGTTCCCAATCGTTTCCTCTTCTAAACCTCAAACGCACATTTCAGCATGCATACAGGATGATGGAAGATAATTTGTTTGAGAAATTTAAAAAAACATAATATAAACCATTTTGATAAATTTTAACGTCAATCGGTTCCGATCTTAGGGTTATTCGTTAAATTCAATGACTTATTAATTGCATAAGATTCTGGTATTTGCATAAGTTGAGAGATTTTTAAAATGTCAACATTTATAAATTATCGAAACTATGATGTCAATTATTTATATTATAAAACTATGTACCGTTTTAGCTGCATTTCTTGATTAGGCATAATAATTAAGATACATATGCGGAACCGTTTACTAAAATAATAAAATAATACTAATTATTAATTAATAATAAGATTATATAATATTAAAATTATTTAATATTATTACACAATAGATCTCTCTTTAACTCTCATCGTTATCGGATTCTTTTATTTATGTTCTCGTTCATCGTGCCTGCTTCTGATAGCTTTGAATCTTTTTTGACATTTTCTACTAAATGAAGCCTCCCCGTGAGTCGAAATATTATTTTCAGTCCTCTTTCAATCAATGCAATATAACTCTCGCTGCTCCGATTTACTTTTTCTATCCACCGGGTCTTTGGCTTTGAATATAGTTACGATCTGTACTTTGACAACACTGTACTATAAATAATTTAAATTAATAAAAATTGAAATAATATTTCTGGTGTACCCTAATATGATGCTAGTAATTCGGAAGAATTTCATTACACAGATAAATTATATTGCTAACAAAAACTCCAAAATCAATATAGATGTCTCATTAACGACATCTGTGGTCATTTCAGTGGAATGGAAAGCTTTAGTGCCGGCCGCGCTGAGGATTGTTACAACTCATTTGTGAATTGTGGCGTATAATTTAAATATATACAAATTGGGTGGAAATGGCGAACGTAACATTGTATAAAGTGATCACTTAAGCCAGTCGTACGATAAGCCCTATGTACACCCAAAAGACTTCCATACCTACTTTCCCACAAAAGTACAGTTTCGTCTCTGTGAGACATCTATAGTATATTGATTGATTAATGATGTCCCTGTGACAAAAATCCAGTACTGTTCTGAAAAATTTGGACATACTCAAAATATTCTAATATTTCAATTGTCCCTTTGTGGACAAATGAATGCAACAATTTTGTTCTCAGAACATCCATATAAAAATATTGTTTCAACATGATTCTGGTTGCCTGTATGATGCCGTTGTCAATCCAAATTTTTGTACTACCACGCATGCTGCTATTTGGAAAGTTAAAGTGTTACAGTGATGCATCAGCATGAATAATTATATTTACCCTATTTAGTGACGATAAAGTCCTTCGCCTTCAACAATATTTTTATATGTAAGTTCTGTGAACACAATTACTGGATTTAGTCCTTCTTCTTCATAGACCTATTTACTTGGGGTCGGCTTTCTTTGTCCGCTTTCTTTTTGGACAAGGAAATTTTAGTGGCTATGTAGTTTTATGGCCTCCAAGGCGTAGTTTAGTTGCCACCTGACGCCAAGGCACTAATCCTCCTTAGGACTATGAGCGCTCCCGTTGGACCTCATGTATGGTCTCTTCCGCCACCAACTATTTTACTTCTTCTTCTTCTCGTGCCCTGTCCGTTTAACGGACGTTGGCAATCATGTTGGCTATGCGGACAGCTCCACAGTAGACTGGCCAAACCACTGTCTCAAGTTTTTCAGCCATCAAATCCTCCTTCTTCCAGGGCCCTGTTTTACACCACTTAATTATTATTACTGGATTTATTCCAGAGGGGAAATAATAGAAGTAGATATATAATTAACAAGGGTCCAGATTGTCAGTAATAAGTATTATTACTGACAATCTGGACTCTGATACGGAGATCAAATGCATAATAGAGACAGCCCGTGCATCTTTTAATAAGATGAAAAGTCTACTCTTTACAGACGACTTAAACTTGAAGCTCAGACAGAGATTGATCAAATGCTATGTATGGTCAGTTCTACTTTACGGTGTTGAAGCATGGACGCTGAAGGTGACTACTCTAAATCGCCTAGAGGCGTTCGAAATGTGGATACATCGTAAAATATTAAGGATATCTTGGACTGACATGACTAGTAATGTTGAAGTTTTACGTAGAGCAAATACATGCAGACAGTTACTCAACATAGAAAATGCTCCGTAAAATTTCATATTTTGGTCATATAATGAGAGGCGAAAAATACTCCGTCCTTCAGCTCGTCATGAAGGGGAAGATTGAGGGTCGCAGAGGGGTCGGAAGGAGGCGGCATTCCTGGCTTGGAAACATCCGAGAGTGGACCGGGATAAGAAGCGTGGAAGAGCTGTTCCGCACTGCCCTGGACAGGGAAACTTTCTCCCAGATGATCGCCGACGTCGGGGGGACCCGACAGGACACATGAAAAAGAATATATATAATTTATCTTCCTATAATTATATCTTCCTTCACCTGTGTGTAAAAAAAATAAAAAAAATATTGATATAAATCACCCTGTGAAGTATGCAAATATTTATAAAACTTGATTAATTTTTGCTTTTCCCTTGCTTCTCTTTCGTAGACTTATTTATGAGTGAGTGCCGGGCAGCTTAAAGGTTGATTTTTAAGAAATATTATGGTAATGATTTTGTCTCTGAAATTGGTTCGTTGGTAATATTGAAGAAACTCTGACGTAGAGAGAAGTGAAGTATTTCCTGTTTTTAATATTGATAGTGCAGTGTATTTTTGACTTCATATAAATCATACGTTTGAATAACGGCAAAAATACTTAACAAGGTGAGCGAAATTATATATTTTTCTATATTACTTGATTCTTCATCTTCTTTAATAACATAATAACAGCAAATTAAATTGTGGTATATTTATATTCATAATAAAAATTGTGAAACTGACAACATTGTGATGCTGTCAATTTCACAAATTATGAATAACTTAACGTTCGTTTACGTTTTAGAGCTTTTTGATTGATTCATTGAATTCATTGATTTCAAACCTGTCAAACTTAAAACTTAACTCGACTCAAACTCAAAACTGGCGGTATTAAATGTGAAACAATAGCTGTACAGTATAGATACAGTATACTATAGACACAGCACAATAAAGATACAGAAAAAGAAACATTGCTATTTTCAGAATACGATCGATCGTAGTCATATTCGTTATTCATATATGTAGATATATATTTACAGTCAAAATATTAATATGTACCACATTAATATTAAGTACGTGTAAAAGTATACAGGGTGTCTCATAGCTAGTAGAAAAAACTTTGCAGGTTGATTCCTGTATTACCAATGGATTTTTCACACGTACGTTTAAGTGAACTCATCTCTACGGCATTCAGTCTACTTTCGTTCCTCTTTTGCCAGCTCCAGACTTCCCTTTATATTTTAGTTTTTGATCTACTTTGTAAAACTGATTTAATGAAGGAGCTTTACATTTATATTCATAAATTTAACAGCATTTTTATCATTTATCATGTTTAATGGGTAAAAATCATTTTTAGCCTCACTCTTATATGTGGCTAAAATGTATTTTTTGGAATATAACAAAATAATTCATTAAAAAAGGAATTTAATATAAGGGATCATTGATGTGTGGTACTTAACTGAAAAAATAATTTTTCATATCAGTCCAATATAACTCGAGTTGCAACAAAACGAGGTAACTCCGGGTAATAATTCCACATAAAAGCGATACGAAGTGGTAGACTCACAGTTGAGTTAAAATATTTCACTCTTATAAAACGCAATAATACCCCAATAATAAAAGTTGACAAGTAAAAAGCATGCCTTTTCTTACATTGTTTCAGAAAACTTCGTTAGAAATATGGGCATTCCCCAAGTCGAGCATTGTTTCTTTGGATTCTCTCTCGGAACTGGTTCGGTGATTGCTACGTGCTTTGAAATTGTATGTTATTGCTATTTCTAACAAATACCGTCTTGAAATTTGGTTTCATTTAGTGATACATGCCACCGTGGTGACGACTCCAATGATGCAAGCCATCAAGCAACTAACACTAGAAAAAGCAATACTACATGTGAGAGGTATACACACAAAGGCAGCAATATCCCATTGTGTTTCTTAGATAAATACAAAAAACCTGCCATTACTCCAGGAATTGACCTAGAATAATTTTATTGGAAATAAGTTGTTAAAAGCAATTGCCAACTCAGTTTCCCTTTTATGTACTTACATGTATGAATAAATATTTAACTTTTAAATAAGGATATTGCTGTATTTGCTACTAAAAAGTGGAAATTAGAGCTTTTGCTGTTTACATATTTGGATATTGCTGCCTTTGATATGATTTTTCAGTCTAAAATCGGTATCAACTGTCACATTAGTGGCCATTTTGTCACATACATATGGCAATGAGGATTGATTGTGAAATGTTGAAGTGAATATTGCAGCTTTTATTTTTTACACTTTAAGGATATTGCGTAATTTGAAAACATGATTTTGGAAGGGAAAGAGCTATATTTTCTATAAAATCTCGAAATCAGTATATTCCAAATTAGTAATCCTTGGTGACTGCAAAACATTTATTTTATTTTTTTGGATATCGCTGCCTTTGCTTTTATACCCCTCAAGTAATAATCATTGTTGTAATAATTGAATCTCCAATAGATTGAGCGTGAGCATCGCTACCAAGTTAAAATACTATGTATGAGGTACAAAATATGTGGTGTTCATTTGGTCATCATCAATCCGGTTTCTGAATGGGCATCTGCTGGGTAATACCGCAACTTGGGTGTCAACACTGATTTGGTCAATAGTTTTTGCATTTTACTTTCTCTTTACTGGTCGTTCTGAATCAATGTATTGACCAGAGCATCTCAGCTGTGCCATCACCAAATTCTGCATCAGTTTCGTGGCTGCTCCAAACTTCACAGTTAAGAGTTTTCATATTTTTTGAGTACCCAGCATTCAGAACTGGCCTCAGGAGTATTTTATAAACCTGAATCTTAGCTTTCCGGGTTAGTAAGTGGGTCTGCAAATGTTTTCGAAAGCCAAAATAACATTTTTTTGGCCTGAAGTCATTTTGGTCATTCTTTAGATTAAGCTTAAATATGTGAGACTACTAGTTTTTTCAAAGAGTACATTTGATGGCGCCATCATTTTTAGCTTCACATTACCCCATTATCATCACCATTGGCTCTACAACTCAACATCATTAAGGAAGACATGTCTTAAAGGACATAAAAAATTATCGAAACTCAGGACTTTCCAAGCTTTTGTGTTATATTGATCAAATATTCAGCATTGATTTCGGAAAGAAATAACGAACACAATAACCGTATTTTAAGATTTCTGTCTAATTGTATCGATGATTGGTAAGTAAAGATATAGGCAAATGTTGTGTAGTATACGGATGGTTGTGGGTCCAGACATTTAATCAACATGCTTTCTTCAATGGGTGTCTGTGCGTCCTATTATGAAGCATCAACATATTATAATAATGAGGAAATACTCCTCTAATTAGGTTCTAACAACTGGCAAAAATTCAGCTTGTCTCTAATTTGTTCCGACATGAGCTCATTTTTGGCCTTCATTGCCTGGGCTATATTGACACTCTTGTAGAACCAGCCAATTTTAAATTGTAATATGTCGTTTCATTTTTAGATATGCGCATTGACTGTTTTATCAATTTCGACGACGCTCCTCACATATCACCGCAAATCTCTCTCGGCTGAGCAGGTCGGCTATCTGGGGACGTACATAGTCGTGGGCTCAGTCCACGGGGTGTTTTCCTTGGTTCTGGCATTTGGAGTTAAATTGGTGAGAATTAATGTGTTTACACGGCACTCCGTATTATCCGTACTCTGTTATCAATAAGGACAAGGTCACGAAACCCATGCGACGCCGTGCATTGTGTTCTCGGCTATAATTAAACAACAGACAACGAGAGTTAAACAAAAGCTTGTAAAATAAATAAAATAAAAATTGTAAACATAATTTTATACGCCTTTTTTGCATACATTAGAAATCGATTTTTTATAATTACTAATGCAGTATCCGAATATCAAATACCCACGTTGTTTTAAAGTTTAACACAGATTTTCGAAAGATATATTCTTAAGCTATTTTTGCGGCTCTTGCTTTTTAGTGACGTGATTATTAATTTTAATCTAATTTGTAAGTAAGTTAATCTGTTGAAATAATATTTTTCAGAAAAATGTGAGGTTACTTGATATATGGACCTGGTTTGCCCTTTGTGGATTCTTGTTTTACGTTCTTCTGATCCCTACTGTCATTTCTATGTTCATTCGCAATTACTTCGCCACCACTGCTCTGATTGCATTCTGTCTCACAACAACTTTTCTGGGTACGTATTAATATGTTAAAATACTGTTTCATACTGTTGGATGCTGAAAACGGAACACGGCCATTTTAAACAATCAATTTACTATTTTCATCTACATGAAATTCTTTCCTTGCCAGACTTGTCAACGCTACCAGTGACCAGTTTTTTATATTTGTTATTTTTTACAGTTGACCAGTTTTTTATATTTGTTCTTTTTTAAATTAATATATACATACATATGAACCATTTTTTTAAAATTCATAGACGTGGCTATAATTTCATGAAAAAAAATTCCTGGCGTAATAAAGCGTCCTGATTACACAAATTTTTGCGCTCGCTAGTTTAAATGCAGTTATTTTAACTATAAAAATGGTACATTTTTGACACTTCACTCCGTATGTGCACATATAAAATATATGTTTTTGCTGTTTTTTTCATAGGAATTGACAAATCACGTTTATCATAAGTTGGCCCATTCATTATCTTTCATGTCATGCTCCCGAGACCTTATCTCCGTTTTTAACACAAAATTGACCTTTTCCCTACTGGATACGATAAGAAAAGATAATTTTCTATGGTTTCTTGTGTCAAAAATGTATTATTTTTATACACAAAATAACTGCTTTCAAACTAGCGAGCGAAAAAATTTGACTTCATTTGTGTAATCAGGACCATTATCCACTTTCCACACCATACCATAATCCAATTTGTGATTTGTTTGTATTACTAACTTATTCCCATAGACGCCTCTACGCACAAATGAAATTACATAAAAACCTAAGAAACTTTTTAAAGAACACTTCAAAACACCTAGCGTTTTTCCATTTTTTCCAATTTAGGATGGAAAACATGATTCGTGTATCGTATTTGTACCGGAACGGTACGTGAAATGGTTCAGGTATGGGTTTGCGTTATTTAGTCAAGTTAGACGGTACGTCTCGTAGACCCACATCTCATAAATATTATCATTGTTAATGAGGTCATCGTCATTAACATTGAAAAATACGATTTTTTTTACTATACAGGGTGTACCAAAGCTACCAGCAGAAACTTGGCCGGTAGATTTCTGCCAATGTGATGCATATAAAATAAAAAAGCCATGACCAATAGTTATGGAGATAAAAAATCATTTATCAGAATTTGTATTTTTTTTCTACATTTTTGACTTATTTTTTGCAAAAAGTTAAACTATCTTTACATGTCGATGGTCCTGGTCCACAATACTTTACAGGTGAATTCCTGCCTTGTTTGTGGGTCGAAAATATTCAAGCAACCATGACCTAGTAAATAAGTCAGGAATATAAAAAAAAAAAAAACTTTGATTTTACATATCTCCATAACAATTGATTAGGTCATGGTTGCTTGAACATAACATAGGCAGAAATCTAACGGCCAAGTTTCTGCTGCTAGCTCTGGTACACCCTGTATACATTTTTCTTTGAATTTGCATAGGTAAAAACGTGGTAATTTTTTTTTGTGTTGTTAGTTTTTGAAATACTGGTTATGGCTGCGCAGCGCTATCATTAGTCTACTCTTTTCTATATTATTCTTCTTCATTGTTTTTCAATTGCTTGTTTTATTTATTTTCAGCTCATCACGCTTACTTTATAGTGGTCGTTCACAGTTATGAGAATGACTTGAAATGGGAAAAGTTAGAAAGAATGACATAAAATCTTTGATGAGTCTAATTAAAGAAAGTCACACAGTAAGGATGGCGTTACTAAGTGTGCTAGTGGCTATATGACGTTAAAAAAATTTCAAAGAAATATTATTGTTAGTTCGTCAAAAAAGTCTGAAGAATGAAACTGTCAAAAAAATGTGATACATTATGTGGATGCCAATACAGTGTATGGACCTTATGTTAACTATGTAAATGTATGAAAATTTAATTTTTATTTCATGTTAAATATGATTTATTGATATACATATATATAAAAAAATATGTATACAAAGGTGATTTTTCGGTATTGTTATTTATTTAAATTTCCCTCTTTACAAGTAACAGAAAATAAGACGCATGTTAAGACACATCGAATATTCAGAAATATAATTCAGAGAAAATAAAGTGGAAGGTTCATATAATAGTACATTCAGCAAATATTTTTTAAATTCGTGGAAAAATACATCTAACGAAAGTAGACAGAATACCGTAAAAACCTATTTACCGTAGAGTAAGGAATGAAAAAATTAGGAAAGAAAATAAAGCTGGTCTAAATAGGGAATAGAATTTAGATTGGGTCACTTAGGTGGTTTGGGAAAATTGAGCGAATTAATGAGAAAAGCTTGGTAAGAAGGATATACCTACGATGCAAGTGTTGTCGGTACCTACTTAAATGAGAGGGCGGCCGCTGAAGACTTGGCGTGACCAGGCTTTTAAAATATTGGAAGGTGGTCCTGATAGCAGCCACAAAAACCGGTTGTGAAGATCTGTTTTTGAGTGTCTGGACAGATCAGTGTGAGCTCCATCCTGTATAGAATTCCCACGTAATGGATTATAAGTATGTTCCAATTTGTCTTTTGCCCCTGCGCTTTGGAGGAAGAGAAGAGGCTTTGTGTGGACGCCTCCCCATCCCACTCGCATTCCCACGTTCAGTGGGGCGGTGAGTATGGCCACTTTAGCGTTAAAAAATTGCCGATATGGGTGGCGAAAGTGTAGGGCCGATACGGGAGCTATTGCTCATAAAACGGCTTTGGGTGTGTGGTGGGTCCCTCTTCTCCATCCTCTCTGCCTATTTCTGTGGTTTTTCTTACGTTTTGTTTGTATGTCTAGAAGATGCACAAACTATAAATAAATTGATTCTGACTGAGCATGCCTCGATATTGTTGATGTCAATGATATTCTGCAAATTATAAAACTCTAAATAGTTAAAGAACGTTTCTGAATACAGATATTGCGAACAAATCTCTTCACTGATGAGGTCTACATGACTACAAAATATTCAAAAAATGTCAATTTGATATGTAAATATATAGTTGTATTTGTACCACATATTAAATTAAATTAAAAAAATATATACAAAATATATAAAAATAAAAATATATAAAAAATAAAAATATATATATAAACACCGATAATTGCACCAACAAGAGTTCTTAAGCATCACAGAAGATGTAAATAAGTCTAATATTATTTCTTACAGCAAAATTATTTTGTGGTGACATTATAATTATAATTTATAGAAATAAACTTTGTTGACACCAATTTTTTATTTTAAAAAAATCAACATGTTTCAGAGAACATGGTCCTGTTTTTTAATTTTTATAATTTTTTTCAATAAAAAAGTGGTGTAAACAAAGTTTATTTATATAAATTATAATTCTAATATTATTAATCAAGATTTATTATAGAAATCTCACAGAAATACTGTGGGCAAAAATAGTCTTTAGTAGCCTGTTTTTGTGCATTTTTAAAACAGGTTATATTCGTTTATCTGTATATCTTTCTGATTAATTTAACAAAATTTCTTCAATTATTTAGAATCCATGCTCTGAAAAAATGCAAAAACATTTAATGAATTGTATACACAGTTTAACCGTTATGTTATTACCCGGAATTTCTCATACTGCAAAGGTACCCGGGTAATCAACCTGGATGGACGATCCCCCATATATTATTTTGTTTTGCATCTCACAAACTGATATTTAGACAGTGGTCAAATACCTTCTTAGAAGGTCACTATTTCTCAAAGAAATGTCCGTCCTCCCTTTATTTCCCTCCCTTTCAAATAATTTAAATAGTGGGGATCCAAACGGACAAAAACATCTGGCTTTCATGAATCAAAATATTAAATATTGAGTTTGAAAATGCGTACCCAGGTACCTGGGTAGTAAAAGAAGTGGTAAAAGAGTCATTATGAAATATTTTTCTGGATACCACTTAAAATTTAGACAGGTCTGTAAAGAATAATGGACTGTTACACCCTTTAGAGTGTGTAAACTATTTGTTCAGTATTTAAACAAATAGATTGATAAATTATAAAACGAGTCAAATTCATAATTTATTTTACTATCTGAAAGATCTCAGTTGTTTTCACGCTGTATGGTCCATCCCTGTAGACAAACGGTAATTCAGTATGCAGAAAGTCAAAGTGTTGTAACTAATTTAAAATTTCAACAATCAATCAAGTCTTGTGAACTAGCGCAGGCTTACTCTTCTTAAGTCAGTTAAAGAACAATCCCGAGTTGTGCAACTTCACGAGCCCCGGAATAATGGATGAGGACCTTTCCATTCTTCAGGTGATGTTTCCCAGCACGGCGGTCGAGAAACCCATTCATCAAAAGAGCCAAACACCAGCAATACAAGGATTTATGGAACATGCAGAGGCGGCTGACATTTTTGCTGATAGTATAACTGTTTATAGGACAAAGCTGATACAATTGTTTACATCTCAACGAAATGGAAATGGACAATAAATTTTTCTATTTTACCTTTGACTATTATTATTTGTACCTTTAACTTTATTATTATTTTATCTGTCTTATTTTTTTCTGTATTATTATTATTATTACCTTTTAACTATTATTATTGTAATTTTTAACTGTATTATTATTTAACTGTCTTATGTTATTTAAAAAAAAAATTATTCTGTTTCTGTATAATAATTGTAAAAGCCCATAAGAGCGTTAAATAAATAAATAAATAAATTTATTTTTCGTGAGCCAAATTTCTTAACAAAAAACCTGTGTTTAGAAGTAAGTTAAAAATGGGTGTGCAAACAGAATAAAACTATATATTAGACTTAACAATAATATTATTTATTGATCAAAATCAAATTTTTATTTTTAAATTTCAAACATTATAGTCATAACAATATTTTTACATGTTGGTATATCCTCAGAACATGCCTATTTATAAAAAAATATTGTTTAAATATATACTGGTGTATGAGAGGACTTTAAAAATTATTGAAAATAAAGCAACTAAAAGAAGAATTGAAAAATAATGCAAAACTTTGATGTCGCATATTTCATTAACTATTGATATTGGGTCACAGTTGCTTGAACATTTTCGACTCAAGGCAGAAATCCACCTGTAAAGTATTGTGGACAAGTACACCTGACAGTTAACCCTGTACCTAGATGTTAAATTATTCAGAAGAATATCATTAATAACTAAAAATAAATAAAAAAATAAACTTATTAAAAAGAATATTGCTTAATACTCCATTTTAAAATATAGAGGTATCGTTACCAGCTATGATTCATGAAAAAACTAATCCATGAAAACCAAGTTTTATTATACTCCCTTTCTCATTTACGCGTTGGGCTTCGGTCGGGCGACGCTACGTCAGGGAGTAATAAAAAATTCCAAAAATCCAAAATTATACTAAAATCAGTTTTAGTGACCAGATTCCCATAAATTGCTTCGTTTCTGTCGAAATATGAGTTGTATGAAAAAACCATTAAAAATGTCTAAAAATCCAAAATTATACTAAAATTATTATTTTTTTAACGAAAATTTGATAGGTCTTCTTGATAGTCGCCACGAGTCTGCTTGCAAAGTTTCAGCTCGATTGGATCACGGGAAAAGGGTTAAAAATAGATCCAAAGTTTTTGCGTCAAAGAAACAAACAGACAGACGCCACGAGTTAATAATATAAAGGAAGTTAAAAAGTAACCCATAAAAACCAAGTTTTTACTATACTCCCTTTCTTTGTAAAATATAACAATAATTAAAGACGAATTAAAACATATAACATAACACTGAACTTACAGAAATTTAATATATTTCTAAAATGTCAGATGTTTTGAGATTTCATAAGACACTTCATGCTTTGAAGATTAAATTACAAAAACATTTGCCAATCAATTTAATCAAGATTATGATAGATTTAATTATCTTATGAATTTCAAGCGTCAAATGATTTAGTCAGAATCAGATTTGAGTAATGTAGAATTCTTCAAAACTAAGCAGAAATCTAAAAGAAATAAATTATTATTTGATTTTTTCCCAAAAAACTCAATTTTGCTGTCATCTGTGAACCAATTGTTTTGTAAGTTTTCGAAATTCATAGTGATATACCTATTATACCGACGGAGTAATTCAAATTTAGAAAATATTCCGCGACGTTATCGGGTCGCCGCGCCGATACTAATCAAACTTTTGTAATGATTCCAATTTGAAAAAACCAATACAATTTCTAAAAATCCGAAATTATACTATAATTATTAATTTTTTTTAACGAAAATTTGATAGATCTTCTTGATCGTCGCCAAGAATCTACTTGGCAAGTTTCAGCTCGATTGGATCACGGGAAAAGGGTCAAAAATCGATCCAAAGTTTTTGTTGACGGCAAGCAAGCAGACGCCACCAGTTAATATAAAAGGAGTAAAAAAAATACACATTTCTAAAGCTTAGTCCCTTAAGATTTTCAGATTTAGAAAATATATAGAATTTTAAATTTTTTTGGTAATGTATGGATATTCTTACGATGGAATTGGTGAAGGTTGCATTGTGTAGAGTGATCACTTAAGCCAGCTCATTTGGGCCATCGTAAAAAAAGACTTATATACACGTTTTTCCCATAAAGTGCTTCGTTTCTGTGAGACTTTTATAATTTATGTCAATTCATTAAATTCAAATTTAATAAGAAATTCATGTTTAATACGAAAAAGTATTTCCTTGGAAAATTTTGAATAAATCAGGTTAATATGTTGTTTTTTTCAATTTCAAGCACGATTCTAAGTTTTCATCACTAAGACGATTTCTCAATTTACCTTTGATAAGGTTCACGCTTAAAAAATTTGTTCGCTTGAATTAAATTAAAAAGAATATAGCTTAATATTCCATTTAATATTAATTTAATAGTCCATGTAGAGCCAAATAGTGAAAGAACAGTAAATGCTGTTTTTTTAACTACTGTTCTTACGAATCGGGGATGCTATTCCAGGTGTTAAATATCAGTGTTTGAACACGGATTGTGAAATCGATAACTTATTGGGAAAGGGATTTGGTACAGGTTTGTGAAGAGGTCGAGAGGTAATGAAAGGAAGCTTGTTTTCCTCCGGATCCAGGTAGATGGACTAGTTCCTCCCTCATCAGAAATCTCACTGTGTCCTTCTGGTTCTCTCTGTTCCTTGTCTGAAGGATTTGTACGGTCAGGTCAGGTACACACAAAGATCCTTACAGGTCAGCACTGTCAAGCAATTAAAATTAAAAAATGTTCCAAAATCAAGCAATATTGCATAAAAATCTTAGAAATAAGGTTTTAGTAGAGCGTGCACTATAGAAAGAAGAAGGTGGATGTGTTCAATGACACCTGGTCCTGCTCGTAAGAACGAATAATCATCATGTCTTCATTCTTTTTCCATACCAGGCTTACAAATTTAGATATCCATAATTATTATTATTATTTTTTAAATTTAACAATTGCAATTCAAAAGCGCCAATATCGATAATAAATGGATTTTTTAAAATAAGATGGCATCCAGAGGTTTTTTTAAAAGATGCTAGATCGCTTTGCTATTTTTGAATACCTGAAACCTCTGTAGAAAAGCTTCATTCATATTTCAATTTCCTGTTTTAAAATAGGAAAAGTTATCACTCTTGGCTCTACAACCCCGGCGGGTGTTTCCCTTCTCAAGAGTCTTCCTCCACTCATCTCGGTTAAATACCAGCTGTCTCCAGTTCAGAAGCTCCAAGGCGGAAATGTTTTTGAGGATGTTGTCGTTCCATCTTAATTTTGGCCTTCCTTGAAATGTCAATTACTGAAATACTTGCTTGGCGATGGTTCAGCGGGCTTGAAAAATGAATCAAAGTTAGTGAAAAATAATAATTTAAATACGTTATTTGTCGAAGAGCTACACTCATTCAGCCAAAGAGCTGTATGTAGCTCGCAAACCGTTAATTTCGACCACTGCCCTATTAGAATATTCATTGAAAAAAAAAATAAGGTGAGAATTTGTGAATTTGTATCTGACAGTCTCGCATCTTATTAATTTACTAGCTATAACCCATCCAAAATGATGTACTTTTATTATATACTTCAGTCGCCGGTTAAGGCTGTGAGAACATCACTACTTAGAGTAGCGTGGCGTTTTTCACTTGACAAGAAGTTTGCCATTTATAAGACAGTTCAGTTCAATTCTGTTCAGTTCAGCTCAGCTCAGTTCCAGTTCCGGTTCCAGTTCCAGTTCTAGTTACAGTTCTAGTTCCAGTTCCACTTCCAATTCCAGTTCCTTTCTTCTTTCTTTCTAATATCCGACCCGCGTGCGATGGTGGCGAGACGTTCGTCATCGTACAGCGTGTGTTTTGTAAATATCATACTTTCGATAAGAAAGTTAACACAAAATGTGTTCCCCTAGTTAGTCACAATAAATACATTGTCGGAGCAGCACGCTATCTGATCATATTTCTGTAAGCACCAATTTTATATTTCCCCTGAATATTTATTGTATTGATATAAGTATATATAATAACTGCTTTTTATTTTGTTTGTGTTAATAATGTTCAAAATTTTTTTTCTAATAAGAATTTCAACTCAATTTGAAGGTACCTATACATTGGGTATATATTTTAAAAGGTATGCATACCTCAACTGTATAGCACAGCAATATTTTTACACTAAGCTTAAAAACTAAGCTAAAGGCTGGAATTATAAAAGAAGCAATGGTGGTCTCCCAGGACCCGGCTTGAACTCACTCATTTAACCACTCAGGTGAGTGGCTTACTGCTAAACCGCGTTAAGCTGAATGTTATCGTAATATGTTTTGGCTTATTTCTTTCATTAAGGCCATACTAACATCACATTAAACCAATACTGTTTGACAGATTAGCTGTTTCCAATCCCCGACACCTAAATTTATGTAAAAAAATGAGCATTGTGGAAAGACAAAGAAGGAAGGAGTGTATAGCGTTTTATCATTATTAATGTGAATAAACTTTTTAAATTTTAGAGACTAAAAAGTTGTCTCAGAATATAAAAACAAAAATATTTCATTCATTCCAGCCACATCAATTTCTTCACAATATTGGGACGAAATAGATAAATATATTTTTATTTATTTTTTATTAAATTTATTTGGTAAATGTACAAACTTAAGAGTGGCCGTTTTCAATATAATATAATTAATACACATTTATATAACACGCTTACCCGCTTTTAAATGAGAATTTATATTGTGTTTAAAAGTGGGAGACATTGTCATATATGTATATATCTATTGTTAATGTAATCGTTAGTTGCAAAAAGGACCTAATTATTTATAACATTCAATTTACTATTAACACTATTAAATAGTTATCTTTTAAATTTATTTTCATGTTAAGTAGGTACTTTATATTATCATTTTCCATATATAAATTTATAATATTTTGATCTATACTTCGATTTTTAAATTTTATTTTTGTTATCCTGACGAAGAAGCCATTGGCTTCGAAACATGTTGAATTTTTTCAATAAATAAGTGGTGTTTACAAAGTTAATTTATATAAATTAAATATAGATTAGTATCTTGTTGAATGAACCCACCATATATCAATGGTATCTGTTGGCCTACTGGAATCCTTTTCTTTTTGTACAATGTTAATACGGAACCTATCCAATGATATTCGCTTTTGCCTCCTTTTAAGGATTTTGTAGAAATTTGCATTGTTCGCTCGCACTGCTACATCCTTATTTGGGTGATGCATTTCTACAAAATTTAGCATTTCTTCTCACATCATACACTGTATCCCTAATGTCATTTTAAGTGAGAAATTTTTGCTTCTTTTTCCTACTCCATAAGTTATGTTGATTATGATGCAGATCTATCGGTTAGTCAATGCACGGACACACGTGGTCGGCGGATGGTAGAGAGTGAAACATAGAGAAGAACCTTAGAAGAACCATGGGCTCAGTTGTGATAACATGATGCTCAGCACACAAAGCATTTACTCGAAGAGCGAGACCTCGCTTGTTTCTTCTTCTTTTCTTAGTGTAGTGTCGGGTCCCCCCAAGGTGAACTACCATTTGGTAGTACATCTCCATATCTCTAGTGGGTCGAAACAGCTCTTCATGTCCTATCTTGTATATTACGGAGTTTTGTTTTTAATTTCCTTTTTTTATTGTTACGTTTTTAAATTGTTTTTTCTCTCTTGTAGTATCTTTGCAGTACAGTGGCAACTGCTGTTTTGTTAAATTACAACAGGCCATGGACGGCCTAATTAATCTTGTTTATCACTCTTATCGCTTGTTTATCAAGTCAAAATTACACAATGATATTGAACACGTAATTGTTATGCTGAGCACAAAACCGGAAAAAAACATAATTTTTTGTACGTACATACCACCGTCTTCTAGTGTTGATGTCTACAAGAAACATGTAGAGGAAATAGAAATAATACGTACTAAATATCCGAAATTGAAATTAATATTACTGGGTGATTATAATTTGCCAAAAAATTTAATACCAGGGGAATTAACAGATCCTAGATCTGAACTAGTGAATGTTAGCGCGCAAACATCACAAATAATTGAAATGTCTTTTTTCCTTGGCTTGACACAAGTAAACAATACCTTTAATTGTAAAAATCGCATCCTTGTCCTTGTTTTCTCAGGTGATAAATTCACGGAAGTGGATCCAGCAGAAGAATATTTACTCTCGGTTGATATACATCATCCACCCTTGATTATAAGCATTAAGTACAAATATGTCAAACCGCATGAATATCATACTTTTTCACGAAATTTTCATAAAGCAGACTATACTTCTATTAATGAACATCTTAAGTACATCGATTGGTCATTTTTGTTGAATTGTGATGATATTGATGTTATTACTGAAAATTTTCATAGTATTATTGAACATTGTAAACAAATTTGTTCCATATGTTGAAATATTTCCTAGTTGTTTTCCAAAATGGGTTTCGAAAGATTTTAAGGAAATGATAAAAAAAAATAAGCTTGCTCACAAAATATATAAAGAAACAAAAAACAGTATCGATTATAGTAATTACTCACAGCTTAGATCTCAATGTAAAGTATTGTCTAAATGGTGTTATTCTAATTATATAAAAGAAGTTGAGTCTTCCATCAAAGTAAATGTTAAAACCTTTTGGAATTATGCAAAATCCCTAAAAGTTAATAAAAATAGTTACCCTAATGTTTTTTTTAATAATTTTGATGGGATCGTAAATTTATTTGCGGAGTTCTTCAAAAATGTCTATGTACCTGTGTTACCAAAAAACATTGACCACACATCAGCAACATCAAACATTGAAACCACATTAAATATAAATAATTGCATAATAAGTACTTCCAGTATTATAAGTGGGATTAAAAAACTTGATGTAAATAAAGGGCATGGACCTGACGGAATTCCTCCACTATTGATAAAAAATTGTGTAGTACATATCTCTCCCCCTGTCAATCATATTTAATAAATCCATATCAGCGGGTATATTCCCAAGTTTCTTAACACCGATCTTCAAAGATGGAGACAATAATGATGTAAAAAATTATAGACCCATTTGCATACAATCATGTATACCTAAGTTATTCGAATCACTAGTCCTTGATACTATATCCCCTGTTTTAAAACAAACAATAACTCCGTACCAACACGGATTCATCTCAGATAGATCTACCCTAACAAATTTAGTTTTGTATGAAAATTACATTATTAAATCTTTTGTTAATAAAACTCAAGTAGATTCAGTTACACGGGCTTCAGTAAGGCGTTTGACAAAGTCTCACATGCTTTATTAATTGCCAAATTGGGAAAAAAAGGATTTGGTGGACAAATACTTTCTTGGTTAACGAGCTATCTGAGTGAAAGAAGGCAAAGGGTAAAAATATATTCATATGTATCAGCATGTTTCCATGCAACTAGTGGTGTACCACAGGGATCGCATCTTGGACCAATACTATTTCTATTATTTGTGAATGACATTTCAACAATATTTAATGACGTTAAATATTTGCTGTTTGCAGATGATCTAAAAATCTTTAAATCAGTAACTAACATTTATGACTGCAACATATTGCAGCAAAACCTAAATTCTCTTTCCGTATGGTGTGAAACGAATAAACTTTACTTAAATTTAAATAAATGCAAAATTATATCATTTACTAGATTAAAATCCAAAAAAAATTTTGAATACTCTCAATGTAACACCAAACTAGAAAATGTTGACTGTATATGAGACTTAGGGGTATTATTCGACTCAAAACTTACTTTTATTAATCATATAAATGCGATAACTTGTCTCTAAAATTGCTGGGGTTTATTTTAAGGACATCACGCCCATTTCAATCAATTGAAAGTATTAAAATGTTATACATATCTCTTGTCCGGAGCCAATTTGAATATTGCTTATCAGTTTGGTCTCCATATTATAATGAGCATATAGACAGTATTGAGCGTGTCTAACGCAAATTTCTCAAATACATTAACTACAAGTTAAGCACACCAACACAAAACATAGAATACAATTACATATTGAAGAGACTAAAATTACTCATATTATATGATAGAAGAAAAATTTGTGATATAGTTCTTCTTTACAAAATTGTAAATAATATGTTGGACAGCCCTGACCTTGTAGCATGTATCGATTATAATATCCCTTCCACACATAGAACTCGACAAATTGTCACATTCCATTGCCACAATTGCAATACTAATTATCAATCAAATTCTGTGATACACAAAATATTGGGGACTGGTAATGAATATGGTTGTATGGTTGACATTTTCGTCGACAGTCTGGAGAAAGTAAAGTTTACACTTAAAGAGGCAATATTGCTTCGTTACTGACTTCAACAGTTAATGTACACATGAAATGGTGGGTAATATATATTTTTCACACACATTGCTGCTCTGTACTTTATATTTTTAATTTCTATACTCATGTTTTGGTGCTATTCCTGATACTTTTAATATTTTGCTACTTATAACTAATATTGTTTAATGTATGTTCTTTTTAATTTAACGTTATATTTTTTAGGTAAAAGCCTATACACATTGCTGCTCTTTACTTTATATTTTTAATTTTTATACTCATGTTTTGGTGCTATTCCTGATACTTTATATTTTGCTACTTATAACTAATATTGTTTAATGTATATTCATTTTAATTTTATGTTATATTTTTTATGTAAAAGCCTATACACATTATTGCTCTTTACTTTATATTTTTAACTTTTATACTCATGTTTTGGTGCTATACAGATATTGTTTAATGTATGTGCTTTTTGAAATTTATTTTATATTCTTTATGTAAAAGCCTATACCTAATGGGCGTAAACAAATAAATAATTAAAAAAATCTATTAATTTTTTTTTTGCCAGTTACTCGCAACCCGAGGTTTCAACTGTAATGTGCATTTAACTACCTCTGAAAAAATTGCCAAATATCTTGCTGATTACATTTAACTTGGGTGCAGCCATTCATACGGTAGCTATCTATACAGAAAAAGATTAGATAAGCTTAACTCGCCAAATAGTACTATTAAGCAATGATGTACAGTGCAAAAAACATCTTTAGTAATTGTAGAAGATATTAAAAATGTCTAATTTAAAAAAAAGTATATTATGTAAAAAGTTTTGCCCGAGAGGTCGTGCCCTGACAGAATTTTGAGTAAGTATTTATTTAATCACAATGTAAACAAACCTCAAATGCGTTTTTTAACAAAAAACCGTTACTTTTCTGGGCTAAGCGCAATGCTTCACTTTTTAAATATTTTTTAACATTTTTTGTCAGATTGTTTTTTGCAAATTTTAACCCTCAAATATGGAAGTTATTTTTTTACACTCCATGGACTCAGAGGCTCCTGTACTTTATGGCCGAAATTCAGAGGAAATTTTAGGAATTTGGTTAAATTTGTCTTATAATTTTAAAAAGTCGGTTTTGGTGAGACAAATTTAATACATATACATATTATGATGTGGATTTCTAAATATTTGTTAGTTTTATGAAATTGCTCTGATTATATTTATTTAGCGTAATATGTATCATAATATTTTATATTTGAATTTTAAAATAACTAAAGTACATATTACATCTGAAAAGAGAAACAATATTAAAGCTATTATTTCTCAAATTAATCAATTAACATTCAAGCACCTAAGTTAAGGAGTACCTAAGCAAAATTAACATTTCTTAATCTTCTTCTTCAGTTAACCTCCAGGTTGAGATTTGTTGATAAACTTGAAGATTCTCCTCCATTTTTCTTCACAACTCGTACTTCGGAGAGCCTGGAACATCTTTGATCTGATCATCACATTCAGCGGAAATATTTTGCGGGATATTTATTTGATTATTTTATTTTCTTATCTATTTATTTTATTATTTTATTTAATTATTTATTAATTTTATTGTTATTACAATGAACACAGAGAAGTACGGGACACTTAGGAAGGTCTTAAAGGAGGAGGACGATATTATCTTAGACTGAGCGTGGATGATATAGATTTCTTAATTGCTTCCAGCAATGATAATTTATGACAATATTTATTTAATAACACAAATTAGTATTTTAATATCTCACTTGTGCAAAAAATGTATAGTTTTTACAGAGTCTTGGACAGTACCTATAAAGGATGGCACTCCCTGTATTGAAGCAGTGCGTTTTCGGGTCCAGTTTAGAGACTCGGACCCTTATCATCGCCTGGATACAAATAGTAATTCAATATATTTTTTTCATCATTGCGGCATTCTGTATGTATTAAATATCTGAACTAAAGATGGTTCTGTGGGAATCTACAGCATTATTTTTTCTCTATTCCTTTGTATTATTACATTGATTAACTAGAATTGAAATCAATCAAGATTTCAAGATAGGGGGTTTGAAACAGTTGTCGTGAAAGTACTAAGGTGCTCAGCCTCTACATTCGAGCTTTCTTCTTTGTACGATTTGTGTAAAGTAGGTATCTTATAGTTTATATGGGTGTAAGAAACCTAGTCCATAAATTATGAGTCGAAAATGTTTAAGCAACAATTTTGCAACAGCATATATGGAAAGCAAAACTCAAGGAGATAAGTACCATCATAGTTCGATTTTTTTAATATTTCTGACACCACTATTTCTGTTTATATGGGTTTAACAAACCTAGTCCATAAATTATCAGTCGAAAATGTTTAAGCAACAATTTTGCAACAGCAAATATGGAAAGCAAAAGTCAAGGAGATAAGCAACATCAAAGTTTGATTTTTTTTTTAAATATTTCTGACACTGCTATTTCTGTAAACAGTTGGACTATCATTGAAGTAAGTATTGCTGAAAATAAAAAATTATTTTACTTTAATATACCTAAGTCAATTAAAATGATTAAAACCGTACAATAAAATCGTGATTCAAATTTTTGTAAGTTTTTCATAATCTCATTTATCCTTCCCTAGTTGCACTTAAAATGAATGACCCAATGCGTCTAACAAATATATCAAGTTAGGAATGTTGTGTTATATTTTCTTAAACAAGTTTCGTCCTAAATATAGGTCAATGTGTTGAAGCGTAAAAAAAAGAAAAAAAAAGTATCTTACAGGCCGCTTCTTGATTAAAATTTGAATTTAGTGACTTCTTGTTCTTTGGCGAATTCTTCTCCATTTGTTGACTAAAAATTTAAAAAATTAAAAATTTTCAATTTGGTCAATTCTGGACCCCTTAGGTGTTTAAATAATGTATATGTTGAATTTTATATATTTAAATATATGTTTTTAATATATAAAATTGTTGCGTATTGTCTGTAAAAATAATTAAATGCATACCACGGCCGACCAATAGGAGAGGAGGTAAGGTAGACTCAGCTCTTGCCGGCGTGGGTTACACAAAAATAATAATAATGGTTCTTGCCTCTGTAACGTTACCATCATCTGTGTTTTTTCTTCTCTCTCAAATATCGCTCCCGCTTCACTTTCGATGGACTATTACATGGATATTTACAGTCTTTGTCCGTCCTGTGCGTAACAGTATCTCGTACGAGTATGTTGGCTTTTTATAGTAGGTACTTCTTAAAATTGAAGTATGTATTTATAAATTAAATACTAGGATTTTTACAAATATGCTGGCTGATGATAACAAAAGTGAAAAAAACTTTATATTCTTATTATCTTACAATTAATATCTCTCCTGCAAGTGTGGTACTGGCATAAAGCTTAGCTTTAATCAGGAAAGTAGGGAAGGGCAGTTTACCTGGGATATTCCTTGCCAATAAATTTTATGAATATAGGTCCCTTGTTTATAAGAGATATGTTACGACAAGCGGAGGGCTAAACCAAATCAAATTTTTTGCTGATAAAATGTTTAAGGCAAAATATTCATTTTAAAAAAAGTTGCTACCATAGGTCGACCACAATCAAAAGACCATTCCCTAGCTTTGTCCGGTAAGAAGAAAGCGGGGGAAAAGTTGCAAGCCCGTATTACAAGGCTCAATATGATATTCGAAATAAACATATATTTTTTAGTTTAAAAAAGGTTACTCACTTACTAGAAGAACTTCTTTTGTATTATTTTTTGCATCGTAACAACTCACATATTTTTTGCACACATTCTTTTGGATGCGGTCTAGCTATAACTGCTACTATTTGACATCACAATCTACATAATCATTAATATTCCATGTATTTAATATTATAATAAGACGTCATATTCGAATATGAAATTCTGATTAATGTTTTTAATCAATTGTTTTTTAGGTGTATTCAATATTATATGTAATTTTCTATATTGGATCTTTGTACATTGCTATTGGACTAATCCATGTAGCTCTCGGAATTGTATTACTCATCGGTACTAGGAAGGTATGTGAAATAATATTTTTTAAATATTGGAATGTTAATGTAAAATGGAAATTAACATTTTGGGACTTGCGGGTTTGAAAATTCTCGAATTATCGGGGTTTTAATTCACGGGGTTTTGCTGTACAATATGTTTAATAAAGAGCTTATATATTTTTAAGTGTCTATTTTCACATCTTTGTCACATGGGAGGCTAGGGTTTAGTTCCCCATTATTACATTTATGTGATTGAATGAATACATGTTTCTTGAATCATATTTCATATTCCTTCCAGAAAAACATATTCAATGCAGGGGGGATATGACACACGTGTCATAGGAAGGTAAAATGTTTTTTTTTTGTTTCAGCGACTCCCAAACTACTTGAACGTATTTGTGATTATTGGAATCGTAGAAATGTGCATATACCTTCCAGTAACCTTAGTTAAAACCACTTTTTTGATAATTAATGGGTTCATTGCTGCTGGAATTTCACTTTTCATACTAGAGACAGATTTATTGGGTAAGCCGGACTGGATCACTTTTATTTGATGTATTTTTAAGAGACTTACTAACTTACCGCATCTCAAATGCTTCCAACCTATCCAAGCTTTGAAATGGCGGGATGTGATTTTAGAGAAGGATGGAACGAATATGCTGGACCGAGAGAGTTACGAATGAGTGAAAATGAAAACCAAAGTTTCATTTTAGACACCGTCGAAAATCACGGGCAAAAAGAAATAATATATTCTTAAGCACAACATATACCTCAAAAATATAATTGAGGGAAGAAAGTGTAGCAGAAGTTCCAAACAGTAACACATTCACCGAATGAGTAATGGACCTTATCCAGAAAACTTCTGGATAGAGTCCTGAATAGGGACTCATGAACAATTTTGAATCACTAAGCTCAATAAAATAATCCAAAAATTCATAACGTTGGCTACTCAAACAAAGGATTCGGGGTTAAATATCTGGTGATATCACAATACATCCATCTGATTTTTTAAAACTGGGTGTTTTTGTGATATATTTCACTTCTGTATTATATTGTAGTGTTAAAATTTTTAAAAATAATACAATAGAATCTCGTTAATTATAAATTCAAGGGACCCAATTTTTTGTTTTGAATTATGCGATACTCTGTTAATTCAAAGTTCAAAAAATCGCGATGCGATAACGAAATTCGCCTAAAGTCTTAACAATCACAATAATTTTTTTAAAAAGTCTTTATTTTTGCATATTTCAAGAAACTATTTAGAAAACGCATTATTTTTTCTGCTAATATAAAAATCGCGATATTTCTATTACTAAGTACAGTAGTCGGCAAACATCTTGAAATTTTTCGGCGACCACTAGGGGGGAAGTTTGCGCTTGTACCATTCCACCAACGAGACCAAAATTTTGTCTTCTGCGCATTCCCCCACTACGCTTAAAATTTTCAAGAAGTTTGCTGGCAACTGTACCCAATATTGACATATTTGTTGTTCACAAAAATTTGTATAATTGTAATATTTCAAAAAAATTTCGATTAATGTGAACAAAGATGTATTGATTTATAGTGCAAGGGGCTTAAAATTATTTCGAATAACGAATTACTGGGTTTATCTAATTATTGAAGTTAACCTACTAAGAAATTTACATTTTGGAACTTGTGTTTTAAAATTTTAGAGTTAGGGTGAATTTTGAATTATTGGGGCTCGAATTAAGGGGGTTTTACTGTAATAATAATTCAGTAATTCTATCAGACAAATTTCTGCATAACTTGATGCTACATTTACTCTACGAATTAATAATTATGTGTAAAAATCTGTATAATTTCTAAAATGTATCTATTTTCATAAATCAATTAAGTATGTTTCTTTTCTTTTAGTTTTGAACTTTTATGTACTGGTTATCATCTCCAGCTTCCGGAAGGAAATCTTATCTCAGATCACAGGAGTGGTGTGAATATCCATCCACCAGGACAGTGGACCACTTCTAATAATTATATGCAGTGGAACCATCACAATATACAACACATTGAAAACAGTCAAAATAATGAATGACACGTAAATAAACTTGTGACCAAGAAAAGTTAATTAAAAAATAAATTTAAGTGTAAGTGTAAAAATTAATTTATGGTGTAAAATTGTGTTATACTGAAATTTGGCGTAATTTATAATTATTATGATATTTTCACAAGTTTAATTGAGTGGTAAATCCCCAAAGAAATGGAACTGTCACTATAAACCAAATTTATATAATTGTTTTGTAACTGATTTTACATCCAGAGCGGAGATTTTTTAAAATTACACACTTTTGATGAAATGCCTCTAAATCATAAAAATATTTTTACAAGAGTAGTTATCAAATTCCAAACTGCTAACATTTGCCAGATTACAACACATCATTCAGTATTTTTGGCAAAGTGGAGATATTGTTTTAATACCCCTAAATTATCTGTTCGTACTTCCTAGTCACTTTTTAATTTAAAAAAAATACTTTGAAATTATTGTGATCTTTTTGATGATTTTAATTAATTAAGAACTTTATTTAAACCATTTGGAATGGTTAAGATATAGTATAAACTACTCCAACATAATCCAAAATGATGTGATCTCTTTACACTATACATGTAAACTCGTTTTAACATCACATCATAGATTCAAGCGGTCAAAATACAAAATTGAAAATATCAAAAATTACCGCCATTAAAATATTTGTTTATAAAATTTGGTAAAAAATAATGTTGTACATACTGCGTATTTTTATAAGAAATAGTATTAAGTGTGTTATTTTTAATAAAAACTTGAAAACGTAAAGCGACTTAGCGTAGTTTTTTTAACTTGAATGTTTGATGTAGTAATAAAACTTATTTTTGAGTTATGTCCTATCTTGTTCAAGGTTTGGGTGACAGCATTACTGATTTTTATTTCAATCCAATTTTTTATTCCAATATACTGTACAGCTCAACAGTTGCTGCTTCAGAATTGCTGCAAAAAACTTTCCGGCTCATAATTAAAATGATAAATTACGTTATTTATGTACATATTTACTTAACTAGAAAAAAATCTAATGATTTAAATTTGGCTTATTTACTGATGGTCCTTGCAATCTGAAAATGAAGATCTAAACTAAAGATTAAGTATAAAAGACACCATATGGTGCGTTATTTACAGGGTGTAACAGAGCTAGTCCACAGTACTTTACAGGTAGATTCCTGCCTTGATAATAAGTTGAAAATGTTCAAGCAACCATGGCCATAATTGTTATGGGGTAATGCAATATCATTTTTTTTTTCAATACTTCTGACTTATATTTTATTAAATATTGAACAATCAATATAGGAACTTATATAGATAATTAAAAATTCATTCGTCTAAATGCAAGTTAAATATAATGATAAAAACCCTGCAGAAATTCCAATTGGAAAGTTTTTCAATTTGGGTTCAGAAAGTTTTTATCATTTTATTTGACTTGTATTAAAGGGAATAAATGTCTCATATTCAATATAAGTTACTGTAACGATAGTCCAACGTTTTACAAAAAATAAGTCAGAAATATTGAAAAAAAAATGCAAACTTTGATGTTGCATATTTCCATATCTATTGATATTAGGTCATGGTCAACCATTAAAGCAGGAATGTACCTGTAAAGTATTGTATAAGTTACGCTATATGGAGCCGAGTGTAGAATATTAAAGAAAACAAAACTACAAATAAAATCAAAATATAATCAGATTAGTTGGATTTGTCACAAAAATGAGAAGTGGCTAAACCAAAAAAACTTGATTTAATACTGCATTTATTAACACATGAAAATCTTAATATTTGCAGATATTGGAGACTCAAAATCATATTTTACAAGTTAAGTCGTACGAAACTTTATGAAATCAAGGATAGCACCGATGTGCCAAGCGAGTGTAGTGTAATAGTGTATAGGGGATGTGATGTGGTGAAAAGTCACCATGTGTTGCGATGTATGTATATGCGTGTTGTGTTAGGGAATTGCTTTCTATATTCATAGTGTGTGAGGTAATGCATGCATCATTGACTATATTCATTTCAGTTCAATTTAGTTCAATTCAGTTCAGTTCACTTTTTGACTTTTTAACATTTTAACTTTGTAACTTTGGAACTTTTTAACTTTTTAACTTTTTTACTCTTGACCTTTTTCATTTTTTCGCTGGTTCACTTTTTCACTGTTTCACTTTTTGACTTTTTCACTATTTCACTTTTTCAATTTTTCACTGATATATAACGGATATTCTATACAAACCATATGGATACATAAGGATTCGATTTTCGACGTTTTGCTTGTTTTGAAATGAAACGGATATTTTACACAAAAAATTTCGATTCGATTGAACATACTAAATAAAAAACTTATTTAAATAGATAGTAAAGTACATAGTTAAATATATAGTAAAATACTAAGTAAAATACTTCCTTTAATATGTAGTAAATAATTTTGTAAATTACGCTGTAAAATGCATGGTAAAATACAACGTATAATACATAGTTAAATACATGTATAAGTACACAGTGAAATAAGTAGTATCATCATCATCATCATCATAATTCTTGGCACTACAACCCTTGGTGGGTCTTAGTCTCTTCAATAATTTTCCTCCACTCATCTCGGTCTAGTGCCAGCTCTCTCCAGTTTCGAAGTTCTAAGGCAGAGATTTGGCCTTCCTAAGCTCCTTCGCCCTATTGGCCTTGAGTTCAGCAGGGACTTTGGTGCTTGATGCTCGGACATTCTCTCCACATGACCCAGCCACCGATGTTTTCCCAGTTGTATAAATTTTGTGACGTTTGGCTCCTTAAATATAGTATAGAGCTCATTGTTGTAACGTCTGCGCCAAAGTCCATTTTCTAGAACCGGTCCGAAGATACGCCTCAAAATTTTCCTTTCAAAAACGTCCAGTGCTCGCTCATTCCTCTTAGTTAGTACCCACGTCTCAGCTGCGTACATGAGAACAGGCCTAATAAGCGTTTTAAGTAGTATAGTACTTAGTAAAATAATTAGTATACAATAATGGCCAATCTGGTCAATCATACCCAACACAGGGTAATATAAAATATAGGTTGCCATTTAGAAGACAGTTCAGTTCAGTTCCAGTTTCCGTTTCAGTTTTTCACTTTTTCACTTTTTCACTGTTTCAATTTTTCACTGTTTCACTTTTCGACATTTTTCATTGATATATAACGGATATTCTATATAAACCATATGGATTTATAAGGACTCGCTTCATTGCTAATATTGTACTGGTTAAACGTCAATCAATGACGTATGCGTAATGCGACGCCCCTTGCTTTTATAGGTAAATAATCGAATACTTATGCAATAGAGAATATTATTAATAAAAATAGCGGCATAGCAATTGTCGATTCAAATACACTTACTGTATTGACATTTCGAAGAAATAAAATAAAAATATGATTAATAAATTTATGATTACATACATATATGTACATATATTAAAATAATGTGATCATAAACATTATTTGAAATTTATTTTATAATACAGTCGAACTCGGTTATAATGAGCTCGGATATAAGGAGATCCCGGCTATAATGAGAAAAACTGCGAATTAATTTTGATTTGCGCATAGTCCCATACAATCGGTCTCGGCTATAAGGAGCGCGATTCCCGGATATACGGAGCAAATTTTAGAAACTCTGAAAACATATTTGCTTGGGTTACAGAAAAAAAGACAAATAAGTACACATAACAATGAACTTTTTCACTTTGCTTTTAAAGCGGCTCGCACTTAATTAGGGTTCATTTTATGATGTACACAAACTTGTGTCCGAAAATCCCACGTGCGCAAGCAAGCAATAGTTTACTGAAGGTCGAGAATACTGGTCATATAACTCCGATTATTGGGGGTTTCCAAAATGTTTATGGTGACAGTTTATTTTATGCAGTTTACTGTATTAGCATTTAAAAGCCTAATCAGTTAAACGTGTTCACTAACAATCGAAAGTGCCTCTAGGTTCGCGAAAAAGTCCAAATTATCGGCGTCAAAAAGTCTGTAAAAAGTTTTCACAATCGTCTTCTACAGTTTCATCGCCCTGGAAAGATAAGGATGTTTATTAAGCTGCTCTTGAAAATAACATCACACAATCAAAAAAAAATGTGAAAAAAGTGAATCCCGGATATAAGGAATCCCGGCTATAAGGAGCAAATTTAGTTGGTCCCGTCGCGTTCCTTATAACCGAGTTCGACTGTAGTTTCATTGAGTTTTATTGATTTTCAAAAACAATTAATATGGACCTATTCCCTTTTTAAATGAATGTTCAAATTCCCCGATTGTTATCATGTGAATGCGTGTGTTTTGCAAATATCAGACATTCGATAAGAAAGTTTACACAAAATGTCTTCCCCTAGTTAGTCACAATCAATACATTGTCGGAGCAGCACGCTATCTGATCACATTTCTGTAAGCACCAATTTTATATTTCCCCTGAATATTTATTCTATTGATATAAGTATATATAATAACTGATTTTTATTTTGTTTGTGTTAATAATGTTCAAAATTTGTTTTCTAATAAGAATTTCAACTCAATTTGAAGGTACCTATACATTGGGTATATATTTTAAAAGGTATGCATACCTCAACTGTATAGCACAGCAATATTTTTACACTAAGCTTAAAAACTAAGCTAAAGGCTGGAATTATAAAAGAAGCAATGGTGGTCTCCCAGGACCCGGCTTGAACTCACTCATTTAACCACTCAGGTGAGTGGCTTACTGCTAAACCGCGTTAAGCTGAATGTTATCGTAATATGTTTTGGCTTATTTCTTTCATTAAGGCCATACTAACATCACATTAAACCAATACTGTTTGACAGATTAGCTGTTTCCAATCCCCGACACCTAAATTTATGTAAAAAAATGAGCATTGTGGAAAGACAAAAAAGGAAGGAGTGTATAGCGTTTTATCATTATTAATGTGAATAAACTTTTTAAATTTTAGAGACTAAAAAGTTGTCTCAGAATATAAAAACAAAAATATTTCATTCATTCCAGCCACATCAATTTCTTCACAATATTGGGACGAAATAGATAAATATATTTTTATTTATTTTTTATTAAATTTATTTGGTAAATGTACAAACTTAAGAGTGGCCGTTTTCAATATAATATAATTAATACACATTTATATAACACGCTTACCCGCTTTTAAATGAGAATTTATATTGTGTTTAAAAGTGGGAGACATTGTCATATATGTATATATCTATTGTTAATGTAATCGTTAGTTGCAAAAAGGACCTAATTATTTATAACATTCAATTTACTATTAACACTATTAAATAGTTATCTTTTAAATTTATTTTCATGTTAAGTAGGTACTTTATATTATCATTTTCCATATATAAATTTATAATATTTTAATCTATACTTCGATTTTTAAATTTTATTTTTGTTATCCTGACGAAGAAGCCATTGGCTTCGAAACATGTTGAATTTTTTCAATAAATAAGTGGTGTTTACAAAGTTAATTTATATAAATTAAATATAGATTAGTATCTTGTTGAATGAACCCACCATATATCAATGGTATCTGTTGGCCTACTGGAATCCTTTTCTTTTTGAACAATGTTAATACGGAACCTATCCAATGATACTCGCTTTTGTCTCCTTTTAAAGATTTTGTAGAAATTTGATAATGCATTGTTCGCTCGCACTGCTACATCCTCATTCGGGTGATGCATTTCTAAAAAATTTAGCATTTCTTCTCACATCATACACTGTATCCCTAATGTCATTTTAAGTGAGAAATTCTTGCGTCTTTTTCCTACTCCATAAGTTATGTTGATTATGATGCAGATCCATCGGTTAGTCAATTGTTAGTTCCTGGCCACGTACCCACGGACACACGTGGTTAGCGGATGGTAGAGAGTGAAACATAGAGAAGAAACATAGAGAAGAAGAGAAGAAGAAGAGTGAAACATAGAAAAGAAAAAGAAGAATATCAGTTGTGATAACATGATGCTCAGTACACAAAGCATTTACTCGAAGAGCGAGACGTCGGCTGTTTCTTCTTCTTTTCCTAGTGTCGTGTCGGGTCCCCCCAAAGTGAACTATCATTTGGGAGTACATCTCCATATCTCTAGTGGCTCGAAACAGCTCTTCGTGTCCTATCTTGTATATTACGGAGTTTTTTTTTTACCTTTTTTTTATTGTTTACGTTTTTAAATTGTTTTTTCTCTCTTGTAGCATCTTGGCAGTACAGTGACAATTGCTTTTTTGTTAAATTAAAACAGGTCATGGATGGCCTAATTAATGTTGATTATTACTCTTATCGCTTGTTTATCAAGTCAAAATCTATTCATTTTTTTTGCCATTTTTCAAAACAATCGCAGACCCAGTTATTCGCAATCCAAGGTTTCAACTGTAATGTGCATTTAAATACCTCTGAAAAATTTGCCAAATATCTTGCTGATTACATTTAACTTGGGTGCAGCCATTCATACGGTAGCTATCTATACAGAAAAAGATTAGATAAGCTTAACTCGCCAAATAGTACTATTAAGCAATGCTGTACAGTGCAAAAAACGTCCTTAGTAATTGTAATAATTGTAGAGGATATTAATAATGTCTTATTCAAAAAAAGTATATTATGTAAAAAGTTTTGCCCGAGAGGTCGTGCCCTGACAGAATTTTGATTGAGTACTTATTTTATCACAATGTAAACAAACCTCAAATGCGTTTTTTGAACAAAAAACCGTTACTTTTCTGGGCTAAGAGCAATGCTGCACTTTTTAAATATTTTTTAACATTTTTTTGTCAGATTGTTTTCTGCACAATTTTAACCCTCAACAATGGAAGTTATTTTTTTACACCCCATGGACTTGGAGTCTCAGAGGTCCCTGTACTTTATGGCCGAAATTCAGAGGAAATTTTAGGAATTTGGTTAAATTTGTCTTATAATTTTATTAAGTCGGTTTTGGTGAGACAAATTTAATACATATACATATTATGATGTGGATTTCTAAATATTTGTTAGGTTTATGAAATTGCTCTGAAAAGAGATTATATTTATTTAGCGAAATATGTATCATAACATTTTATATTAGAATTTTAAAATAACAAAAGTACACATCATATCTGAAAAGAGAAACAATATTAAAGCTATTATTTCTCAAATTAATCAATTAACATTCAAGCACCTAAGTTAAGGAGTACCTAAGCAAAATTAACATTTCTTAATCTTCTTCTTCAGGTTGCAATTTATTTGTTGATAAACTTGAAGATTCTCCTCCATTTTTCTTCACAACTCGTACTTCAGAGAGTCTGGAACATCTTTGATCTGATCATCACATCCAGCGGAAATATTTTGCGGTGTATTCACCGCATTTTTTTTTTGTTTTTATTGTTTATTTATTTTATTATTACATTTATTAAATTTATTATTTTATTTTTATTAAAATGGACACTTAGGAAGGCCTTAAAGGAGGAGGACGATATTATCTTAGACAGAGCGTGGATGATATAGAATTCTTAATTGTTTCTTACAATGATAATTTATGACAATATGTATTTAATAAAACAAATAAGTCTTTTAATCTCACTTGTGTAAAAAATATATAGTTTTTACAGAGTCTTGGATAGTACCTATAAAGGATGGCACTCCCTGTAGTGAAGCAGTGCTGTTGCGGGTGCACTTTACAGACTGGGACCCTTATCATCGCCTGGATACAAATAGTAATTCAATATATTTATTTCATCATTGCCTTTAAATTCTGTATGTATTAAATATCTGGACTAAAGATGGTTCTATGGGAATTTACAGCATTATTTTTTCTCCATTCCTTTGTATTATTACATTGATTGACTAGAATTGAAATCGATCAAGATTTCAAGATACAGGGTTTGAAACAGCTCTTTTCTTTGTTTGATTTGTGTAAAGTAGGTATCTTATAGTTTATATGGGTGTAGGTAATCTAGTCTATACATTATGAATCAAATGAAGCAAATATGCAAAGCAAAACTCAAGGAGATAAGCAACATCAAAGTTTGATTTTTTAAAAATATTTCTGACACTGCTATTTCTGTAAACAGTTGGACTATCATTGAAATAAGTTTTACTGAATATAAAAAATTATTTTACTTTAGTATACCTTAGTCAATTAAAATTATTAAAACCGTACAATAAAATCGTGATTCAAGTTTTTGTAAGTTTTTCATAATCTCATTTATCCTTCCATAGTTGCACTTAAAATGAAGGAGTGTTAGACGCAATGCGTCTAACAAATATATCAAGTTTGGAATGTTGTGTTACATTTTCTTAAACAAGTTTAGTCCTAAATATAGATCAATGTGTTGAAGAGTAAAAAAAAAATAAAAAAATATAGTATCTTACAGGCAGCTTCTTGATTAAAATTTGAATTTAGTGACTTCTTGAATTCTTCTCCATTTGTTGACTAAAAATTAAAAAAATTAAAAGTTTTGAATTTGGTGAATTCTGGACCCCTTAGGTGTTTGAAATAATGTATATGTTGAATTTTATATATTATAAATATATGTTTTTAATATATAAAATTGTTGCTTATTGTCTGTAAAAATAATTAGATGCATACCACGGCCGACCAATGGGAGAGGAGGTAAGGTAGACTCAGCTCTTGCCGGCGTGGGTTACACAAAAATAATAATAATGGTTCTTGCCTCTGTCACACCTCTGTAACGTTACCATCATCTGTGTTTTTTCTTCTCTCTCAAATATCGCTCCCGCTTCACTTTCGATGGACCATTACATGGATATTTACAGTCTTTGTCCGTCCTGTGCGTAACAGTATCTCGTACGAGTAAAAATATTTCTGACACTGCTATTTCTGTAAACAGTTGGACTATCATTGAAATAAGTTTTACTGAATATAAAAAATTATTTTACTTTAGTATACCTTAGTCAATTAAAATTATTAAAACCGTACAATAAAATCGTGATTCAAATTTTTGTAAGTTTTTCATAATCTCATTTATCCTTCCCTAGTTGCACTTAAAATGAAGGAGTGTTAGACGCAATGCGTCTAACAAATATATCAAGTTTGGAATGTTGTGTTACATTTTCTTAAACAAGTTTCGTCCTAAATATAGATCAATGTGTTGAAGAGTAAAAAAAAAATAAAAAAATATAGTATCTTACAGGCAGCTTCTTGATTAAAATTTGAATTTAGTGACTTCTTGAATTCTTCTCCATTTGTTGACTAAAAATTAAAAAAATTAAAAGTTTTGAATTTGGTGAATTCTGGACCCCTTAGGTGTTTGAAATAATGTATATGTTGAATTTTATATATTATAAATATATGTTTTTAATATATAAAATTGTTGCTTATTGTCTGTAAAAATAATTAGATGCATACCATGGGAGAGGAGGTAAGGTAGACTCAGCTCTTGCCGGCGTGGGTTACACAAAAATAATAATAATGTTTCTTGCTTCTGTAACGTTACCATCATCTGTGTTTTTTTTTCTCTCTCAAATATCGCTCCCGCTTCACTTTCGATGGACCACACCAGTTATTTACAGTCTTTGTCCGTCCTGTGCGGAACAGTATCTCGTACGAGTACGTTGGCTTTTTATAGTAGGTATTTCTTAAATTAGTAGGTATTTCTTAAAAAAAAAAAAGCATCACCTACAACACCCCGTTAGAGACGCGAAACGTTACAACGGTACTTCTTAAAATTGAAGTATGTATTTTTAAATTAAATACTAAGATTTTTACAAATATGCTGGCTGATGATAACAAAAGTGAAAAAAAGCTTATATTTTTTATTATCTTACAATTAATATCTCTTCTGCAAGTGTGGTACTGGCATAAAGCTTAGCTTTAATCAGGAAAGTAGGGAAGAGGGCAGTTTACCTGGGATATTCCTTGCCAATAAATTTTAGGAATATAGGTCCCTTGTGTATAAGAGGTAGATACGTTACGACAAGCGGAGGGCTAACCCAAATAAATTTTTTGCTGATAAAATGTTTAAGGCAAAATATTAATTTTAAAAAAAGTTGCTACCATAGGTCGACCACAATCAAAAGACCATTCCCTAGCTTAGTCCGGTAAGAAGAAAGCGGGTAAAAAGTTGCCTGGCAAGCCCGTATTACAAGGCTCAATATGATTTACCGAATAAACATATATTTTTTAGTTTAAAAAAGGTTACTCACTTACTAGAAGAACTTCTTTTGTATTATTTTTTGCATCGTAACAACACACATATTTTTTGCACACATTCTTTTGAATGCGGTCTAGCTATAACTGCTACTATTTGACATCACTATCTACATAATCATTAATATTCCATGTATTTAATATTATAATAAGACGTCATATTCGAATATAAAATTCTGATCAATGTTTTTAATCAATTGTTTTTTAGGTGGGTTCAATATTATATGTAATTTCCAATATTGGGTCTTTGTTATTCGGGGTGGATGGATCCTGGCGTTCAAACAGTGAAACAATGGAGCCCAATTCTGACCCGTCCAGGTCTGTGGGCTTCCTCACCGCGTACATTGCCATTGGACTAATCCAGCTATCTCTCGGAATTGTATTACTCATCGGTACTAGGAAGGTATGTGAAATAATATTTTTTAAATATTGGAATGTCTCAAACGTGTATTGATTTATGGGGCAAGGAGCTGAAAATTGTTTAGAATTACGAATTAACGAGGTTTTCGAATAATCGGGGCTGATATACTCTGAAATTAACATTTTGGGACTTGCGGGTTTGAAAATTTTCGAATTATCGGGGTTTTAATTCACGGTGTTTTGCTGTATAATATGTTTAATAAAGAGCTTATATTTTTTTAAGTATCTATTTTCACATCCTTGTCACATGGGAGGCTAGGGTTCAGTTCCCCACTAGCGAGATTTTACACTTTTTATGTTCTTGAATGAATACATGTTTCTTGATATTTATTCATAATTCACATTTCTTCCATAAAAACATATTCAATGCAGGGAGGGTATGACACACGTGTCATAGGAAGGTAAAATATATATTTTTTTGTTTCAGAAACTCCCAAACTACTTGAACGTAATTGTGATTATTGGAATCGTAGGAATGTGCTTATACCTTCCAATAATCTTAGTCCAATCCACTTTACTGATAATTTATGGGCTCATTGCTGCTGGAATTACACTTTTAATACTTCAGGGAGGTATATTGGGTAAGCCGGACTGGATCACTTGTGTACTAACTTACCGCATCTCAAATGCTTCCAACCTATCCAAGCTTTGAAATGGCGAGATGTGATTTTAGAGAAGGATAAAACGAATATGCTGGACCGAGAGTGTTACAAATGAGTGCAAATGAAAATCAAAGTTTCATTATAGACACCGTCGAAAATCACGGGCCAAATGAAATAATATATTCTTAAGGGGTTATATACAGTCAGGAGGCCCAAAAAAGCGAGTTTTCAAGAATTTTTTCTGAGAAGACTTTTTAATTTATTAATTATAAATTATTTAATTAATTTATTAATAAAATTTGTTCACATATTATGGTTACTTTAACTGTATTTTAACATTTTTATATTTGTAAAATAATAATTTTGAAAGCTGCTATAGCTGATCTCTACCAGATCCTCTCAAAAAAGGCATCTGGCGGTGACAACGATATATCTGCTCTGGATCATCTAAAATGAAAAAACCAAATGGATTTCGTTAAAGTAATAAAAAATCTTGTAATTAATCGAAGGAACAAGCAAAATAAGTTTTTTTGACAAAATGGCTACTTCTCAAAAAAAAAAAAACGATTTCTGAACAAAGTTTTGACCTTAAATTGTTTATAAAAAAATATATTTATCTTCGAGAAAAAACATTCGATTACTTACTAAAAATATAATTAAGAAGCTTGTGTTAAAATTTGAGACCGATCGGTTGAGCCGTTTCAGAGAAATCTTTGTCACCGATTTTAAAAAGACAGTTTTGAGAAAAACGTCTTTAAAGCTTCAAAAGTGCTTTACATTGAGTAAAAAAATTTTTTCAACTAACATCGAGTCGTCTATTCCAGGGCCATACTTTCACTTTAGGCATCTGAATACATTAGAAGGAAACATTTACAATGGACAGGCAAATAAAATTTTCTGTGTGTTACATTACACTTACGACGAAAAAATACATTACGAAAATAAAAAAATCGATTTTTTGAAAATTCTATCTGTATGTAACCCCTTAAGCACAATACATACCTCAGAAATATAATTGAGGGGAGAAGGTGTAGCAGAAGTTCCAAACAATAACACATTCACCGAATGAGCAAAGGAAAATGTTCAGGACCTTATCCAGTTTTTTGAATAAGGTCCAGAAGTTTTCTGGATAAGGTCCTGAACTCATGAACAACTTTGAATCACTAAGCTCAATAAAATAATTCAAAAATGCATAACGTTGGCTTCTCATACAAAGGATTCGGGGTTAAATATCTGGTGATATCACACAATACATTCAAGTGAGTTTTTAAAACTGGGTGTTTTGTGATATATTTCACTTCTGTATTATATTGTAGTGTTATAATTTTTAAAAATAATACAATAGAAACTCGTTAATTATAAATTCAAGGGTCCATATTTTTTTTTTTGAATTATGCGATACCCTGTTAATTCTAAGTTCAAAAAAATCGCGATGCGATTACGAAATTCGCCTAAAGTCTTAAAAATCACAATAATTTTTTGAAAAAGTCTTTATTTTTGCATATTTCAAGAAACCATTAAGAAAACGCATTATTTTTTCTGATAATACAAAAATCGCGATATTTCTATTACTGTTAACAATACCAAAAATAGCAAACAAATATGGTCTGAGGACACTTGAATATCGAGTTCCAATGTTCTTGAACAAAATACAAAGCACCTTTCCCTCAGGCTTAAAAACTCCTAAGTCAATGTCAGAACTTAAAAAGTGGTTAATAGAAAACGACATTAGTCATTTATGAACTATGTTAAGTGTTTTATTATGATAATGACTTTGAATAGTTAGTGATGTTTATATTTATATATATTTCTCTTTCTTTTTCCTTAATTTTTGCTATACATATTTTTAATTTGCTATTTTCTTTATTTATTGCTCTTTTCTTAATTTGCTTAAAATTTTTATCTTTCTACTGAAAATTTCTTTTATGTTGTTTTTTGTACTTAATTGTTTTCTTTTTTTTATCTCTTATGTTAATAAAGTGAATAATATTTTGTAGTAGTGTAACTTACAATTGTAAAAATGAACCTACAGACAAACGTCTTTTTAGTCGTTTTGTGGGACTAAATATTATAAAATGTAAAGAAAAAAAAAAGTACAGTAGCCGGCAAACGTATTGAAATTTTTCGGCGTAGTGGGGGGCATGTACCATTCCACCAACGAGACCAAAATTTCGTCTTCTGCGCATTCCCCCACTACGCCAAAAATTTTCAAGAAGTTTGCCGGCAACTGACATTTTGTTGTTTACAAAAATTTGTAAAATTGTAATATTTCAAATAAATTTCTATTAATGTGAACAAAGATGTTTTGATTTATAGTGCAAGGGGCTTAAAATTATTTCGAATAACGAATTACCGGCTTTATCGAATTATCGAGGTTAATCTACTATGAAATTTACATTTTGGATCTTGTGGTTTTTAAAATTTTGGAGTAAGAGTGAATTTTGAATTATTGGGGCTCGAATTAAAGGGGGTTTTACTGTAATAATAGTCATCCTATCACATAAATTTCTGCATAACTTGACGCTACATTTACTCTACGAATTAAATTATGTCTAAAATTCTGTATAAATTCTAAAATGTACTTATTTAAATAAATCAGTTAATTATGTTTCTTTTCTTTTAGTTGTGAACTTTTATGTACTGGTTGTCATCTCCAGCTTCCGGAAGGAAATCTTATCTAAGATCAGAGGAGTGGTGTGAATATCCATCCACCAGGACAGTGGACCACTTCTAATAATTATATGCAGTGGAACCATCACAAAACACAACACATTGAAAACAGTCAAAATAATGAATGACACGTAAATAAATTCTGTGACCAAGAAAAGTTAATTAAAAAATTAATTTAAGGTGTAAAATTGTGTTATACTGAAATTTGGCGTAATTTATAATTATTATGATATTTTCACAAGTTTAATTGAGTGGTAAATCCCCAAAGAAACTGAACTGTCACTGTATAATTGTTTTGTAACTGATTTTACATCCAGAGCGGAGATTTTTTAAAATTACACTATTTTGATGAAATGCCTCTAAAACATAAAAATATTTTTACAAGAGTAGTTATCAAATTCCAAACTGTTTACATTTGCCAGATTACAACACATCATCCAGTATTTTTGGCAAAGTGGAGATATTGTTTTAATACCCCTAAATTATCAGTTCGTACTTCCTAGTCACTTTTTAATTTTAAAAAAATACTTTGAAATTGTTGTAATCTGTTTGATGATTTTAATTAATTAAGAACTTTGTATAAACCTCTTGGAATGGTTTAGATATAGTATTAACTACTCCAACATAATCAAAATGAATGATGTGATCTCTTTACGCTATACACGTTAACTCGATTTTACATCACATTAGAAAATCAAGCGGTCAAAATACAAAATTGAAAATATCAAAAATTACCGCCATTAAAATATTTGTTTATAAAATTTGGTAAAAAATAATGTTGTACATACTGCGTATTTTTATAAGAAATAGTTTTAAGTGTGTTATTTTTAATAAAAACTTGAAAACGTAAAGCGACTTAGTGTAGTTTTTTTTTTACTTAAATGTTTGGTGTAATAATAAAACTTATTTTTGAGTAATGTCCTATTTTGTTCAAGGTTTGGGTGACAGCATTACTGATATTTATTTCAATCCAATTTTTTATTCCAATATACTGTACAGCTCTACAGTTTTGCTGTTTCAGGCAAAAAACTTTCCGGCTTGTAATTAAATTGATAAATTACGTTATTTATGTACATATTTACTTAACTAGAAAAAAATCTAATGATTTAAATTTGGCTTATTTACTGATGGTCCTTGCAATATGAAAATGAAGATCTAAACTAAAGATTAAGTATAAAAGACACTATGTGGTGCGTTATTTCAGGGTGCAACAGAGCTAGTCCACAGTACTTTACAGGTAGATTCCTGCCTTGATTATAAGTTGAAAATGTTCAAGCAACCATGGCCATAGTTGTTACGGGGTAATGCAATATCAAAGTTTTTTTTTCAATACTTCTGACTTATATGTTATAAAATGTTGAACTATCAATACAGGAACTTATATTGATATTCGTCTAAATACAAGTTAGATATAATGATAAAAACCCTGCAGAAATTCCAATTGGAAAGATTTTCAATTTGGGTTCAGAAAGTTTTTATCATTTTATTTGATTTGTATTAAAGGGAATAAATTTCTCATATTCAATATAAGTTACTCTAACGATAGTCCAACGTTTTATAAAAAATAAGTCAGAAATATTGAAAAAAAAATGGAAACTTTGATGTTGCATATTTCCATTTCTATTGATATTAGGTCATGGTCAACAATTAAAGCAGGAATGTACCTGCAAAGTATTGTATAAGTTACGCTATATGGAGCCGAGTGTAGAATATTAAAGAAAACAAAAGTACAAATAAAATCAAAATAGCTAATCAGATTAGTTGGATGTGTCACAAAAATGAATAGAGCTCTTAAAAATAGGAGAAGTCGCTAAACCAAAGAAACTTGATTTAATACTGCATTTATTAACACATGAAAATCTTAATATTTGCAGATATTGGAGACTCAAAATTATATTTTACAAGTTTTGTCGTAAGAAACTTTATGAAATCAAGGAAAGCCTCACGTGCCATGTGCCACGTGAGTGTAGAGTGTGATAGTATATAGGAGATTTGATGTGGTGAAAAGTCATCATGTGTTGCGATATATGTATATGCGTGTTGTGTTAAGGAATTGCTACTTTCTATATTCACAGTGTGTGAGGTAATTGCATACATCATTGGCTATATCGTCAGATTCGAGGAAAGAATGAATACATACTATGGAGCGTGAACACGTTCATATGTTTCATGCTACCGGGAAACATCGTCACAAATCCATAACATGCTTTTTGGTTACACGAGTTATCAATAACAGGTATTGAAAACAAAAATACAATAGTTCTAGTACGTACAATTTTATACAAAGCCCATGAAGTCTGGAACTAGCAAAAATGCTATGTATAATAGTCAAGTCTGAAATATTTTTCTGAACTTTTTATATTTGTACATATTTTTTTCTTTTATTATATTGCATCTAAGTACGCTTTTTAGCTCAGGATAGTATGTTTGTGGACACTCACAAGATCTAACTAATCTTAATCGTAGCTCACGCAACAGCATCGCCTGGTCATATTTGATTCCAGTAATCTTTGTAAACCGTGTATAGTGCAAGAGGATGGGACAGATATTTTGGGGGAGTCAAATAATATATGCTAATAATATATGCTTTACATTTATTTGAGCAATCAAATATTAAAGCCTCTTAAGTACTAAAAATACATTCTTTCAATTTTAAAAAAGGATGATAAATATGAATATAAAAATACATTATATTAGGTTACTAATGAAATTGTCATTTTTTTAATACTGGCTAGTTTGAAGTTTAATATCTTGCATTCTATTTGGAATTCCAAATTCAAATTACTGTCATATTATAGCTATGACATTCCTTTTTATTAAAAATTAGTTATGTAATATGTGTTATAAGCAATGAATGCACAGTATGTTATTGATTTGAACGCTTCCATTCTGGAAACTTCGACCTCAACAACGAGCTCCGTGGATGACTGGAGACTACTATAGTGAATAATTGAAAACTACTATAGTGGAGGCGCATTCATCTCAAACCACGTCACAATTAATATCAGCCTTCAACAAAATATTGACAAAACGATATCGGTTGGATCAAATTGGAAAAATAAAGAAGCTCGCAAAGTCTGTACAGTATGAACTTACTGACAACAGCAAACTCGCATCGAGGCTTGCCTTAATTTGTTGTCGGGGCATAAATGAGGGAATTCTGAATCGGATTGTTATCTGTAAGGAACAATGGATTCTGAATGATAGTTGGAAACCTTTTTATGCTATGATTGGAACCAGGGGAGGTAGCCAAAGAATGTCCCAAACGCATTATTCATTACAGCTTATTGAGATCTGGTACATCAATTAATAGAGGTATATTGCCAAGAATTTTAAACAATGATGGACAAGCTCGCTAACAAACAACCGAGTCTTGCCAATTGTTGTCGTTCACTACTACTCCATGACAATCATCCACACACTGCACAACAAACCATCTTAACATTACAGGTGCTTCGACTGGTAACTCTCCGTCACCCACCTTACTCGCCAAACCTTGCACCTACATAATAAAGTCAATACTTAAATTAGTTAAATATATACTTTCCATATAAAAATTACATCAATTTTTCTATATGAAACGGCAATTTCACAGGTAAAACCTTAATAATTTAAATGTTGTATATCTATTATGGCACTCATCACTAACATACATCCATGGATAGGATGTCTAGTAAAATTATTAGATAAAACTTAAACCAACATGTAAAAAAAATAAGATGTCAAAACTTAACTAAAAAAATCTTACAAAACAATAATGACTGGAAATATTAATGTATGAGAGTATTTCGAACGAAAGTTTCATTATTTCAGAAATTTTGACACTTTCTTTGATTTTATAAAAATGATTATTTTATTAGCATTTAAAGACAGTATATTTGTGAATTTCATTATACCATTTACAAACATTTGCCAGTCAATCAAATTATGTTGTTGACATTATTGATAAAAATTATATTATAGATGCACACAGTGTGAAACAAGTATATTGAAAAGAAGTTTTTTAGGGTTTCAAAGCCTGAAATCGCCAAGAAACATCAGATTTCACAACTCGACTGTAATATTTATTATTTAAGAACACAAACAAATTTCCCAACTCATATATTACACAGTAGTATAATATTCATCATTTATGTAAAATATGATGCATATTAAACTACGGAAAATAAGGTGGCCCTTGAAATCCACAAAAAATGACACACCATGGATTCCGGTTTTGATACCCGGTGAGGTCAAAAAACCTCTATGTGATTTTCCCAAGCTGAGCTAAGCTTGTTTTTGTGATGTGTTTTGCTGTATTAATTGAGCCACATTGTCTGATATTGTGTTAATAAAGATAAAATTACCAGGGGATCCTTTTTTCCTTTTTATTATATGTTTACAATTTAGATTTACAATGTCTTGCCAAACTGCACTGCAGAAAACTGCATGTAAAAACTTGAGGGTCCGTCCAGTACAGGATATTTCGAAATGGGCTGCACTAATTTAAAATAAAGCAATCTAAAATATAGACATCAAACTATGATATCTTGACAATGAAAATGTGTAACCATATTTATTTTGCCTGTTACTTTTGTTTATTTTTTGTGTGTTTGTTTGTCTTACGGTCCCAATGGGCAATACCCAATTTTTTTTATTGCTCTCTGCATAATCCTTAACTTTTTGTTTGTTCAGTGCTCTTTTTTCCATGCCATATGCATTATTACACACTTATTATTTTGTCATTATTTGTCTATTGAAGATCTAAGCGCAGGGGTGTTTGTGGTGATAAATCTTTAATTTTAGGTTCTTACCTAGTTTTCCAAAATAGAAGATAACATTAATAAATATGAGGGGAATAAGCAAAAGCAGCAGTATACAAAAAAAATTAAAAATGTTTTGAGTATATTCTCCGAGGATTACTAATTAAGAATGATTCTGGATTATGGATTCAAGATTTTATAGGAAATATAGCTCTATCTATTAAAACTTATTAAAACTCTAAGCAAATACAGAAATATCCTCGATGTGTAAAAATAATGGCAGCACTATCTACTTCAACCAATCTGCGCCCAAGGATGATTCACGTGAGAAAATGGCCGCTTCGTATTGAACTGAGAGTTACTGTCAATTTTAGATTGAAACATCATAGCAAAAACAGAAATATCCAATTATGTAAATAGCAAAAGCAACAACGTCCACTAATTGATAGCAAACACAGCAATATCCATATTTTTAAGGTAAATATTTATTAAAAACCTACACCTTATTTCCAATAAAGTGTAGGTTTCAAAGATTCCAGTAAAATTTCCTTGAGTAGTGACAGGTGTTTAGTGGAATATTGCTGGCTTTGCTTTTATACCCCTCATATGTAAAAATAATTCAATAATTTAAATAGCATACTGTCATTAATACTGTGATTTTTTCATATACCGTATGTATGTATACCAAGGCGTCCTCTAATTTTTTGCTTGATGGAATAAAATATTTCTACTCAGTAAAGATTTAGCTGTATTTTAGGGATTGATTTAAGGTTATAGAGACAATAAATAACAGTCCTTATTGAGTAGGTACCGAAGATTTTGAAACAAAGCGTCGCACACACATGTATGCAATACGGTGTGTGCGACAAATACCTGGTTTTACTATAAGTATATGTATTGTGTTAAAATATGTGCGCGGCAATATTTCATGAACTTTTAGAAGAAACACTGGTGTGCATATGTTAATAATACTGGATTAAATAAGTTTAGTCATCAATACATTTGTAATAAAGTGTTCTTGCGCTGTGATCCTTATTAATAAACTATGTGATACAATGATTCTTTTCTTATGCCATCGAAGATTTCCTTCCGAAGGCTGGAGATGACCACCAGTATATAGAACTTCACAGCTGAAATAAGATAAAAAAATTTAATCAAGTCAGATATTATTTTATGCCAGATAATTAGCTCAATCATCAGGGATGGATAGACATGAAATAAAATTTGTTCACAGCACAGAACGCAGGGGCTCCACAGATTCAACATTGTACTGAAATGGGATATTGAACGAAAAAAATAGCGCTACTATCCATATGGATAGCGGCGTTTTATTAAATACTCAAAAATCAAAAGGTCTTAGTAAATATGTCGCACTTTTTTACTCAAAGAGACTCGGTTTGGAACAAAATTAAAAATAACAATGTCTATTGTAAAAAATATTTTTTCTTTGCTAGGGAATTTAATTAGGGAAGAATAAATGCTTTAACTGCATTATAAATGATTCTTAAATATGCACGTGGGGACATACTTCCGCTGTGTTCCAATCTCCTCGCCCAAAGAAGGGGATAAGTTGTTCATCTCGATGCAATTTTATACTGTGGTGTATTCTCATTTGAAGTTAAAATTTTTTAGTCCTGAGAAGATTCGTACAAATATTTTTTCCTATTTTTTTTTGTTACGTTATGTTTTACTACATTTTGTTTTACTAGGGCATCCCTCTTGAGAATAATAAAAGAAATTTGATTGAAATATTTGTTATTAAAATGGTGATTTAATAAATATGTACAAAAGTACAGTCATAATATTATGCTCTAATATAAGCGCAATATTCACCAATGTACACTATCTAAAAATTACACAACACATATTTTCAAAGCTTTGTTTGAAATGGATATCCTGTCTTATTTCCTTTGGTATTTATATAAAGATCTTCATTGCACTGTTAATTATGTCACTGTACAATATGGACCCCCAACTCAATTTACCTTTTCTACCAGATTATTTTACCGTGTTTCAGACATATAACCTGTATATATTTGCCTTTTACAATGTATCATCTATATCTATAAAACTCAACGTCTGTCTGTGTGTTCTGTATAAAAATCTGCACAGTTTGACTGATTTGACCCAAATTTTACATACTTATTCTTTAGGACCCGGCGGGTAACATTGGTGATATTTAACCCATCTCCTTCACTCCACCCCCCCCTCCCCCTGAAATATTTTCATTACAAATCTGTATCATTTGACAGATCTGACATAAATTTTGTTGTTTAATCTTTAGATCAACTAACTAACTAACTAACCATCACGCCGTTTCCCCGCAGGGGTAGGCAGAGAGGATTGAACGCCACATTCTTCTATCCTGGCACACCACTTTTGCTTCGGCCACATTCATACATCTTCTCATACAAGTTCTACGGTTGTTGCGGCTTTTAACAGGGCCTTAATCTTTAGAATCCTATGAAAAACCTATACATCATCCCTTCTTTTACTGCACTCTCTCCAATAATATATTTTTATATCATCCGACCCTAATTTTACATTATTATATTTTAGGACCCTGCGGAAAATAAATTCGACATTTCTCCTTCTCTCTCCTTCCTTTTTAACCACTCACACACCCCTCCTATATAGATGTTTAAAAATAAATATTGCGTGACAGATCTGACCAAAATTTTGCATACTTAATCTTTGGGACCTTACGGAAAACAAAGGCATCTCCCCTCTCTCCCTTTACATTACTCCCTTCCCCAGATATGTACTCCAAATAAAATTTAATACTTTTAATTCCAATTTGTTTTAATTGTTAGATGATACCATTCCCCTCCCCCGACGATTCCCCCTTCCCCTATTCCACTTCTATAAATTAAAAGGAATGATTCTCAATAATTTTTTGTTGCATAGATAAATATTGTTTATACAGAAGTCAAGTCTGTTGAAGTGAAGTGAAGCCCGAATGGGAATGGTTAGAGGGATATTAATATTCAATGAATTATTATGCTTTTTAAGGGCCGTAACTATACCTTAGTGCTCTTAATGCTTCATGATTTCTTTTTCTTCATGTTTTTCTTGACACAGAAATACAAATATTTTGCAACAATTGTTTTATCTTTCTATGTTATTTTTAAACTTTATTAATTATAGTGCCTTGGCCCTTGAGAAATGTTGTGGAAACATGTAGGTGAATGATAGATAATTTTAATTTTTTTTTTACTATCTTAAAGAATCTTGATTATTTAAATCTATATTATTAGGTTGTGTCCGAAAATAAAATACAATTGAGCGCATGAATAATCATACAGAACTGAACCAAGCATTTATTTCTAATGGCATTTTACAACTTTGACGAAAATTCGTATAGCTATAGCACAGTTTACTAAGAACAGTAATACGTCTTCATACAAACTAGCCGCTACCCATTAGAATGCGTGCGTGCGTGCTCGGCGCCGTGTACGCACGTACTGTGACGCACACATTGACATAGAATATGGGGCACAAGGCGGCGGCAGTAAGGGCCGTGCCTTCGGTGCCATTCGCGCTCGCAGCCGCCGCTTTAGAAAAAAAATGCGCTTCCTGAAAAAAATGCCTTTTTTGTGTTAGTGGTGCTTTACTAAAAAGGTGTGTTGATTATCACAAAGACTGAGTTTTTAAAAGTCTAAGTTGATGTTAATCAGCGTTCTTGCAATTTAAGTGCAGAAACTAGGTATACTAATTACAGAAATTTTCGGGTTTCGTGTCTACCTTATGCGTCGGAATCTCAGACGCTACGAGTTGAAAGAAAGGGAGTAAAAAAAAAGTGACAACCCTAGCGTCAACGCAAGAGTAGGCTAATAACTCGCCGACAGGCCGGAGATAAACTACTGTTAGCTAGGCTGCATTCAAAAGAATGTGCGCAAACGCACTTGCTTTGTCGTGCGCAGGGAGGGCGTGGTTTATAATTTCAAATACTGTGTTCTGAATGAAATGTTACGCAAAAGCCTAGTTTACACGGTGTTACGAAAGTGAAAATTATTATTATTGTAGTGGATTTTTTTTTCCAAGAAGCTTCCAAAACATTATATTATTACCTAGGTTACTAGGGATAATTATTTGATAACGATTTTTATTATTTTCTAGAACATTCCAAACAAACATTTTTTTATAATGTTGTATATGTTTGAATTTTTGCCTGTATAAGACGATTTCATATATTTCAGTTCTTCCGAATAAACCGACATTTTAGCATCTTATGAGTTTTGATTTTTAATTATTTAAACCGAAAACATTAAAACTAACTAGTGCGAGAAAATATGCAGTCTTTGTACGTGCAAGCAGTAATTCCAATACACTATCCGAGTAATGTGTGGTTTTTGTTTACGTGTTTGATTGAATGTTTATTTTGTTGTACTGGCTTAGTGTAAAATAAAAATATGTGTGTTGTTATGATGCAAAAAATTAAGTTTATAAAGTTTTTCTAGTAAGTAAGTAACCTTATTAAACTAAAAAATATATATTTATTTGGAATATCACATTGATGCTTGTAATACGGGCTTGCCAGGCAACTTTACCCCCCGATTTCTTCTTACCGGACAACGGTAGGGAATGGTCTTTTTGACTGTGGTCGACCTATAGTGTAAAATATTTAAGTAGTCCTTGATGCACTAGGATTTTTCTATGTTGCCCAAAGTCATAACATATTTAATAAATGCACTTATATTGGTAAGGTTAGGCTATTAAGATCAAAAAATAAATTAAACATGAATTAAATTGAATGAATTAAATTGAATCTATTTAATATGTAGGAAGCAGCGGGAGAAACATAATTGGACAGAGTGATAAGTAGAGAGAGAAATCCTCGGTATGGAGTTTTTCAACAACTTCTATGTATCTCTAGAATGTTCTCAATTGGGGTAATATCTTTCATAAAATCAAATACATTTTTGGATATGTACATCATTTAAATAAAAAGTTATTGAGGATATCCTCTTAAAATAAAATAAAAAATCCTGCTTACCAGTAATAAATGGTATACATATCAACAGTGAAACCGCTACATTAAACAACCCTTCGATTAACCAAAAACTGGATTGAGTTATCATCATTGGAAGGGTAAGACAAATATCTATGATTCCAATATTCAAAGCTGCGGTTATGAAGCTAGGAAATCCCTGAAACAATAAACATTGAAATAAAATTTATTATCTTAAGAAGATCTTCAAGAATGGATGAATTCCTGTAGGGAAGAGTGTACTCAAGTGGAGACGAAGATTATCACTGTGCTGCAAAGAGGCAATGGTTATGAGATACCTGGAGCGGTACACTGTCTCAGTAGATTTGTCAAAATACCTCAGAATGGAATTCTCTAGCCACAAAAGACATTTACACACAAACACGTTTACACAAAAGGTAGTGACATTTAATAGTTTTAAGTGTGTTGAAGAATTAATCCAAGAGGAGTATCAAAAAACAGTACACAAGACTGTACATATCCAGTTTAATATATATGTGGTATATGGATGAAAAACCGCCACATATATACATAATATGAATTTGCATACAGGGAGTAAATTCTGGATCAATATCTATATATATATGTATACAGTAGAATGAGGCAAAGGTGACGGTACAAATTAATTCAAAGGTGCTGTATTTTTAAAATATCTGTAATGTTTGTATATATGTAATGTATGTATATTTAGATGAATATCTGTCGGAGCGAATGAAAGAGACGGATAGAGAGAGTGACTGGGTTTAAAAGGGACGCGACTTGCGTGCACGGCCACTGAAAAAATCAGCATAAGAGCATGCACTAGTAGAGCTACCTTTAAACCACTTATTGTCAATTATCGCGATTCTGTACTAATTGTTATGAGAAAATAAAAATGTAGAAGAAACAAAGATCATTGATTCTCGATAAAGTTCCTTCCTTGAATATGATCAATAACCTAATTCTAGGACTTTCAATCATTTACAAACTTACATTAATTATTATCCTAATTATAATAATTTCGTTGTCTGTCTGTAGCGTCCATAATTTTATTCGAATTCACGGCTAAAAAACCAAATTAAAAAGGTCGCAGATGGGACTTGAACCCGGGCAATCAAACTCGAACGCCGAGACTTGTGGAAGACGCCATCACCGTATGTGTGGGATGTTTAAAAAAGAGACTACATACATAAAACTTAGGAAATGCGCGAACAGTTGATTAATAAATGATATTTTCTCAACCTACGGCGTCTTCTGCTGTGTTGTAGTGGTAAGAGTATCTGACTCCCACCCGGGGAGCTCGGGTTCGATTCCCGCCACCGGAAATTTTTGTTTAGTCATTTTATTTGGATGTCTATTTCATTTATAATATTAATTATTTAACGTAATTTTTGACAGGTTACAGCCATATTAATATAATTAAGAATATATTTAGAATAATTTCAGTATACTTGCATCATTCAGGCCGAGGCCTAGAGATAATCCATGAAAGAGTTGTATCACGCCACACACAATGTGAGCGATAAGTAAGATCCCATCTCTGGATGGGAGAGGATAAATCTCAGAGTCAGGGATCTCGCTGTCTTCACCCAAAGATCCAGCCAGCTCGGTTTTCAAAGATCTTATGTTGTAAATTATATATGTTATTGCAACTGCCTTAAAAAGAAAATTAATAAAGAATATAATTGAGATGCATTTAATAAAATTAGTAAATCAAATCCACGAAAAAATATTTGGCTGCTACCGGGATTCGAATCACGGATCTCCTACTTGTATATTTCCGCAATTATATCGACCTTATCTGTAAGTCTCATTTATTAATTGATTAACATTTATTATCCATTGAATGGTCTTTTGACTGTGGTCGACCTTAGTGTAATATATTTAAGTAGTTCCTTGGTGCACCAGGATTATTCTGTGATGCCCAAAGTCATAACATATCTAATAAATGCACTTATATTGGTAAGGTTAGGCTATTAAGAATAAAACATAAATTAAACATGAATTAAATTGAATTTATTTAATATGTAGATAGCAGCGGGAATTATATAACTGGACAGAGTGATAAGTAGAGTGAGAAATCCTCGGTATGGAGTTTTTCAACGACTTCTGTGTATCTCTAGAATGTTCTCAGTTGGGGTAATATCTCACATAAAATCAAATACATTTTTGGATCAAATATATCATCGCTGTACATATAATAAAGCCAATGTGCCGTTTAGTACATTACGAGATGAACAAATCAATTTGTCAATTTTTCATATAAATAATGGAGATATACTTAAAAAAACATTGCCGTTCATCTGGAACGTCTGCCTAGTAACTATTTAAAATATAATAATTTTGACCCGTGTCTGGGCCTTTTAGATGACTTTAATCGTTTCGAAATTAAGTGCTTCCACTACCGACTTGACTTTAGAGAATAAATAGTGGTTGGGTCAAGGTTGGGTTTAAAATGAAGACACGGCAGCACTGACACGCCTTAGAGCATCAAGAGTCCCACAGACATTGCAGTGGTATTCTAGGTGTTATTACTTTCTATTTTTACATTTTATACAGGTCAAGAGGAGTAATTACAGAATTGAAGCGTATTACAAAACACTCAGGCTTAAATAAATCACAGTGACCTCGCCGGGAATCGAACCCGGTGTGAGAAGCCATTTTCATACCCACTGGTCTATGAAGGCCACCAAAAAACATTTAGGCACAAATTTTTCACATTCCCAAACCCTTAGTTTCTCAATTCAATTCAAGTTTAGTTTTTTTACTAGTGATGCAAAAAATACTAATACGAATATTCGAATTCGCCGAATAGTAGGTATTTACCGAATATTCGTACTCGCCGAAAATCATCACGAATATTAAAAACAAATTATTTTTAACTGAACGTAATGCAAATTACGGTCTGGATGTGCACCATGTATCCAAACACACCTACGTACTTTATTATCGGGGATTTCCCTAACATTGAATGAATGGATTTGTTGTAAAGTTGTCAATTTTTACTTGTTTCACAGCATAACATGAGTTCTTTCATCTAGTTGGGTTGAGTTATTAATAAGGTTAGGTGCTCATTTCATGTAGTTTTTGTTTTGTAAGACGTATTGTTCGTTCCATTTTATTTCCGTTGTGTATAAAAGTGCTAACACTAAAATAATTTCAAATTAAATCTTATAACATGACTTCTCGTAAGCGTAAAAAAGTGATATTTATTTTCGACCGCTGAGAATTTACAAACAAACTGATAAAAAAAATCGTCTAATGCCTGAGAAGTTACAAATGTTGTGCTTTTTGAACATAAATATTCCGGTGGTAAATTTTAATAATTAAATCTCTTAAAAAAGAACAGTGGTTTATTATTTATTACCTTATTGAATTATTCGTATTCGTCTATTCGCCGAATAGTAGGTTTGATATTCGTATTCATATTCGTATTCGTGAAAGTAGTCTGAAAGTAGTAACTTAAGCCTGGGTGTCTTGTGATGTGTTTTACTTCTGTTATTGGGCCTCTTGGTCTGTTGAAGCGTAAAGATTAAAAAAAAAAAATTCAATAAGAGTTTATGAGCTAAATATTAGGTCCTTACATATGAAATTGGCGTTTTGAAGTACTGGCAAATTTGATCTCAAATATCTTATCTTTGGTTAGGAATTCCAAATCCAAATTTATACAGCTATTTATTCATGTATTTGTGTTTTGAAAATTATAATTGATTTTTTTTTTCCTCGATTGTTTTTTTCTTTGCGTCACTCAGTTTACAAAATGAAAAACTTGAAATATCGCGTTATTTACGAGTACGAGTTCCACCGTGGCACCAGTGCTGCAGAAACGGCTCGAAGGATTAATGATGTGTATGGCGACGGTGCCGCAAAAGAAAACATAGTGCGTTTTTGGTTCCAACGTTTTCGTTCTGGAAATTTCGACCTGCAGAACAAGCCCCGTGGACGGCCGGAGACCAAAGTTGATAATGAAGAATTGAAGGCTATTGTGGAAGCGGATCCATCGCAAACCACATCCGAGTTAGCTGCAGGCTGCGGTGTTAGTGATAAAACTGTTTTAATCCACTTGAAGCAAATTGGTAAGGTGAAAAAGCTTGAAAGGTGGGTACCTCACGAATTGAGTGAAGCAAATCAACAAACGCGCGTTGACTGCTGCGTTGCATTACTCAACCGGCACAATAATGAAGGGATTTTAAATCGAATCATTACCTGTGATGAAAAGTGGATCCTGTACGATAATCGGAAGCGCTCATCGCAATGGCTGAACCCTGCCGAACCAGCCAAACCATGCCCCAAGCGAAAATTGACTCCAAAAAAGTTACTTGTGAGCGTTTGGTGGACTAGTGCTGGTGTCGTTCACTACAGCTTTCTTAAATCTGGCCAGACGATTACGGCAGATGTCTATTGTCAGCAACTGCAAACCATGATGGAAAAGCTAGCTGCTAAACAACCGAGGCTGGTTAATCGCTCTAGGCCACTGCTGCTTCATGATAACGCTAGACCACACACTGCACAACAGACGGCTACCAAATTAGAGGAGCTTCAATTGGAATGTCTAAGACATCCACCGTACTCTCCGGACCTTGCCCCAACAGATTACCATTTTTTTCGAAATTTGGATAACTTCTTGCAAAGGAAAAAATTCAACTCCGATGGGGCAGTCCAAACCGCCTTCAAAGATTTTATTGATTCCCGTCCGAATGTTTTTTTTAGTAAAGGGATCGATGAACTACCTATGAGATGGCAAAAGTGCATAGATAGCAATGGTACATACTTTGATTAAATAAATATATTATAATAAAAAAAAATCGGCTTTATGTTCCTCCCATACTAAACGCCAATTTCATATGTAAGGACCTAATATTATATTTTACTCAATGGAAAGATTTTCCGCCTAATAGCGAAAGTAATTTAATAAAATATATATTTTATTTCAAAAGCCAATTGAGGAATCAATATTACCATTTCCAGTCGGAAGTATATAAGAGATCCAGTTTGCAAAGAGGCACAGCAGCAGCGCTTCACTCGAGGTAGTCCCATCCTTCAGAAGTGCTGCAGAAAACTCTGAAAAAAAACAACCTCGTCTTCACTCAAATGTGGTAGGTATTTAAATTTCCTAAAAAAGTGCTGCTACGCTAAGATTTTTGTCAATTGAAACAAAATTGCAATTGACAAAAATCGTGATTAATGGGAAGATGAAAAAGGCGATGAAATGGGTGAGTTAGTTTGCTTTATATTCACCAGCAATCATTGATATTATTCCAAGAATTATTATCGTCCGGATAAAATAATCAACAAGGTGTACGAAAATGTATTAGCAAAATTTAAAGACCTTAAAGTTAGAGCTTTCAAACAATGACAAGTTGACAGCGAAGTTAATGAAATAATATAATATTTGATTGAGGTAAGTGGTCACAGAAATACTACCTCAAATATTAATATATAGTAAATAAAATATATACCTATGACGGTGACGTGCTGCTAACATGTAAATAATATATATACCTATACAAGTGATGTGCTGTTAAAATTCTATCAACCGGCTCGCACCTTGCCAAACACCATCCCTCAATTTCTTCTTCTTCTTCATCAGCCTTCGTCTCTCCACTGCTGGATATAGGCCTCTTCCTTCCTTTTCCATCCTTTCTTGTTGTTTGCTAATTGTAGCCATTTCTCTCCCCCCACAGCAGCTATATCATCGGCCCATCTCTTTTGAGGTCTTCCGATGCCTCTTTTACTCTCCCAAAGTCTCCATTTTAAAATTTAAAATTTAAAAGATATTTAAAATTGACATTCTTTTTTGCAAGCCCTATGAGGTCCCCCCGACTTTAGCGATCGCTCTGGTGAAGGTCTCTTTGTCCTGCCCGGAATAAAATTGACCACAGATATCAATTAAACACATATGAAAATAAGGATGTAATTCAATAATAGCTAATGTGTGGGTACACATCAAAACTTGAATAGTTTTTGAGCAATCTGGTTATCCACACCATTGGCATAAAAATTACTCTAAGCAAAAACTAATAAAACAAAGGCGAGAAAACTTCGTTGTAAAACTGTAGGGAAGCACTTTTCGACCTTGCAGAGATGGGTTCAGATACAATTTTCAGTGCCAAGCACTATATTCCTCATTAAACTGTTCCTAAAGGACTGACTACCGAATCGGACGAATTAAGAATCAATAGGAATTTGTCGTTAATCTGATACGTAAATAAATTTAACTAGAACTAGAAAGAAAAGAAAGAAGAAAAGGAAAAAGAAAAAAGGAGTAGGCTTGTACCCAGTAGTGTGGACCACAATTTAAATTTAATTTTTCACAATATAAACCATGTGGCCAAAACATTGTAGCGAAACACTAAAACAAAAAAGCACAAAAATACATAGGCTTGAAAAAAATCAATTCAGTAAAACCTCGTTAATTCGAACCCCGATAACTCACAAATACTTTGAAATAATTTTTACCCCTTGCGCCATAAATCAATATATTTTAATAAATTCAATTTTTTCAGAAATGAGAATAACAAATGCACCATCAGTTACTTTAGCAATGTAAATGTCGCGAATTTGTATTAGCAGAATAGATACTGCGATTTCGAAATGATTTCTAGGAATATGCAAAAATAAAGATGTTTTTCACAAAATTAATTGAATTTTTTCACGAGATTTACGATTTTTGACAAATTTTTTTACCTAGAATTTAGAATAAACGGGGTTCTGAATTATTCAAAATGTTTTTTGGGATACTTGAATTCTATTAGGTTAGAATTTAAGTTAGAATAGGTTATAGAATTAAATAGGTTCTACTGTAGATGTATCGTGACGTCATTGGGAATCATGTATTAGAAGAAATCACATCCACTGAATTACGAAGGCCTCCGTACGGAAAATGTTAACGAATGGATGGTATTCTGCAGTGAGTGCGGTCATAGACATTCATAACTGAGGGATATTAAGAAATATATATAATATAACGCTTACAGTATGATAAGATAAGGTGCTGCACAGTCCATGTGCTGATTGTGACTAGGTGTATGAGCTTTGAGTAGACATTCTTATCAAATGTTTCTTGTTTACAATAAGTGATAGCAATCAGAAAATTAAATCACTCATTCGAAAATAGACCTAGTCCAAAAAGTAATACATACTTGAGAAAAAAAATTATAATATTTAAATATTACTTACATGTATTATATCTTAACACCTCAGCTCCCTGTTTTAATGAGTTCATGTTCATATGTTCATAGTAACCACAAATGAAAATTACGCATTTTTCGACAACAATATCAATATATATAAACAACAATAGTTAATAATATTTTTATCGAAATAGATGATTGATATATAATATAAATTGTGTACAGCGTAACTGGAAAACAGTGTGCTAGGAAACACTAGAACAGATGGAAAAAAGAAATACCTAGAAGATTGATTTACTACATTTCTTTCAATAACAATGCTCTAAACTAACTAATGCCGGCTACTGTATAAAAATAAATATATATACATACTGCACTACTTGTTTTGCTCCGTTGGCAATTTAAAAATTGAATAAATTCATTCATTCAATCTTTCAGTTGTCAAGGTAAGTTAATATCACAAATGTCACACGCTATCAGTCAGCGATTAATTTAAGATAGGGTAGGGTAAGACCTTATACAGTTTGAATGATTCAGATTTTACCGAAGAATGTTTAAGGCTTACTCTGTTACACCATCCAAAGATGTCTCAACAAAAATACATGATTAGATTATTTTAAAAATGCATAATTTATTTGGAAAGTGCTGATATTTTTTAACATAGGGGGGGAAGACTCAAGGACACCTATAAGATAAAATATTATTATTAAACAAGTTTTGACTTAATATCATGGTTTAACGCATTACGAACGACTATGGATATGTTTTTCACGATTACGATAAGAAATCTACGATATGTGAATACATAAATGTAAAATGGCATTTGCCACGCTGTACCCCCTATGTGGGGTAAAGTGGGGTACCCTATGGGGCATTGTAGGGTAGTAAAAGTTAGAAATTAAAAATGAAGATTCCAAACTTAATAGTCTTTATTATCTAAGCCAAAAGGAACTACAAAACTTTGGTACAAATAAGAACCTCCTTATCATCACAAACTTTTCTTTTTAAACTCTAGAAACAAAAGAACAAACAAAACAACTTTACTAATTAAATAAATTGCTTCTGTAAATTAACATTTAAAAATAATTTAGTCGTCAACGCACATTGCACATAAATGAGTAGTTTGGTCATCTTCGTCATCTTCTCCTGTACAAGAGCAGTGTGCCCAGCGGGAACATTTTAGACAACGAGTCCACCCCTTTGTTGATTCTGACCACAAGTAGCCACAGTATATGCATTCAGCATCGCCATCATCTTATAAGGAACGTTTGCCTTTCTTTTTGAGGTTTCTCTTTTTTTTATATCTGATTTAAATTTCAAATCTTTAGATGCCCTCTTATTTTTTTTCTTTTAATTCTGTGGCCTTTTTTAAGGTCACAAGTTCATTTTTATACGGCAACTCTGTAATCATTGCTGTTTTCCCTCTTCGCTTAGTGATTTTTTTTGTTCTGTTCTTCTTGGACAGTGGCATTATTTGTTATGGAGTTGTTATAAAAGACGAGGGTCTATTAGTCATCCAAGAACAACCAGGTTGTGGAGAAAGTTCCCTTGTTAGGGTTGGTTGTCTGAGTGGCGTCTTTTCGGTAGGCTCAACTTCTAAAGGTTCTTGTCGATGTGGCGTGTTATCACCGTGCAATAGGGCTTTATCGACTAAAAGTCTGCACCAGTAAATACATCCTTATTCATAGGCCAAATACCTGTGGCTCTATATGCATTAATAGCAGTCAGCAGATACAAAAGCTTTTGTGAATAGTGCAGCGGTCTGAAATTGTGCCACAATTGGGCCATTTCAAAAAGTTTTGAAATGGGCCAACTTCTTTTGAGACATACTATCGTCCGGGTTAGCCCGATATTTGGAAACATACCGTTTTAGTGTAGTCTGTGGAATTTTGTGCCTTTACATTTTTGGCTGCTTTCTTGTAGCCCATTTCTCTCGACACAACACTGTGTACAGTTTTTTCATTCCTTCCATAGACCATGAATGCTGATCTATAGTCCTCGCCCGGCCCATCGAGCGGCGCCGACTGGCGTAGTTCGACCACCCGCCGCTAGGTTCGCCGCGTCGCGGCCGGGAAATCTGGCCTTTCTTTTGGTTTGCGCAATCTGCTATGTAAAGAGTATATAATAAAGATGTATCGCTCGGCGGGCGACTGTTACGCAATTTGCGTGTCGCTGTAAACGCCATTGGACCACTTCTCACTGCTTTTCATTTCTACACCCTGACCTCGCTTGCTTTTTGGACTTCTGCTATCTGACTTGGACTTCGCTTCGGTTTTTTCTTCGGTACTCTTACGACTGGCACTACATCGGCGTTTGACTTCTGGCACATCTACGGACAACGAGCTGCTCAGTTACTTCTGGTGGCGCACTCCAATTCACCAGCGAGACCGACTGAACCGCAATTAAAAAACAGTTTTATGTATATATACTTTTCAAATAAAAAACAAAATCTATTGTGTATCAATTTAATACCTATATATTTTAAGTTTTGGGGTGCCGCGGAATTCTAGAAAGAATTTTGGTGTGTCCTAGTTGAGAAAAGGTTCCAGAGCACTGCCTTATGTTATTGACAAGCCAATTGCAAGAAATCTACCTATTTACCTATTCTAATATTTGTATTCACCAATCAACGCGCCTTCTGGTGCGTAGCAGAAAGCGACAAAAACATTTTTAAGGTTTGGTCTCACGCGCAATGTTATACTTTCGCAAGCGATATATATTTTCTCGGAAATTTAGCGATAAAGGTCGACATGTATCAGGATAAAAAATAGATAATTTGTATTGCACAACAGCGCGAGTCTTCGTTTAAAGGAAAACAAATTTTCTGCATAACATTACCAATTTGTCGTAGCAAATTAGAGATTGAAAATAAGCGAAAATTACAATTGAAGCACTCAGAGAGTTTTGTTGTTTGCGCGCTTGCTTCAGGCTGATAAAATTTCGCATGGAAATTATTAATACTAGATTTGTCGGTGAAAAAACTTACAATGTCAGATTAAGTAAACAGTAAACAGGTGCACCCAGCGTTCGATTACAGATTTTACTTACTTACGGCGATGGGTCCGCTCTGTACTCTGTACTAAGTACTACAATGTAGTACTACATTGTACTGAAGCGGACACTTCACACTTTTTTAATCGCACACATACTACAAATACCTTTTGAACACAGGTGACAGGAGAGGAGGAGAGACAGGAGCACAAAAACTTCAGTTGACTTCGACGCGTTGCCGTGGACACTGGATGCGACACGCGACACGAATGAATGCCGTCTGCCATTCCTGATGGGAAGGATGTCCGCCCGCATGTTTATCCCGCGTGGTGGCGCTGATGTAGTTGGGGGTCAACTCTTTTGACAGCTCGTACGTTTTATACAGACATAGTTTTTGTGGATTTACGGATAATGACTTTTTGAAAAATGGCTGTTAATTAAGATTTATTTGCATTCCTCATCCTCTCTAATTGAAGGGTTGGCGGAAGAAACAACAAGTTTTTCTCAAAATGAATGACCACTGATTACGCATGTTTAATTTTCATAACCATTTTTAATTTTTTTCAAATGAAATACCTAACTGTGTTTTTTATATATATTTTGAGTATGTTTAATAAGATATTTAAAGTTGTATTTGTAATTTTGAACCTTAAACAATATAAAATAAAGGAAACATTTCACTTCATTCCGCATTCGTTATGCGAAAAGTCGTTTGTTGGGAGCAATATTTAAAAAATTATTTTGCTCGTTATGAGAGGTTCCACTGTATAAATGTAATAAAATGTATTGTAGATATAGAGATAGAGAAAAATAAAAGTGATGTTATTTACACTTAATTTTTTTATTAATTTTTACCATTATTCATGATTTTAGAACGAAAATTACGTAGCGTAAAACACATAAAAATTATTCTGCTTCCCAATGTAAATTACTCGATAAGTGACTAAGAATTCTATTTGTTTTGGTCAACCCATTAATCCTTTCTATGTAGATTCTACTTGATGAAATTTTCTTTGAGCGGCAAAGGTGTATCTTTCGGAGCTATTATATCTAGAATCTGAAAACTTCGATCTGCCAATACAATGTCATTTTGTTCTAATAGATTTGACAAACCACATTTTTCAAACAAACATCTATCGCTGATGGAGCCTCCATAAGCATCAGTATAAAAGTGATACTACCTGTACAGGATAGTCCGATTATCATTTAACGTGGTACCCAAATATTAAGTTCGTTGAACTGGCAGTACATGAAGTTTATCCAAGTTATAAACATGCAACTATCTAGTACAAATTTAAACATTAGTTTCTTATTCATCATATTACGCCTTAATTTGAAAATGGTCAGTAAAAGTTCATTGTCAGGAATCAAGATACGGACGCGCATTGTACATCCTGATGGATAATACAAGTGATGATTTATTGCAGGCCCTAAAACATTGAGTATAAGCCAAAAGTGCTTGTTGCTATTAAATTCTCTATAAAATACAAACTACATTTCGCAATTTGACAGGTCGCATGACCGGCAACCACACCAGCGCCATCTACTTTGAGCTTTCCAGATTACCTTCCTTTGATGTTGTGTTTATATCTTGTGACACAGATGGAGTTGCATGCCACACCTATACTTGATAATTATTTGCCGCAATACGTGTATAATAATTTATTATATGGAAAGAAATTAATGTAGCATTCATCGGAAGCTCATAAAACAATTCTCGTTTTGTCACAGAACTTCTGTTGTCGTCTTCTGTAACGAAAATAAAAATAATTAAGAATTATGAATACGCTGCCGTATTGAATAATATCTTTGAGATGTGCAAAATGATATGCAAAAGCCGTAGTTGAAATAAAGATGATCCTTTTAAATTATAACGCCTATATAGTACTATATTATATAGCTTATTATTATATATATATATATATCTATATATATATATATATCATATATATATAAATACATTTATATAAAATCTTTAACGCGTGCAATGTCGTATAAAACAACGCTTAAATAGGAAACAAAAATAAACACTCAAAAGAGTTTTAAATAAGAGTGTCCCAACGCCTTATAAAAATGTACTTTTCAAACATGCGAATATAACAATTCGAGAATCGTACCTAATAACATGTTTCATTAATAGCGAAAATAAAAAAAACAACTTATAATATTATGTTTTAACGTAGATTGCTAAAATAAACATGCAAATTGCAATGAATTAACAATGTTTGTAAAAAATTTTTAATGTTTATTTAAAGTCGCGTACGCACAGATAAAAAAAAATGTAAAATGTCTTCAAAACCGTATCCCGCATAAAAAAATACGTTTCTAACTTAAGAAAGCACTTTCGATGTATGTCTTTTGCAATTCAAAAATCTATCAAAAATGTTTAATACGTAGTGAAAATAAAAATAAAAAAACTTACCTAACGAAAAAGTAAATATAATGTAATAATGTATAATTTCAATTCGCGCTCGCCGCACTACTCATATGAAAAGTATACCTACTAGTCAGCACAAAAGTACCTAGTTCAATGTAGTCTGAAGTCCAGATGATGGGACACGCACATACTTAGTGTTTGTAGTTTAAAACTACACAACACTATACAATAGCCGGCCAACATTTTAATCCTTAGCTTCGGCTGCGCAAAAGACAAATTTTGGGTCTCAGGAGTGAGGTAGTATGAAGTGTACATGCGCAAACTTTCCCCCACTACGCCGAAAATTGTTCACGACGTTTGCCGGTTAACACATGTGTGCATTAGTGGTGGGCGATCCGGCTCACCTGACTGATCCAAATTTAAATAAAAAAGTAACCCATAAAAAACAAGTTTTCACTATACTCCCTTTCTTTGTAAAATATAGCAATTATTAAAGACGAATTAAAACATATAACATAACACTAAACTTACAGAAATTTAATACATTTCTAAAATGTCAGATGTTTTGAGATGTCAAGATTTTGATAGATTCAATTATCATCAATATTCGTACCTTATGAATTTCCAGCGTCAAATGATTTAGTCAGAATCAGATTTGAGTAATGTAGAATTCTTCAAAACTAAGCAGAAATCTAAAAGAAATAAATTATTATTTGATTTTTTCCCAAAAAACCCAATTTTGCTGTCATCTGTGAACCAATTTTTTTGTAAATTTTCTAAATTCGTAGTGATGTACCTATTATACCGACGGAGTAATTCAAATTTAGAAAATATTCCGCGACGTTATCGGGGCGCCGCGCCGTTGCTAATCAAACTTTTCTAATGATTCCTGTTTGAAAAAACCAATAAAATTTCTAAAAATCCGAAATTATACTATAATTATTAATTTTTTTTAACGAAAAATTGATGGATCTCCTTGATCATCGCCACGAGTCTGCTTGCAAAGTTTCAGCTCGATTGGATGACGGGAAAAGGGTTAAAAATCGATCCAAAGTTTTTTCGTCAAGAAAACAAGCAAGCAGACGCCACGAGTTAAAAGAAAGGAAGTAAAAAAGTATTGCATTTATAATAATAAGTACTTTTTTAGTTGAATAAGCCCCAAAATTTAAATTAAAAACTTGTATTGTAATTGTAACTGTCTATGTATTTTCATTTATGTTCTTATTTCTTTGTCAGCTATAGCTATCTTGGTCAATCCCGCGACTGGTTCCGGGATCCCGGGATTGGCCTTCCTTAATTCGCGATTGGAAAAATGCTCCAGGATTATGATTCCCACATGCATCCCATGCGGATAGGTTCCTTAAAACACTAGTATTTGTCCAAATTTTTATAGGTGATACGCACATCAGCCATGATATAAAATCATCGAAAGTATATTTTAATTAAAGCACGGATAATAGTATTTATCTGATAACAGTTCATTTAATAATTTATCTAATTTAAATTTACGATAAACGACGAACTGATACGAGTTTAATTTCAGTAATATTATAATTAGTGTATTTTTGTTTGCGTGCCGAAGCAGAGTATTATTAATATTTATAATTGATATTTGTTAAACCAGCTAGTAAGTTTTCTGTGTTATTATTTGTGTTCAAAATGTTGGTATCCATCTAAGGGTTTGTTGGATTCTTCTTCTTTTCTTCTTTTTCTTCGGTTCTCCCATACAAGTTCTTCCAATATCCAATATCCAAAAATTCTTCCATATAAGATAGCCACCCGGTAAGAAAATATCATTGCAATTCAGTATTGCAATCAAAATCAATATAAATGACAGTTTGTCAATTTTATAACATTGAAACAATATTTGAAAAATTCTGGTTACTTTAGACCTCATTTTACTAAAAAGCCAGTGAGAAATAGTGGCTAGTATTATCGTTGACTGAATTTAAAAAATACCTAAAGTAATTTACATTATCATATTAAATACATGGTATATAGTGATCGCTTCAAGGTCAATTGTGGCTTTTTCCTTGCCTTAGCCAATATGTCTATGATAAGGCATAATATAGCAATAATAGCTCTAAGGAGCACATACTCTGGAGATGTTTTTTGTTGAGGAACGCGAGAGTGGTTATCTAATGACAGAAGATTTGGAAGTAGCAGATCGGAGTTCTATATCAAACTCTGATCTGCTAGGTTGCGCTAGGAACCTGGAACTGGTGGGTCTTCAGGTGTGAGGTTTCAACAGCCAATAGGCATTCTTGATTGGTCTGTCTTGTTCTTTTCCTGGACCGTATGTATCCGCCGTGGTGCGTGTGCGTAAGTCCATATTTATAGGTACTTATTTTTGTGTTGTCTTTTTGGCCCGAAAGAGAGCGTTCTTTTCTTATCCCCTGTCCCAGACTGTTTGTTCCTAATCCGCTAAATGCCGTTTATCATTTGTATCCACAGATTTTTGTAATATTTGAAGTGGTTTGTGTCTTGGCTAAGTAAAAGTTTTAAAATGCGACGTGATATCCGGTTAACGTGTACAACATAAACGTATACTACGTTTCTGGAATAATATAACAAAGTAAATTATAAAGGCGAACTTTGTGGTTGTAATTTTTTTAAATATTAAGTTCATGTTTTGATTATTTCCAGGAACATATATTAGAAATGGCCTTTCCCCGAGTGAAGAAGTTTTGTTGCTGCTTGAGTTTGAAATCTGGGGCATATTTCATCGCCTTGTTGCAGATAGTAATATAATTATAATTAATCCCCTTTATTCAAATTATAGATTTTTATTTTATATATATCATCACACGCACGAACAGATAGATTGTTATTTAACCGGTCGTATGCCGGAGCGTAGATCTACGCAACAATTTTTGTACCCTGTGTATGCCGGAGCGTAGATCCACGCTCTTTAGAGAGGTATGTGAATTTTACCTATTTTACCTCTGTTTATAGGTTTTTAAAGCTTATTATTGATTCTATCTCAAGTTTTTAAATGAATGAACGAGTTCTATTCATCAAGTAAGCTCGTTTGCCGCGAAAACCGAACAAAAAATCATTCTAAATGTTGTCTTCGAACCGCGCAGTAATTGTGTTATTTGTCTTTTAAAAAAAGTGTTTTTTTTTAACAGAAAATTGTTATAATTAAGTATTATTATATTTTTTGATACATTTAGAACGAAAATATTCAAATACAATATCTTTAGTGTTATTGCTTCCATGGTTTTATTCGATAAACATGTGCGTACATTTCTGACATTTCATTTTCATAATTAATGAATAAGTAATTATTGTACAAGTAATTATTGAAGTATGTGTAAGTAATTATTGAAGTCTGTGTATTGAGAAAACAGAAACTGCAACTTCTTAGCGATTATTATTGTTATGAGTATTGATTGTTTACATGAATATAACCAAAAAAGTGTCTAAAAAACAGCAATCGTGCGCGAAATCGCGCGGCACACAGGTTACATTTCGCGTACGGCCGGCATACAACCGGTTAAAATAACGTTAAGTATAATATGTATTTTTTATTTTATTTTTTACGCTTCAACAGGTCAGTGGCCCCATCACAGAAGCGAAACACATCACAAAACACCCATGCTTGAGTAAATCACACAGATTAATTGTGACCTCACCGGGAATCGTACCTGGAACCCTCGGTGTAAGAAGCCGGCGTCATGCTCACTGGGCAACGAGGGCCGCCTTACGTTGTTGTAGAACTCTAACCTTAATAATAAAATTTCAATTTAGTACTAAAAATACCTGCCTGGTTCCAGCATTGCCAACGCAACTTATTAAAGAAAGCAATTTAAATGAAGCAACTATTTAATCTTTTTTTTTTTTTTTTTTTAAAAAAATAGAGATGTGAACACGGAATCTATTGAAATATTACTTACAACAGTTTGACATGTGCATAAAATGCTGGGAATATTTTTTCACGCGTTGTTAATCGCGGGTAGTTAAGGAACCTGGTTTTATGATAATAATTATATGGGACTAGCTGTAATGGTATTAGTTCTGAGGAAACATTATTGTGATGTCCTCGCCCTTAATCGGGGATCCAGATAAACTCGACGTCCACTTGAATATACTTATTTCAGTGGTGTTTTACGTGACAATAATAATGTGACTAATTGGTATGTTAACAATGTGTTACTGACGTGCTGGCTTAATTCAAAAAGAGCGCGCCAAGATGGCACATTCCTTTTTACACTCATTTACTCTCTCGTACTGTCTATCTGCCTCATTCATTCCGACAGACGTTTATCTAAATACATAACAATATTTTGTCAAAAATGTTATTTGCCCTATATATTTTTTGTAATATAAGCTATTAAATGTGTATTCTGCTTAATTATATTTAGTTGGTTTGTAATTAATGTTAAATATTAACAAATGATTCTGTTTTAGATATGGGCACTTTTAAATACAGCATTAATGGAGACTACTGAATTCTCAGCTGCATTAGATATTATTTTGAATCTTTTGCAATTGGCGTTGGGAATAGTCCTTATTTATGGCACCAAAAAGGTAAATAAAACATTACTATTTTGTCATCTCTCTTTGAATTTGAGCTCTATGAATTATCTTTTTAATTAAGAGAATACTCGTACAAATAGTTAATATTTTGAACACATTTTTTCAAATAAACAACTTGTTTGCATCTAAATATCGTGTTAGTAAAGGCTATTCGCTACTCCTATTAAATTTTTAGAATCTTCTATGCCAGTGTGCGGCCTTAAATTCGCATCGAAAATAAATAAATGTCTTCATCAATTCAATTTTCCAAACTGACTTGATTCAAGAGTCAGAAAAAAAATTGATACCATCCATCATTCTATAAAATAAAGTTATAAGATAAAAGAAGAAGGACACAGGCATGAAGAGATCCTTCTGTGTTGATTATTTTCAAAATCATCAATACCTACCGTACCCAAACTAATAATCTATACCTATAAAACTCGATGTCTGTCTGTCTGTCTGTCTGTTCTTTATACAAATTCACACCGTTTGTCAGATTCGATTCAAATTTTGCATAATTATGCTTTAGAACCCGGCGGGTAACAAAGCCTACATTTTCTCCCTATTCTCTTACCCATTACCCTCCACCTGACATATTTTCGATTCAAATCTGTACCGTTTGACCGATCGGACTCAAAGTTAGGAAACTTATTCTTTAGGACTCGGCGGGTAATACAGGCAACATTTCCCCCCTATTACCCCCCTTACCCATTACCCTCCACTTGACACATTTTCGATGCAAATATGTACCGTTTGACCGATCGGACTCAAAGTTTGGAAACTTATTCTTTAGGACTCGGCGGGTAATACAGGCAACATTTCCCCCCTATTACCCTCCTTACCCATTACCCTCCACCTGACACATTTTCGATGCAAATATGTACCGTTTGACCGATCGGACTCAAAATTTGGAAACTTATTCTTTAGGACTCGGCGGGTAACATAGGCAACATTTCCCCCTATTCTCTTACCCCTTCCTCTTTCACTGCTATACTTTTCAAGAGAATCTGTGCCGTTTGACAGATCGGACTCGAAATTTGGAAACTTATTCTTTTGGACTCGGCGGGTAATATAAGCGACATTTCCCCCTATTATCTTACCCCTTCTCCTCCCGTGAAATATTTTCGATGTAAATCTGTACCGTTCAAATCGAAACTTTATTTCCCCTCACAAATTCATTTTAAATTTAATCCTTAACCCGTGCAACCCCGGGTATGAACAGCTAGTCCTTACATAAAGTTGGATTAGCTTTCTTCACGATCCAATTTACATATGGAACAGATAATGCCTGTAGGTTCGACTGCGATAAAGCGTACGTGGGCCAAACATTAGGCCAAATCTCCATAAGGGGCAACATGCTAGCCGCAAACAAATCTCCTTTCATATAAGACCATCCAGAAAATTGGCCGCTTTCTGGGTACAAACGAAAGTACCAAGAAAGCCCAAGAGACATCCCGCAAGTCTTGTCTGTCGGACTTGCAAAATCAGTGGATTCAAAGTTATCGTTATTGTTCAAATATATCGATAGGGCAATCATCGGACCGTGCAAATGTCACCGGAAACTTTCCAAAAGGCAAGATGCAAAGTGTCGCTAACATCGGTGACAGTGGTCAAGGAAGTCGATGACGCATCCAACTACAAAAGCTTCAGTTGGTAATTAATAATAAAACATATTCCTCATTACCTATTCCGTATTCTGTATTCCCTTTTCTTTATTCCGTATTCCATAAGGTACAGATACACATGCTTCTTTACTGGCATGCTAATGAGCATGCCATTAATAAGCATGCCCTAACAACTGTACACACTTGCTCATTACTGGCATGCTTATTAGTGGCATGCTCATAAATAAGCATGTCCAAAGCTAACAATCAAACACACATGCTTATTAGTGGCATGCTCTTGTCATAGAATAGAGACGGTCTTGTTCAAAATGGAAACTTTGCAAACTGAAATAGAAAATTCAAGTGAACCAATAAATCAAAAAAGTTCCCGAGTTTCCAACCGCACATTTTTGATTTTAGTTTATATAATTTTTATTGAAAGATTTGAATCATTCATGCCTATTAATAAAGTTTCGTAAACATTATTTCTCACTACATTATTTTTACACAACGGTGACCGAGTATTCCACAGACATTCGTGATTCTTATAATAAGTCACGAAAAGTAATGTTTTATCATCTCCCCAACGCGCCATATTTGTTTCATCCGTCGCGGACTGAGAAGATCGCATTGATAATACTAGCCGCGAAGCCCGCGAATGACATAAGCATGCTCATAAATAAGCAAGTCTGTTCACACATGCTCCACAGATACCCCTTCTCTATGGTGAATGACAGTGGCATGCTTATAAATCAACCGGCGGTTGATTTTTGAGCATGCCACTAGGTGGCATGCTCATTTCTAGCAATGTGCGTACACACATGCCACTAATAAGCATGCCACTGTCAAAGTCGATACTGCGCATGCTCACGTGCCACTAAAGAAGCATGTGTATCAGACGCCTTATACAGACAGGAAATACAGTGAAATCAATCGAGCATGTAATATTATATAAGTTTACATTTTCTTCGTTCCAATCTTCAAATATAAATTGTAATCTTGGATAGTTTGCAATAGCGACAAGCGTAAAATACACTTTGCTAAATTCAATTCAATTCAGTTTGTTCAGTAAATAAAAAAACACACGAGTGTTACGGGGTGGCAAGCAAAAGGAATTGCGCACTGTCCAAATTCCTCGCAATATGTCACAACTCCCAACACTATCGGAGGATCGAGAACGACCTATTGCAATTTATCGTGATCTAGAGCATTTGGGAAGCACCTGGAACAACCAAGGAGCGACGCGAACCTTCTGCTTAACACTAAAATAATCTAGAAAGTACGAAAATACCAGTATTTGAGTATAAATTGAGTTGTCGTGTTTGACAGTTCGTTCGTGTGGAGTCAGCTGTGTTGCGAACCGGGACCGTGACTTGACGACTATTGCTAGCCGGGTTTCATCTAATGGAGGCTACTGTACTTATATATTAATGCTAACACGAATAAAACACATCCCTGCCTTTGACACGATACAGAAAATCCGCTTTGTATGAGAGAAAATGCCGTAGGGCATCAGATCCCGAGTGCAGTTTGTATGTAGCAGATACTTTTTCTTTGTATTTTCCAGAGACTATCTGCATATATTTATGCATATGTCGTGTCTGGAGTCGTGGCAAATTGCATAACCATTGCATTTGTTATTCCCTCTGTCTATTACTTGTTGATGGAAAATCTGAACATTGGAGGAATTGTATTAATAGTGCTATCGGTACTGTTTAGTGAGTATAACATTTATTTTTTGTTTATCTTCGCATTCCACTTGGGAGTGATGTTAGGGTTGGTGTATTTATGATGTTAATTTACCACATATGGAGGCAGTGACATGCCTAGGTTAAGGCGATCGTCTAGCAGAATGAGCAAATTTCACCATTTTTTGTCATATCTTCTCTTGCGTTTTTTATTACATTTTTGTAAGAAAATATCTCATTTTAAAATTTATTCATCAGGTTACATATATTTTAAATACGAATATCTTATTAAAATGTCACAACTAAATTATATAATTTATTAATAAATTACCAAACCTTCGATGTTTTGAAAATTGAAATGAAGAAAATTGCTCGACTTTATGGGCCTTTTATGACTGAGCGGCGTGTTGAGATGTCTTTTTAATTCAATAATATTATAATGTAAACGTTTATCTTAAATTTGTTATAATTATTGCAAAATCTGTTAATACGTTTACATGCAATTTATGTTTTAAAAAATACTGTTTTTTAAAAATATTTTATTTTTTTGTGGGTCTTTTTCAACTCTTTTTACATGGTTGACAACTTTTTTACTTCAATAGTCAAAAGAATAGATATTATAATTTTACAATAAAAACAAAAAAAAATCAAAATCTTTGTCGATATTCCTGATTTTAGATATTTAATCAAGACGCAACGTATTTATGACACAATACGCAGTGCCTTGATTAAATAGCTAAAATCTGAAATCGAGAATAATTTTTTGATTTTTTTTGTATTAATTTTAAAATAAAAATGTCTATTCCTTTATTTTATTAAAGAAAAAAAGTTATAAACTATTTTAAAATGATCGAAAAAAACACACAAAAAATAAAAATAATTTAAAAAACAGTATTTTTTAAAACATAAATTGCATGTAAACGTATTAACAGATTTTTCTATAATTGTAACAAATTTAAGATAATCGTTAACTTTGTAATATTATTGAATAAAAAAGACATCTCACACGCCGTTCAGTCATAAAAGGCCCACAAAGTGGAGCAATTTTCTTCATTTTTAAAACATCGAAGGTTTGGTAATTTATTAATCAATTATTTAATTTAGTTTATGACATTTTAATAAGATATTCGTATTTAAAATATATGTAACCTGATGAATAATTTTTTTAAATAAGATATGTCCCTACAAAAATGTGATAAAAAACGAAAGAGAAGATATGAGAAAAAATGGTGAAATTTGCTCATTCTGCTAGACGATCGCCTTAAGCGCCGCCCTTAAGGAAACTTTTGAAGTCCGCCCCTAATATTTTTTATCCTTATTTGAAGAGTGACTGTGATTTGTGCTCCCCGATTTAGAGGGGATGATGAATTATGTGCAGTGTCGCGATGTATGTGATTGTGGTGTAAGGAAAGCTTACTCAAGCAAGATGGCTCGCTACTGATGCGTACCCAACTTCCTAAGAGTCAATTATTGATCTATGAATCCTAATGTACCTAGGCTGGCATAAGGAAACAAAATTTTTTTTACTTGATTCGAACTCATATATGTATTATAAATTTATATTGCGTACATATCGTGAGCATATTACGAAAATTAACGAAATCAATTTTTTTGCGATTTTTGACCTATTTAACGAAATCATTGTGATAGACGATATACATATCTTGCTAAAAAATAAACATACAAAAAACGAATTTATATATATCCAAAAACTTAAATGGTAATATGCCAACAACCAAGTTGAAAAAGTGACTTGGTCATTATTCACTTACTATTTTTTGAAACCCGTTTCCCCACTGGGGTAGGCAAAGAGGAAAGAGCGTCACACTGTTCTATCTTGATACACGACTCTGGCCTCATCCGCATTCATACATCTTCGCATATCTGGTTAATCTGGTCATGCCCTTTCTTTCTGGTGCCGTCAACTTTTGCGTCATTTTCTTTCCTCATTCATTCGCTTAACATTCCCAAACCCAAACAAACAAAATTTTCTATCCACTATGCTAAGATCAGCTTTACATTTTTTCCCGACGCCTTCATTCTTTACTCTATCACAAAGATTTGCCAATTAATCGTCTGAGTGATCTCATCTCTACCGCATTTATTCACGCTTTATTTTACCATGATAATTCAAATATACACATGTTAACTACAGTACATATTTAAGTAAGTAAATGAATTAATTTTTTTTCAGCCGCCTCCTGGTATATCTTAATGGTCATCTCCAGCTTTAGGAAAGAGATCTTGGAGGACAATATTAAAAAGGAATAAAATTTAATATTGTTGTGGTTATAATATATAACGTATTGGACAATATTTGTGAATTATAACTATTAATTAATAATTAATAAAGATAAAAATAAAAGAACATGAGTGGATCAAAAAAAAATATATACTTGACATGGCAGTTACGTAATAATGATGTACCATTTTTATTATCAATTACACCTCTAGAGAATATTATGTTGGGAACAATATATGATTGGCGAATAAAAGAACATCGCTGTTGCCTAAAAAATAACAGCTTCTCCGAATTGGCCAATCATATAATTATCACTAATCATTCTTTCAGTAGACTCAAATTGAAACTACTTCTCTCGGTTCCTCACAGAGGATGGATAATGAATAGTTTGGAAACCATTGATTAAATCCTCAAAAAATTGAATTCTAAAAACACTAATAAATAATATCACATTCAGTCCACTTCACCAATCCTGACCTACCCGATTAGATTGATAAATTTTGTATTTAAGTAAGTTATTATCTATACCTGATGATGAGAGGGACTGCTCCTCTCGAAACTAATGTAATAATTAATGAACTATTCAAAGCAAGAAAACACTTTGTGGCTTGACATTATAAGACATCTAAGACACATTAAATGCTTAACAAATATAAGTTTTTCTGAATTTGCCGAACATCTAATTAATTTTGATCACACATTTGATAATAATACAGGACCAAAAATTTTATACAAAAACGGACTAGATTTGCGACTAATCTAGAAGCATTAGAAATTAATAAAGCTATCTATAATAATAGTCAAATAATAAATAAACAAATAAATTTATCTAATAGTCCGATTTTAAAGCTGTCTACAGTTAACTCCTCCCCTTCCCTCCGCCCCACCTAGTTGACACTCTGTCTCTTTTTCTTTCCTCCTTTATAAATTTCTGTACCTAGATTAGTTTATATTATAATTATCCTGAAGAAGGTTGAGTCCAACCGAAAATAGTTGACAAATATATAGCGATAAAGGTTTAAATCATAGTATTTAATTTATTCTTAAATGTCTTATAATTAATGGCTCATATTGTGTGTGTGTATTCTTCTTCTTCTGCCAAACTTTTCAATGTTATTTTATATTTTGACCGAAACTTTCTACGCTTGATAAAAATGGATTAATTAACCAAGCTGGTTAGTTAATCCATTTTTATCAGACAAACTTGCGAAACGCTAACTGTCAGACACCAAACTGTCAGCCACAACGTGGTAAGCTGATGGCGATATTTTATTGTTAAAAAATGCTAAAAATGTATAAACGCCCCGCTAGACCTCCAAAACACCCACAAAGAACCGCTGGCGCCCCGGTTAAGAATCACTGCTATAAATGCCACGATGGGTGACGCGCTAATTTCACCGTTTATTATTTTATTTATCAATTAATTAATTAATTAATTAATTTATTTGAAGACCCCATGGCAAGAAGTTGTTAACTAAATTTTTTCAAAAATGAGTTAATAAACCCTCTAGACTAAACATTGTACGCTCTTTGCATTGGAAATAAATTCAGAACTTGAAAATAATTAGAACATTTAATAACCGAATTAATTAATCAATTAGAAAGACATACAGAAAAATCTAATTCACAAAAAAATATTAGGTTCGAACCCAGGTCACCTCCATTCCGGGGCCGGTGCTCTGACCTCTAAGCTATAGCAACCCTCTATGTTTCCGTGCCCCGGAATGGAGGTGACCTGGGTTCGAATCCCAGTAGTAACCTAATATTTTTTCGTGAATTAGATTTTTCTGTATGTCTTTCTAATTGATTAATTAATTCGGTTATTAAATATTTCACAGAACTTTGTTCTGAAAAATTACAACTTCACAAATATGAATGTGTTCTTGAATATTAGAACGTGTTCAATTCAAAGGGATGAACATGTTAACTGCACTCTTTCATAAAAATCAAATCAGTTACTAATGGGAAGAATATGTTATTTTCAATAATAACATGTTCATGCCATAATTATAAAATTAACACGTTCTTGCCTTTTACTTTGATTGGATATCTATGGTTAATAAAAAATTATTCTGGCAGCTTGACAAATAGCATTTGAAGGGTTGTTTGACGTTATGTTTTACCAGTTTTAAAAAGGTGTTGTTCTATTAAAAAGGAGTTCCAGAGGTCAAAAAATTGTTTTGATATGTCGACAAATTTACAATCTGTCTTTTGGTGTAGCCAAGACAGATACTTGCAGAATATATGATAGCAAGAATTCGTATGTTTTGTACATTATAATGTACAAAGCTGCATTTGAAATGCAAAAATCTCACAAAGAACTTGCAATTCAAAGCGAAGGCACATGTTATATAACCTTCGATTTAGAGACAACACTACCCCTTCTAAGGTGAATGTGACCTTTTATTTGAGAAAGTAGTGCCTTTATAATTTAGAAATACATTGTGTTGCAAACTTCACTTACGAACGGAGAATGAAGGTGGGAGAGGGCTGGCCACTTGCCAGCTGCCTAATTAATTAAAAAATAAATAATTTAGAAAAAATGTAATGAAATCCTTGCTTTTAAACTGTCTATAGTTTTGCAAGATGTAAAAATTAAATGGCGACAATAAATAAAAAATATATATAAAAAAGTCATTCATGAACAAAAAAGGCATTCATGAACTCTGTACATTTGGAAAACAAGAGTCACCTTGTTGCCTAGAATAACTTGTGCCGGCCAGAGCAAAAATATTTTTACAGTGATGTTCTGGCAATATTTAATTTTTTCTGGCAAATTTAAAGTTATAGAAAATAAAATCCCTAAGGTTGGTCATTCCTGCATGAACTCAGACAGGGATTTTGTTCTGGTTGAAAAAAATATCTTAAATGTCAGTCCATTCAATCGGTGGATCAGTATGTGAATATTATGATCACCGCCGAAAAAAAATTACCCACACGTCATCATGTTGGCTGACAAATTATTTAAAATCAAAGAACTATGCCAAGATCTAAAACTGCAGTATAATATGAAGAAAACCAATGAAAATACCTAGGGTTAATTTAAAAAAAAAACGGATTCGCTGGATATGAGTGGAGGAATTTGGAAAATATAAATATCGGGAATCGCTTTCTGAAGAACAACCCTGGAAGGAAGTTGACCTTCTCAGAAAAAAGGATTGAATAATTGTCATTCCATATTAATACCCAAAGAAAAAGGAAATTGATGGGGTCAAATGGAATGATATTCAAAAGCTTTTGACATATATGTATATCGTGGTTTTCTTATTTTTTTCTTTTAAAAAGATTTTTTTAAATGATTTAATTTATTATAAAAAGAAAACTTTGACTGTGTATTTAAAAAAATATGTTAAAATTTAAAAATATATGCAAATATGTTATTTCTTAAATCTTGGAGGGCAAAATAAATAATACAACATGTTTATGCCTTTTAATTCTTTACTCCTTGTCATATTCCCACACGGCATGAAGTTGTTAACTAATTTTTTTTAGCGAAGATTAATATATTTTTATTTTTTTGTGCATTTATGCATTGTTTTTACTTTATAAAACCTTTTTTTATATTTTAGTTACATTAATAAATAAAAATTAATCTTGAATTAGCAATGAAACATATTTTTCAACAGCGAAATGCAAATGTCTAATTATCTTGAATGTTAGTTAACAACTTGCCATGGGGTCTTCATTATTTAATTAATTAATTAGTTAATTAATTAATTAGTTTATTTATTTAACGCCAATATGGGCTTTAACAGATATACAAAATATATAATAATAAATACTTGTAAAGATAATATTATTTTAAGTTTTTTCGTGCGGGAATCGCGAGTCTGTGGTTTGACTATTGTAGTTTCCGTGATAAATTTTAATGGGAAAGAAGCTGAATAAACAAATAATATGAAAAAAAATACAATTAGAATGTTTGCAAAGTCTAGCCCATATGATGTCACTCATATGAAGATTTCGAGGAAATTTGATAACTGATAGCTTTATCGTAACTGATAGCAAAATATTCTATTTATGATATGGAACTCGTTGAAATGTTTATAATTTAAGTAATGCTGTCGTAGATTGTAGTGTATTCGGGCAGAATCGCAGTTAAGATTTACTCAAGTTTATTGTTTCATTATTATTTTTGTGAATATATCTATTACCTGTTTCTCTGGAGGTCGCCCATATAAGGTTGCGTCTGGTAGGAATAATTGAATTTAATACATTTTTCAATAGAGCAAAATAACGGTAACGTTATTATTAATAATAAATAGATAACACTGTCTAAAAACATTATTTATGTAATAATCAATACGTTTATGGGTCCCTTTATCAGGATACAAGATATGTTAACAATTTAACTAAAATCTTGAGACATTTATATAATAAGTATAAGGGAGTTAAATAACAAGGATCGAATTAGGCAACACATTAGGAACTAGGAATAAATTAGGAAATAATGCGAAAAGATATTTTAAATATAACTCCAATTTGAAAATTTTGATTTGTTTTTTTAAATATGATTTTTATATTTATTTTAATATAGGTGGGGTATAAAAGCAAAGGTCCAAAAATATCCAAAAAAATTAATTGCACACATAGAAGATTACTAATTTATAATGTACTGAATTCGCGATATTACAGGAAACATAGCTTATAAATTTATAGGAAACATAGTTGTGGAAGGAATAATTGCCTAAAATCTTGAATTGAGTATATTTTAAATTAGTAATCCTCGGTGAATGCATTCAAAAGATTTTTTTTGTATATTGCTGCCTTTGCTTTTATACCCCACTTACATATGTACTTATTTGTAATGGTTTTTGTCTTATATGGTTTTTGTTAATGACTTATATAATTTTAATTTTTAGTATACGTTGTATTATTAAGTAAATAGTGGTTTTCTATATTAACGATGGATTTAGCTTTAACGTTGTAGAGATTATTCATGTTGTTATTATTACTGTATTATCGTTTTTAATATATTATTATTATTATATTACTTAAGAAACTAAAGTAGTCAAATTTAAATAATTATAATTAAACTCAAGTAGATGTAAGAAAGCTTGTATTTTTCAGCCAATTAGAAATAAATAATTTTTTCTTTTTCAGAAACAGCAAAATGATTTTGTGGTGACATTATTAATATAATTTTTAAAAATAAACTAAGTTTTCACTACTTTTGTATTGAAAAATATCAACAACAAACAAAAATACTCAGAGCCATGGGATACAATTCCATAATTAAAAAAAATAAATATTAATAGATATCTTAATACAGTATGATGAATAATAATAATTGTTAGCTGGTGAATTTAAATATAAAATAAGGAAGATAAGTTAAATCCAAAAGTGATATAAAATCTCTTAATTATAAAATGAAAAAATATGCAAGGTGTATAATGCGAGGAAGAATATTAGCAGGTTAATTAAAAGCAAAAATGAACTAACTAACTAACTTACCATCACGCCGTTTCCCCGTGGGGGTAGGCAGAGAGGATAGAGCGCCATACTCTTCTGTCCTGACATACAACATTCGCTTTGTCTACATTCATACATCGTCGCATGCAAGCTCGACGGTTGTTGAGGCTTCTAACAGGACCATCTTCCAGTATCTGGTTAATCTGGTCATGCCATGTCTTCCGTGGTCGCCCTCTCTTTCTGGCGCCGTCAACACTTGCATTATACATCTTTCTTACCATTCATTTCTCATTCATTCGCTCAACATGCCCAAACCAACTGAGCGACGCTATTTTTATTCTATGTATTATGCTACGATCGGCTTCACATTCATTCCTAATATCTTAATTCTTTACTCTATCATACATGGATTTGCCACACATAGAAAAATGAAAATTGATTAAAAACAGCGAATCATTACTACGAAGTACGGTGCTTTTCAGACGTTGTGCCATGAGATGGCATTACCAGTAAATCGTTAGAATATAAAGCCAATACCAGGTAACCCGTATTTTTTTTTTAATAGAGATGCTAACACGGAATACGTGTCACATCAATATTCTTACTATTTTCAAACTAAGCTAAGCGCTTGTGCAATGAAAATAGGACTAACTTGCTAGTCTGGAGTGAGGTTCGAACCAGTGACCTTTGGATCACGAGGTGAGTGTCCTAACCACGAGACCAACAAGTTACTAGTATTTATAAAGGTTCTTCCCTTTTCCCTGGGATTCACCCCTAAGGGGTGTTCTTGCCCCTAACAAGTATTATATTGCTACGTTGTAAACTGGGGTATGTGGGTATAATTTTTACTTATTTTAGGAATTGAAATTATAAACGATTGATTTTATTTTAATGTGGAATAAACATTATTGTAACGAGATGCTAAAGATAATCTACGCACTGTCCGAATAGCTGTGTCATTTGTCACAACATTATCGAAGAATCGACGTCTAGAAACGCCTGGTTCAATCGAAAAAAATGAGAACCTTCTAGAAAGTAAGAAAATTTCAGCATTTTCGGGTGTATATACGGAGCCGGCCGTGGCGCAGTAGTTGTCGTGTTGAACGTTGGTTCGGTGCCAAATCGGCCGCGAAGTCGCGCAAGATGATGTTATAGCGATAAATAAAGTGAATAATCGAGCGAAATACTTTATTGGCGAAAGAAATAAGCGATTAATACTGCAAGCGAGAACTGGCTGGACTATTCTAGAGAATGTTAAATGCGTGTTACCCAGTGATAATTTACGGGTGATGTACTGAGAAAAAGTGTAATTTTAAGAATAGCGTTAAGTTTAATTCGTGACTTTGTACATTGAAAAGTTGATTAATTATTAATTAATAAATCGCTAATTAATTTCCAGTGTTTTCATTAATCCCTCCCTTGCCACGATACGTGACATTCTATGTAAATGATTCAATTCTGTTACTCATGGAGAAGGACCTAATTACCTAATGTTAGTTTATTTAATTTATATACATTTATACAGTTAGCTTTTAGGAACCTTGTTTGTAATTTTAAAGTGATTTGATCGTTGGAATATAATAGGGTTGGGATGTTGATGGGAGGATGGAATATTGTTATAAGAAAGATTTTGAATGGTTATTGATGATGGGATATCAAAAAAAAAAGTTATCTAAATGTCCCTCATCTATCCGAATTCGCTTGCAAGGGAGTTCCAAAAGCAGATTTTAAAGTGTCTATTAATGTAACAGTGTCGCGTCGAAATGTGAATATTTTGGTTAACACACAAGATTTTTAAATAATTATCTTTCAGAAAAGGGACTAAAGTGAACCCTTAAAATATAAAATAATGTTAAGGTTGGGCTTTATTAAATTTGAGTGCAGATCGTTTCTGCTGAAGAGAAAGCATTCAAAAAAAAATTTAAAATGCATGTAAAATATTTGAAAGTAAATGCATCTGAATAACAGAAAAAACTGTATAAAACTAATGTAATGTGTTTATATTTGCGATAACAGGTACAAAGACCCTTTTTTGAGAAAAAAAAAAGTTTATTATTTGCGGCGATGTAGTCACCAATAGAGTTACGTGTCGCCATTTATAATAGCGACATATAGTCAAGGGATTTTACCATGGCAACATATAGTTGTCAACGGAGTTACAAAAGGATTTACTATGACGACATATAGTTGTCAATGGAGATACAAGGGAATTTACTATGGCAATATATATTTGTCAATGGAGTTACAAAAGGATTTACTATGGCGACACATAGTCGTCAACGGAGTAACAAAAGGATTTACTATGGCAACATATAGTCGTCAACGGGCTACAAAGGGATTACAAAAATATTATATCGACATATTGTCGTCAACGGAGTTACAAAGGGATTTATAATGGCGACATCTTGTCGTCAACGAAGTGCAAAGGATTAAATTGCTGGTGTCTTGGAAACAATTTAAATAATTTATAGGTTATCAGTCCACGGGACAAACACTCCCCGATCCTGCCTTCTGTAAAACCAGTACAGATGTCGTTGGTAGTGAGGTATCCTGTATTTTTTATTGGTGTTTTTTTAAGCAAAATTCTTTTTATATGTATAATGCGACATTCTTCCGAATTATGAACATTCTCATAAGAATACGCCTGAAGATTATTTAAATTTTTGACTCCTTTTTAGACCAGTTTTTGATGTTCTTGAAAAATTTTATTATACTCAAAATATTCTAAATTATGTGACGTAGTTCACGCTGTTCTTGTTGCTGCTTAAAGAAATTTTTACAATTTTTTAATGCAATATTAATATGATTATTCATATCTATTTGGCCTATATTGTCGCCAACTACGTTGTTAGCCGAAAGAATGAAATAAAAACTTTGCTAAATGCTTAGAAATGACAAAGTTTGCAAGTCTCGTTTTGTGTGTAGATATTATTTAATTACTACTATATCAATGATTGGTATGCCATAATAGTATGTCAATCGGTAGTCGTAATCTAGCAGACAAGATGTAGTAATTTATTAAATAGTTTGAGGAAAATTGAGAATGTGCGCAACATAAATATTATACTATTTAAGCGCAAATTTCAGGTGAAAAGTTTAAAGTTTATACATAAAATATGAAATAACATAATGTTAACAGTAGTCGTACAATATTCTGTACTCTATAATGTTTCATGTTTACATTCATTTTGATGTTATTATTATTTTACTTTCTGTTTTTATTTGAACATGGGTTAAATTAAAATCACATTGAACTATCTACTCGAATAACATACCCTTAATAACATACAAAAATCCACATGTTTATTGCCAAATAATTTTAACAGTATCTACGTTTTAGTGGCGTGCAGTAATAATAAACTTTTACGCTGTGAGCGACTATATATTATAAAAATACGTATAAAAAATTCAATATATTTTAAAGATGATTAATCAAATTGAAAATAAGACTAATTTCAATCATACATTTCTTTTCACAAAAATAAATCAAACATTTTGTGGTATCGTCGATGTCAATGTTGTTGTAAATAAACATATTAATATTGCGTATAAAATGTTAAAAAAGTTACATTCAACGAACTTTCTTCATAACTTACGATTAATTTATTCATGTGAACAAAAACAGATTGAATTTGTACTATTAGTTTTAATTAATGAACTCAGTAATTCAAATAAAAAAGTAACCCATAAAAACCAAGTTTTTATTATACTCCCTTTCTTTGTAAAAAATAACAACAATTAAAGACGAATTAAAACATATAACATAACACTAAACTTACAGTAATTTAATATATTTCTAAAATGTCGGATGTTTTGAGCTTTGAAAAGACACTTCATGCTTTGAAGATTAAATTCTAAAAACATTTGTCAGTCAATTTAGATTTTCGACATTCGTAGTGAAGTACCTATTATGTATACCGACGGATAATTCAAATTTAGAAAATATTCCGCGACGTTATCGGGCCGCCGGTGCTAATCAAACTTTTGTAATGATTCCAATTTGAAAAAAACAATAAAATTTCTAAAATCCGAAATTATACTACAATTATTTTTTTTTTTTAACGAAAATTTGATAGATCTTCTTGATCGTCGCCACGAGTCTACTTGCCAAGTTTCAGCTCGATTGGATCACGGGAAAAGGGTCAAAAATTGATCCAAAGTTTTTTTTGACGGCAAGCCGGCAAGCAAGCAAGCAGACGCCACGAGTTAATATAAAGGGAGTAAAAATAACAAGAGACAGGAACAAACTTATAAAGATATGATTTGATGTTTGGAATTCACAAAATATCTTACTTTCACCCTTTATTTATTGAAAATATCATCAGGTTTCAGGGTCAATGGTTTCTTTGCCAGGATACAATGTCTTCTCACTGCCCCTCTATCCTGGTTCATCCAGGGTCGGGCCTCCTTGTACAAAGGCGCCAGGTTCTTCTGTACTGGGTTGTCACAATGGGAACATCTTGTGCTGCCAGCTCCCTTTCAATATTTGTCCACCATGATGCTGGGGGTCTGCCTCTACCTCTAGGTTTAGTTGGGATGTTCAGTGCTCTTCTCACCGAGAAGTCTTCATCTGTACGCGTGACGTGATCATACCATCTCATTCTGCTTTCTTTCAGCTTTTTAGGTGCCACTTTGAAAGACCCTCGGACTTACTCATTGCGGATCCTGTCTACGCGTGTTACACCGCCTGCCCACCGCAACATTTTCATTTCAATAGTGTATGCAGCTGTTGTTCGTGCTTTTTGGATGTTGCCCAACATTCTGCACCACACAGCATTGCATGTTTTACCACTGTTTTATACATGTTGCCTTTGGTTCTGATAGGCATTCTCAACCTCAACTCTACCATGTTGTATTGGTACGGTGATTTAAATCTTCATCTACGCGAACTCTAGCCGTTAATATGGATACAAGGTATTTAAAGTGTGACACTTGGGTAGATTTGTCTTGTTGTCGATAAGTATATCACAACCTATGTCTTCTGTTCCTCCAAAGTCACACTCCATGTACGCAGTTTTTGTTCGCCTTATTCTCAATCCGTGTCGTTGCAGCCCTTTCACCCATATAAGGTCTCTTGTAGCTCCGAAGCTTTATTGTCTATGAGAACAATATCGTCAGCATACAGTAAGCACCAATCAATACAATGTATACTAACAAATTAAAAATATTATTCTTATTCTTCTTCTCTGCCTTGTCCGTTTAACGGACGTTGACTATCATGTTGGCTATGCGGACTTTGTTTACTGCGGCCCGGAACAGCTCTACAGTAGACTGGCCAAGCCATGAAGTCCTCCTTCTTCCAGGGCTTCGACTTTCGGCAATCTTTTTCTGCATTATGAGATGCAAGATCTCGTATTTCTCTGGATGTCTTATTACATGCCGTAGATATTAAAGTTTTCGGATTTTTATTGTTGTAATGACTTCTTTTCTTTATTCATCCGAACCATAATACCTTCATTCACAACTCTGTCCATCCAGCTTATTTTGAGAATTCTTCTGTAGATCCACATCTTGGATGCCTCAAGTCGCCTTATCAGTTCTTCGGTAGGTAAGCGTCCATGCTTCCATTACATATAATAATACTTACAACATGTAGCATTAGCATCTGACCATTCGAATTCGTAATCCTAGGTTGAGATCATGACTGCAGAACTTATTTTTCATGCGGATAAAGGTTGCACGAGTTTACTCTATGCGGCATTTGATTTCAACCGAAGAATTCCGTCTTCCATTTAAGTTGCAGCACAAGTATACAATACTTTGTACCTTCTCTAGTATCGTTTCAGCTATATAAAGATTGTCATTCAAGTCAACTGCGTTATTTTTGCTTATAAGCATGTATTTTGTTTTGTATTAATTTCTAACCCAAATTAACTGAATGAACTGAATAAAAATACTATACAAAGTATATTTTTTTGGTTGTATTGATTTTTGTCAATTGTCTATCTTTCCAGAACTCGTGTGATGGCGTTTCCCCGAGTGAAGAAATCCTGCTGCGGCTGCAGCCTGCGGACCGGGACTCTGGGCATCGCCTTGGTGCAAATAGTAATAACATACATTCCAGTTACTTTAAAATAGCTAAATCTTACCAATTATGCACGTCGTTAGTATCTCACAGATTGAAGTTTCTCAAATCAGTAAGATCAGTGTTCTCAAAACAGTGACACGTGTACCTACCCCTGGCGGAACTGAATGTTCTAAAAGGAGAAGATTCTAGAAAATCCCCGAAAGTCCTATAAGGTGAAAGTCCTATAAACGGAGTGGCGGAATGTGTCGGTGTGTCTAGAAGGTTCCTGCACATTCGAATTTTTTGAAAATTCTGGAAGGAGAATGTTCTAGAAGGTTCGTGAAAGTTCTATGATGATCCAAACAGTGATCTAAAAATCTACGTGTGTGAAGCCACAGATAGTTTTTATAATATTCCAAAAAGATGTTTTTCGTGGGAAACAGCTGATTTTTTGGATAACATCCGAATTTCTCTAGATATATTGGTTTAGTTTATTTCTTTGGATCTACTATCACGTTCCTAAGCTTTAGCTGATTAAAGACTTAAAAATTGTAAATCCGCCAATACAGGGCAAGAATAAAATACATTAATGCCAAGAGAATTGGATTAAATTTATGGTCTACTGGGACAAAGCTCAGATTCCCAATCACCGGATTACTCTCGGATTAACAATTTTATTTCTATTCTTATTAAAAAATTACAATTTTTGTCTTCATAATTCTTCTTCTTCTTTTGGTGTCATGTCAGGTCCCCCCAACGTTGACTATCACCCGAGAGAAAGCGTCCCTGTCCTGGGCAGCACGAAACAGCTCTCCAACACTTCTTATGCCCGTCCAGTCGCGTATATTGCGGAGCCAGGAAATTTGTCTCCTTCCAACACCTCTACGACCCTCTATCTTGCCCATAAGAATCAGGTGGAGCAATTCATATTTTTCTCCTCTGAGCACATGACCCAAATACGATACCTTTCGGATTTTGATATTTGTCAGCAACTCTCTCTTCATAATTAAAGCATGCAATTAAAAGATCTGACATCCACCTTTGGTGAAGAGTTCAAACTGGTTTTATGTAACACAATTTCTTTAAGCAGGTAATGCTGAGGGATCACCTTCTCCAACACTTGTGCACATTTGAAGTCTGCATGATTCTTTCTGAAGTTGGCCACTGGCTTTCTCGTTTATCGCTTCTAAAAAACTTTCTTTTTTCCATCTCTGTTTAGTTCTTTAGCAGTACCTTTTGAAAATTGATCCATCTGTCCTCATCCATTATCGTAACGTGTCCATTTTTACTTCAAACGGCAATGCTGTTAACACTAACAACTGTTGTCACTTTTACGTATTTTATCAAGAAATGTGATTCCGAGCATTCAGATAATTAATCTTTTGCAATTTTTAATTTATATATGAGTACTCATATATAAATTAAGAGTATAAATTTATGCAATTAATTTCAAATTTAAACAATATTTTCCTTAAAGATTTGAAAATATAAAAACATTCTTCATACGGGAACATTATTTTTATAACTTTTCTTACTTACTTACTTACTTACCATCACGCCGTTTCCCCGTGAGGGTAGGCAGAGAGGATAGAGCGCCATACTCTTCTGTCCTGACATACAACATTCGCCTCATCCACATTCATACATCTTCGCATGCAAGCTCGACGGTTGTTCAGGCTTCTAACAGGACCATCTTCCAGTATCTGGTTAATCTGGTCGTGCCACGTCTTCCGTGGTCGCCCTCTCTTTCTGGCGCCTAAAATAAAATATATTTATAATATTCGAGGATCTCTGGGCGATCAAGTGTCGGAAGGATATTTGACGGGTACGAATTGTCGAGGGACCAATAAGTCAGTGGTCCGAAATTTATCTCATCTTCACCCCGTTTGGTGATTGATTGCGTTTCGGCCTACCTGTGATTTTATCAATTAATTTTTCCATTTCAGGTTTTTGCATTGGGGAATATTATCCTAAAGCTGATGGATTCTGTCGAATACTCGGATACTTCTAGAATCGTTACGTATCTTTTCCAATTAACATTTGGTATAGTCCTCCTCTACGGCACAAAAAAGGTAAAAAACATTTTAATTTAACGTTATTTTAAAGCAATAAACAGTGAAAAATTAAATGAATTTGAACTAACAAAAGTCTAAAAATGTTCTCAGATTTTCACGGCCGTTCAGAATCTTCCGTGTTTAGTTTTCTGGGTTATACACTGCAGAATATCCCAGAAAATGACAAAAGTCTGCCAAAGCAGCCACGACAAAGCTGAACCGGTCAGCGTATCCCACTCAAAAAGTATTAGAACGTTCGTTATTTTTCAATTTTTTTGAACGCTATAATACACGATCACTATAGCGAAACACATCACAGGCTTGATAAAATCACAAAGAAAATTCTCGACCTCACCAGGAATCAAACCCGGAACCAGTCGCATCAAGAAAAGCCATTGTACTACAAGGTAGAGATGAGTCGTTCATGAACGAACTGTTCTTTTAAAACAGTTCACTAAACGAACGAACGGTACAGTTCACTTAAGTGAGCTGTCGTTCACTAGTTTAGTAGATGAAAAATAATTCAATAATTAAATTCTACTAAATTTTTCTGGAAATTGAATCCCCTAGGTGGCGAACAGTATATTTTTTTCGCGATGTATATTCGATATTTATTTGGAGTATTAAATTAGTATCTCGTTTTAACTCTAGCGATATATTTTTAGTCGCCAAATTTAATTTGTGGAAAAATGTTAAAGTTTTCTTCAAAAAATCGATATATTTTTTCCGGTGACCTTTTTTTTTTCACCAAAAGCTTTTCCCTTAATTTTTTTACATTTTTAGAAAAAATATATCGAAAAATATCGATTCAATGTATATCGGTATATTTTTTTCATTTCTCCGTCCCTAGTAATTGAACAGTTCACTTTACAAGAGTTGAAGATAAATTCAAAGAACTACTGAACGATTTGAAATGAATAGTTCATTAGATTAAACGATCTGGTGAACGATAGTTCAGTTAACTGAACTAAAATTCCCATCTCTACTACAAAGGCCACCGTTAGCTCACATATCAGTCATATTTAATGTCATGTAAAAATCCCACATTGGCCTACACCACAGTTTTTCATCCTGTGGGTCGCGACCCCCAGGTATTACTCGGGAGATCGGCTTGCAAGCCAGGTTAAAGTAAAAAGCTAGGTTTGTAGGTCACATAATGCAATAAAAATGAATCATTTTCAGTGAGAAGGCTGCGCCTGTTTATTTTTTAATAAATTGTCAAATCGTGGTTGTATTTTTGAAACTTTAACAATCGAATCATTTTTTAATTGGAGCCTATATCTTTTCTTAGTTTTTACAAATATTTGCCATTGAAAAGACCGTTACTTTACATGTATAGGAAGTAGCAAATAGCACTAACGATTTTAAAGGTTTTCTTGCCAGCTCTGTATATTCTTCTCTTCTCTTCATCCAGAAGATGTCAATCGTTTGAGAATTGAATTCCATTTTAAGCTAAATCTATAAGATTTTCATTCATCTTCGTGGATGACATATTGGCCAGTTATACTTACATGTCCAAAAAAGGATTTAGTACCTATATTTGCCCATTGGCAGCTTCAGAATCCAGTATATTTTTGAGTTTGTTCAAATCTTTCAGAACAGTGCTGGATTTATGTCACAGAGACATTATTAATCAATTAATGTATATTATAGATATCTCACAGAGACGAAACTGTATTTATTATGGGAAAGTAGGTATAGAAGTCATTTGGGTGTACATAGGACTTATGACCTATCTTTATGGATGGCTTAAGTGATCACTTTACACAATTGAAACATTCGCCATTTCCACCCATGATAGAATATACCATGCTTATTCATTTTTTGGAAGTTGTATATATGTTCAAATTGCGTGGAAAGCTTTCACATATGAGTTGTAGGCGCCTTTCCATGCGGCCTGCACAAAGCCATTTTCATTCCCCTAAATCCCCACAGATGTCGCTAATGAGAAAATCTACATTGATTTTTTTTACGGAATTTTTAGAGCAATATACTTTCCGTAAAAAAAATCAATGTAGATTTTCTCATTAGCGACATCTGTGGGGATTTAGGGGAATGAAAATGGCTTTGTACAGGCCGCATGGAAAGGCGCCTACAACTCATATGTGAAAGCTTTCCACGCAATTTGAACATATATACAACTTCCAAAAAATGAATAAGCATGGTATATTCTATCATGGGTGGAAATGGCGAATGTTTCAATTGTGTAAAGTGATCACTTAAGCCAACCATAAAGATAGGTCATAAGTCCTATGTACACCCAAATGACTTCTATACCTACTTTCCCATAATAAATACAGTTTCGTCTCTGTGAGATATCTATAATATACATTAATTCAGAATCCAGTAATGGAAAGTAACTTAACAAATCACATTTTGTTTTATTGTGGACTTGGAGGTGGCCAGAATTTTTTTACTTGTGAAAGGGTCGCGTATTCAAAAAGATGAACACTGGCCTACACAATTAACTGTAAACGCGTCACTTGCTTCATTTTCTAAGAGAAAATGTTCAATGGCACCTCCAGCCCACAAAACACAACAAACATGTTTTTTTTTCTGGATTTCTGGATCGTACCCAATTCGTAACGATTATGCAAAATTAACAGGCTTAGGTATTATAGTTGGTGATGACAGTTTAAACTGTGAATTTCGTTGTGATTTACATCTGTCATCAAAGACGTTTTTATTAAATTTTCCTATTTGGAGTGTCGGCAACGGCTTAACGTGTCCACAATCCAATAGCAGTACTACATTTACATCATCTGCCCATATTTTCATCGTGTAAGTAATTTTGAAACCAAAGAAAAAAAAAATGAAACAAAACCAAAATGGCTCCCTTTCAACAAACTTAAATTAAATGTTTTAAAAACAAAATGTATGATAATTGGAAGCATAAAAAACAACCAAATATAATATGAAACTAGAAAATGAGATATTAGAAAACGTAGACAGTATAAAATACCTTGGTGTAATTATAGATTCAAAACTAACACTTACAAAAAATACTGAATATTTTGTGAAGAAAATCGCAAAAAAGTGTCCTTACTTGGAAGAATAAGAAGATATATAAATAAAAATACAAGTTTTTTAATATTCAATACCATGATTCTCCCGCACATAGATTATTGTTCCAGTATATTATTTATAAGCAACGAAGGAATGTTAAAGAAACTACAAATAATACAAAACAGAGCGATGCGCATAATATTGAAGTGTAATAGGAGAACTAAAATAGCAAAAATGTTGAATGCCTTGGGACTACAAACCGTAAATTAATTAATAAAGTATAATGTAATGGTGCAAATCTTTAAAATTAAACATGGATTAGTATCCAAATACTTTGATGATAGGATGAAGCTGTATAAGGATTTGCATTCTTACAATACAAAAGGAAGCGACAACAAAGAAAAAGAAAAACACCTCACAAAATTGTACAATGTATAAAGGTATAAAAATCTTCGATAGCCTGTCAAAGGAAATTCAAAATTCCGAGAATATAAGGAGGTTTAAACTGGAGTGCAAAAATTTTATTGTAAAAACTTTTAAATGATTAGATGAAATGCAGTATGTCTAAGTAAAATCATATATAAGCCTACACAACATTATGTGTGGAACTAAATAATTAAGATAAATAAATAAATAAAAAACGCATGCTACGGTGTTCAAATAATATCGAATCTTTATTTTTTTTTGTATCTCCGATGTCCTTTGGTGGAGATGTACAGGGAATGTGATTGACCAAGGTCGTACCTTGGTCATGCGAAATCGTCGTATTGCATAACGATAACTTGCAAAGATTTAAGCTTCAACAGATACAGACTGGACATGTGGACTGTGACTAATTGGCAACTCCATTACGAAAATGCACCCGCCAATTATTCTCATCTGATTCAGGTTTTCTTGCCCAAACACATCATTTGTTTGTCAGACATCCTACTTTCCCGACACGGCTACGTAAGATTTTTGGCTATTTCCCGTATTAAATATGCCTTTGAAAATAATCTGATTCAAATCAAGAGAATATATTATGAGGAACGTAACTACCTATCTGAATAAAATTGAAAAAGTTTCATTTTGGAGATGTTAATGTTAAAAAGGAGATAATTCGGAAGATAAGAGTAAGTATAGTGTGTATGAATAAATGTGATTCGCCGACCAAGGGTTTTGATATTTTATGAACACACTATGTATTACATGTGCATGTGTCTGAGATATATAAGGCGTCTTGTAAACAAGTTTTATGTATATATTTAATTTTAGATTTATTGTGTTTTCCATGTGCACGATATTTTTCAACTAATACTCTCTTTTATTGCAGAGGATATCTGACTATGTTTACGCTTACGTGATGTTTGGAGTTGTAGCAGAATGCATGGCCATTTCAATTATTGTTCCTTCTATTGCACATGTTATGATTGAAAATCTGATGGTTGGCGGGCTTATTTTGGCAGTTTTATTACCTATATTTGGTATGTGTAATTTGAATTTAACTACATATAAGTAGAATTTACGTACGTGATCATTGATTTTAATATTATTTCTCTAAATGCAGTGCACTACCTAAGGTTTCTTAGTAAACGTGTTTATTTAAGAATAAAATCTTGATTATTTAATAAATATACATAAAAATAAATTACAAATTACAAATTACAAATTACAAATTACAAATTACAAATTACAAATTACAAATTACAAATTACAAAATACAAAATACAAATTACAAATTACAAATTACAAATTACGAATTACAAATTACAAATTACAAATTACAAATTACAAATTACAAATTACAAATTCCAAATTCCAAATTCCAAATTCCAAATTCCAAATTCCAAATTCCAAATTCCAAATTACAAATTCCAAATTCCAAATTACAAATTCCAAATTCCAAATTCCAAATTACAAATTACAAATTACAAATTACAAATTACAAATTACAAATTACAAATTACAAATTACAAATTACAAATTACAAATTACAAATTACAAATTACAAATTACAAATTACAAATTACAAATTACAAATTACAAATTATTTTATTATTTATTTTTTTAAATCTCTTTTAATTAATTAATTTTTTCAGCCATCTACACGTATGCTTTGGTGATTGTTTCCAGCTTCAATAAAGAAATCTTAGATGATAATATTAAAGAGGAATAAAATTAATATAATTGTGCTTTTGATTTAATAGTGGACAATTATTTTGTAAATATAAATAAATATTAATAATTTCAAAATAAATGTGTTCATTATTTTGTACTTTTTTTTAAAAAAAAGAATAGTTTGTAAAAAAAAATATATTTACCACGCAGTTTTAATCATAACTAGTGGAGAGCAATCAGCTGACGACTATTGTTTTCATTGTCTCTGCATCACATAGCGGCCACAAGTATGCTGAAATTGATAACAATGGAATTTATCTTGTATCCTGTAGGTCCTGTGAAAAATTTGAGGATATCAAAATGTTATTCCATGAAACAAATAAAACGAGAACATTTGAACATAGTGAGCTTATTAATTTATAATGAATTATTAGTCAAATTACGTGCCAAACTAAAAATAATTTAATGGCATGGAATGGTTTAGTCAGTAGCAACAATGGTTAGTAAAACTTCTAATATTAAAACATAATTAAAAATTAATACTAAAAAAGGGCGAATCCTAAATTTTTAAATCTGTCAAGCGCTGTCTAACGAAACATGTTGTGCAATAACCATAAAATTATATCTATTTATATGTTTTCATAATATTGGACTTCTAACCATCATATCCTACTACATTCATATTATTTATTTATTGATTAAATATTCAAGGAAGACCAACAGCACAACAAAGAAGCATAGAAAACATTAATAAAATAAAGATGGCCAATTACAAGTCTCCACTTTTGGAAATATGTAAATAATGATAAATAACTTATGAAATGAACTAAGGCATGATAAGAATAATATAACAAGAAAGAATACAAATTTAAACAAAAAAAAGAGACTTAATTATAAGCAGAAAAACTAAGGCATGTTAAGAATAATACAAAGAGAAATAATTAAAAAATTTGAACAAAAGTAAGTAATTAGTAAGCAGAAAAAATTTCTGCACTCAAAATAAAAGAAAACTTAGGCATGTTAAGAAAAATACAACAGAAAGAATAAAAAAAATTATACAAAAGAAAAAGAGACTTAATTAGCAAGTAGAGAAATTTAGGCATGTTAAGAATAATACAACAAGAAAGAATTAAAAAATTTAAACAAAAGAAAAAGAGACTTAATTAGTAAGCAGAAAAAAATTCTGCACTCAAAATTTTTTTTAATTTAGTGTGGCTGCACTCGAACAAATCAATATCCAAAAATCTTATCAATTTATTTAATGCATCGCATGCCCTCAAGAAATATGAATTACTCAAGAAATAATAATTATGATAGTTGGATGAAGTAAAGTCGAAGTGAAAGACTGGGTTGTATATACGAGACCTACAGGGAACATGGAATTTTAGTCTATTTAATAGTTCAGGACAGTCAACGTTGCCAGATACAATTTTTAGTAGGTACCTACATCAAATCACCTACGAGTATTACCTGACGTTTATATAAAGGTAGGATGTCATATTTTTTGCATTAACTGACATAATCGTCAGAAACGCAATTAAATTTGAAGTTGAGAAAGCGAATAATAATAATGTTGAGGGTCCTTGATTATGTGTCTCACATTTAAAAAAAAACCTATAAATGTGATAATATTTATTGGTAAAATTATAAACGCTTAAGTTTTAAAACCATTTTTTTTTATAAAACTGTCCTAGTCCAGTGCGCATAGCAGACATCCGTAGGCATGACATATCTTCTCATATCTAGGTGCTCTCTCGACAACATCGTCACTTGTCCAACACGCGCTCGAAGAAGGCCACAGCATAGACTTTAATAATACACGAATAATAGCGAACGTCCAAAATGAAACAGTAAGGATATTTAGAGAAGCTATAGGGATATATAAAAGAATAAATATTATCAACAATAGAGATGATGGTATACGTCTCCCAACGGCATGGAAAAGCATTTTATTCAACAGTAGATTTCTTAGTAAAAATAAAAATAATATATTAGCGCGCAAAAATCAATTAAACATAACCACCGACACAATAGAAGCAACATCAAGTACAAAGCGCATCACAAGGAGCCAAACAAACGCCATTAAGGCCAGCAACGGCCGGGAACACCCAATATTAAATACAAAATTCCCGAAAATCATTAAGGCCAATAATGACCACAGTACCCAAATTTAGACTTTGACTTACTTGGTAATAAGCTTCCGATACGAACGGACGTGTTCGCACTGCCCCTCATGACGGAAATTTATTAACAAGCAACCTGAAGATGCCTGTTGTGATTCAGGCGAAACGTCGGTTGACGAATGATCCTTCTGAGGACCAGATTTTGACGCGGGTTACCCCCAAAGAAATCAATACTAACATTTCTAACACCCGTGAAAACCTTCATTATAACATATATATACATATATATATATGCAAAATATGGAGAAGAGTTGATGTAATATTCGACACATAATTGAAGACACAAAAAGATAAAAAAAAAACAAAAGTTAAAATGTCCCGTAAAGTTTTTTTTAAGATTTTTTGAGAGATTAGTGAGGTAGGTAATGTAATCATTATCCATGGAAATTAAAATAACTTTTATTTTAAATGTTAATTAAAACTGGTAAGCCGAAGATCACAATGTAATCCAATGCGATATTTAAAATGATCAAAGGTCAGAAGTTTTTTTTTTAATCCGTTGAAATAATAGTCGTTTTGTAATACTTGATAATTAGACTGACAAGCAGCGGGAATATGAAACCTTGTGCTACACCATTAGGTTGACACTTGACATCAGCTAATGAATCGTTATTAAAAATCCTTGTGAGGTTTTAGGCTAGTTTTTTAAGGTCAGTGTTAACAAGGTGAACGCGGGGATGTCCTCGCCAGCATTATGAAACATCATTATTAGCAAAACCAGAACAACCTTTGTCAGATTTGACAACAGTATTACGTGTAGAATTTTCCAACTGAAATTGGCTGTCCAGGTTCGAGGACGATTGCACGATAATGGATGATGTGCCATAACGAGAGCCATCGGGATCCAGTGGGTGTGACACGGGCTTCTCACCGAAGGTTCCGGGTTGCACTCCCGGTGAGGTCACAATTAATCCATGTGACTTACTCAAGCAAAAATATAGATTTAATAAAAAATATAAATGTAGATACAACAACAACATGGTTTGGACATGTTGAGCGAATAAATGAGGAAAGAATGGTAAGAGAGATATATAATGCTAGTATTGACGGCGCCAGAAAGAGAGGGCGACCACGGAAGACGTGGCATGACCAGATAAACTAGATACTGGAAGATGGTCCTGTTAGAAGCCTGAACAACCGTCAAGCTTGCATGTGAAGATGTATGAATGTAGATGAAGTTGTATGTCAGGAAAGAAGAGTATGGCGCTCTACTTCTCTGCCTACCCCCACGGGGAAACGGCGTGATGGTAAGTTAGTTAGATACAACAACAAAAATAAAAGGTATTTACTAGAAGTAAAAAAGCATTTGACACTTCGGAGGTCAGGGGTGGATGACTTTCTCAGCATAACTTTTACCCGATATTTTTAATCAAATAGTTTAATGGTTTTTAAAATGTCTGTATCTTACAATTTTCTCTGTTTCGATGGTTCTCGAGGGATCTCACCAACCCGTCTGGCAAGCGTGGCATTTTAATGCCAAACTCCTTCAAATTGAAGAATTAGAAATGACGAAATTAGGCGCAGAACTAGAGTAGTGGATATCATGGATCGTGTGGCGAAGCTAAAATGACAATGGGCAGGAAATGTTGCAAGGCAGGATGCTACCAGACGGCCTCTCAGAGTTCTGAAATGGAGACCTTGGGGGAATAAGAGAGGCATCGGAAGACCTCAAAAGAGGTGGGCCGACGATATAGCCGCTGTGGGGGGAAAGAAATGGCTACAATTAGCAAACAACAAGGAAGGGTAGAAGGGTATGCAAAAGGCCTATATCCAGCAGAGGAGAAATGAAGGTTGATGAAGAAGAAGATGGTTTGATTTTTAAGTACACGCAGGGCAATGAATTAAAAGTGTCTTTGTATAAAATAAGTTTTTATATTGGGCACATCAAAATTAAGTATATTTGCTTGCCTTGTGATACATGGGTTCAATTATATTGTGCTGTTTTGTTCTTGTGAAATTTTATAAGTGCGATTGTAAAGTATAATTGTCTCGGGTCAAGAACGCCAAAAATTGTAAACAAATCAACTGAAGGAATCATTCTCCATCTTTTGTTGATGATTCGCAGGATACATTTTTATGTCTTAGCTAGCTGATCAATAATTGATTGACACAGCCTCCCCACCTAATTATGTCATAAGTCATAAGGGATTGTGTGAAAAAATAGTAAATAGTTTTAAGGCCTATGATATCTACTATATTTCTTAGGTTCCTATAAATGTATCCCAATTTCCTTACC
>JADDOH010001493.1:0-250442 GCA_016648135.1 Agrypnia vestita
TTTTACTACATTAAAGATACAATTCTGGTGCACAATATGAAATAATTTTTTTTTACTACACAAATTGAATCCAATTACCTATCTCAGAATGCCATTTTTGACATTGAGATATTTGAATAGGGGTGCGATAATCTCTTTTTTTAAATTTTGAAAAAATATCTTTTTTTTTTCTTTTTTATTCTTTTCCTAAATTTTCTAATATTCTTTTAAAATACCATTCCTACCTTTGTTGATCTCTTTTAAATCTACGTCCTATGTAATAAAATTAATTTAATTTCATCTAACATGTAATAAATTAATTCCTCGAAAATGGATCATTAAAAGCTCAACGCGATTGATTTAATTGCGAAATAATCCCTCAACTGTAGTTCCATGTTCCAGAGACGGTACCGGATACAAATGTAAAGGAAAGATCATTGTTCCTGGCCGCTTGCGAATAAAAATGTAAATTTTTTTAATGTAATCTAGCGGATCCCATCGCTTCCTCGTTTCGCCCCGCCCCCCTCGCGGCGTGTGAACCCGGCGCGGATCCCACCCTTCTGGTCAGTGTCCTTATTATCTATGACCAACGGTCACCATCGCGGCCCTCATTGTCCGGCGCCATTCTTCCGCGCGTCTTCATCGCGCACCGACTCGATTAAAGGACCATCCTCTCCTATTGACCGGCTCTCTTTTATCGGCCCGTAGGAGCTCTGAAAAGAAAACCGTTGGACCCGTTTGATGATGCTGCGTCTTGTTTCTCCGATCCCGGACCCCGCCGGCCGTAGATTTCTCAATTATTTTATCGGCCGGCTCCGAGACACATGGGGGGTTGTTTGATTCACACGAAAATTCGCCTACTTTATTATTCTGGTTTTAATTGACATCGGTTAAAGTGCCGCACGAATATTTTATTTGGGGAACATTCGTTTGTCGCGTATGAAAATAAATACTTGTTTTTAATTTCTACTTTTTTTAATTTTTGTTTGTTGAGACGCGTTTCGCCTTATGAGGACATTATCAATCGTGTCTCACAAATGTAACTAAAAAAACAAGTGTGTTTTTATTTTCATATCTGTGTTTATTAAGTTCTACAAACTTACTTCCAAAACAATTAATTTATTTATTAATCAAGATACAGTATAGAAGCTATTTATATGGGATACATGTATGGAAATCTTTTATTGGGTGTCCACAAGACTTGCGTACAGTCTGTCTCTGTTGGCTTATGTGATCACTTTATACAATACAACGTTCATCGATCCACCCAAGAACAACCGCACACATCAAATTTCGAAGTTTTATATGTTATTTATATGTACACCTTCCGGATTCGTGAATTAATTTATGTTGTTATTTTGCGAGATTGTTCGACCCATATACTATTCATTGGTGAATTTTTGCATACTTTAGAATTATTATTGACAAAAAAACTCACAATTTATTTACGGAAATTCGGGATTTTATTATCATTTACTCAATAATTACGTGTGACATTAATAACATCTGATGTTGAGAGTGACTGCTTCTACAGTATTGATAAAATAACTCATGTTGCACCACAGAGCCATATCAATCAATGATATTGGAATTTTATTTTAAAGTTTAAATTAATTGGATCCTAATATATTTAGTCAAAAAAATCTTCGACCTCACTAGAAGTATATCATTATTAGAACAACAAAGTTATATTGAATAAATGTGAAGATGATTGAAGAATGCTTTTATTATCAGATTTTTTTAATTGAACTAGGAGAGAGGAACTTCTATTTGTAATAGATCTATGATAAATATCTCAGGTAAATTTTAGTACGCCTAGGAAGAAATAGCCTCGGTAAAACATTATTCACTACCTTTCACAGTTGCTTGCTCAGCCGTAAATATATTTCACGAGGACTTTAATTTAATTTAGAAATGGTTTTGATTTACATCCCCTGAAAGCAAAATTGTCGAGTAGCCGACACTCTTCAGGATCTCATCACTCATCCTCCCTGATTTCAAATCCGGATTTCAATATTGATGATTAACTAGTAGTCATACACAAGAAAGAGCCACGACTGACATTTCAACCGTTTGATTCAATTAAAATTCTTACTATTTACCTACTTTATTTGTGCTCAGCTTTTAACGGTCTTAAGAAGTAAATCAATTATCTACCCTTATTTTTAGTACTTTCGGGAATATTAGTATATACTTATTTATTTATACTTATTTATCGAGAATATTAGTATATACTTATTTATTTAAAAATTAAAAACTAAACAACAAAACAATAAAACATCAAGAGAGGTCAACTATGCCCTATCATACAAGCAAAAATCAATGGACTATAATCCATGGGACTTCACCACCCGACAGAAGGAGAACTATGCCTACCTCAATACAGATATTTCTAGTGAGACAGGCACAGTCCAACCAAAAATTTTATATTCACCCTAAATAGTAATAAACAAATTTAATTTTTTTTTAAAAACTCTTGAAAACCACGGAGAATGGTTCGGCCAGACATCTGAATCTCTCTGCCAGGCAGCTGTAAATAAAGAAGCACGTTTAGCCAACATGATGGCAATAAAAATTAATGATCAAAAGACCATTCCCTATGTTAGTCTGGTAAGAAGAAAGCGGGGGGAAGTTGCCTGGCAAGCCCGTATTACAATCCTCAATATGATATTACAAATCTATACCTACAAAACTCAATGTCTGTCTGTCTGTCTGTCTGTTTGCCTGTCTGTTCTCTATACAAATCCACACAGTTTGTCCGATTCGATTCAAATTTTGCATACTTATGCTTTAGAACCCGGCGGGTAACATAGGCTACATTTTCCCCCTATTCTCTTACCCCTTCCACTCCCCCTGACAAATTTCCGGTGCAAATCTGTACTGTTTGACCGATCAGACTCAAAATTTGGAAACTTATTCTTTAGAACTCGGTGGGTAACATAGGCAACATTTCCCCCTATTCTCATACCCCTTCCCCTCCGCTTGACATATTTTCGATGCAAATCTTTACCGTTTGACCGATCGGACTCAAAATTTGGAAATGTTCGGTTTAAATATGTGCCGAAGTCGAAGTTCGGCCGAAATTCGATTAGATTTCGTTCGCTTTTGCCCGATGAACAGGTCAGATCGCCATCACGAAAACACGTGTAATTTATTTACTCTGTGTTTTTTAATTAATTAAGCGGCACAGCGTTATTCTGGATAGTTGTTATAGAATATTATATATTAATATTTATTATTTTATTCTATTAAAGCATATTGTTGATACTTGATGTGGTTTCTTTTCTAGAGAATAAAAAACAATCCATTCACACGTTACCTATTTACTTATAAATCAAGATTTTGTCTAGATTTAATTTTAAATTTAAAAATTTTATACTTTTCCATTTCTTATTTAAATCCTACTTATTTAATATTTATAAATGTGAAAGTTTCGATGGATGGATGAATGTTTGTTACTCAATCACGCCAGAATGACTGAACGGATTTGGATGAAATTTAGCACAGAGATAGATTATTGTCTGAAAAAGCTCAAAGAATACTTTTTTTCCCAGTAATAGGTTTCTGTGGGATGAAATCGAAGTCTACACGAATGAAGTCGCTGGCAAAAGCTAATTAATTAAAAAGCTATCTAAGTTCGGCAGATTTAAACGAAATTCGGCCGGAAACGAAGTTCGGTAAAAGTTGCCGATGTTCGGCTATACCGAATGTGAAACGAATTTCGGTGCATCTGTAATAAAAATATTATGAAAAGGGTTATAAATAAATAAAAAATATATATTTATTTGATATTTTAGAATTGGGAAGATTCAATTTAAGTATGATTCATTTCAAAGCAAAAAATATTTAAACGTGTTTTAAATTGAAACATATTATTACGGCAGATTTACAGCTACAATAAGATTTTCTCTTATAATATTATTCTTAATTCATGCAATTTTTGTGACCCAAAATAAACGTTAAACATTTCGTCGGCTCGCATAATAACGCATGAAATCTTGTGTTTTTTATTACTCGAATAAATTACAATGGAGCGAGGGTCGCTACGAAAGAGCGTTTACCAAAGTCTAGTAGAATAATAAATATGAAAAGGAAGCACCCGGTCCGGGTGACCCCTCGCCATTGTGGGCCGTTTTCTCACATTCCTCCTAACTGACCGCCGCTACACGGCGCTTATGCAAAATGCACGCTGGACCCGGCATTATGCACTTTTGAACCCGGCGAAGGGGTATCCGTCTCCCAATAAAATAGTACAAAGGTCTCCTGTCAGCTGTTGCACAAAGTGATTTCGTCGACATTTCAAATAAATTGACGTATTTCAAAGAATCTTGTGAGTGCCTACTATGAAGGATTCGTGTGTGTTTTTTGTAATGTAGAAAGTCGTAAAATCTACACAAGACGGGGGGAGATCCGATCGTTATTTATTTCGATCATTTTTATTTCGAACTTGCAATTTTAAAACATTTAAAGTATTTGGTAATTAAAACAACTTGATACTTGATGCTAAAACCTATTCACTTATTTTCATTTTTTTTCTGTGTATCTTTTTAAATGATTCATATCGTTCAATTTGTTATCGACGAATGTTTGCGTTCGCTGTGTTTTATTTTGCATTTAAATTTTATATATGGTTTTTATCTTGTATCACTTCTTATCAAACATAATAATTTCGTTGTCCGTCCGTCCGTCCATCTGTTCCCGTAACTTCGTGCAATTTCGTTCGAATTCACGGCTAAAAAAACAAATTAAACGGCCGGAGATAGGGCTTGAACCCCGGACCAGCAAACCCGAATGCGGCAACGATAGCGATGTTGCTGTCGCTGAGCCTGCATTACCCGTCAAAAATACAGTACATATAGGACCTAGCAAAGACGCGAACTATTTCATGTTCCGCCCAATCGCTAGGGTTTAGAATAGTAAATTTAACTGCCGGCAGGGGAAATGTAAAAAAAATTTCAAGTATTTTAATAACAGTCGTTACTACTATTTCATGAGTGTCGGCTGTAAATAAGTAAATACTTATTCTTTAGGAACCGGCATGTAAAATTATCGTCATTTTTAACGGGTTTCAACTAGTATAAAAATAATTATATAGTCTATCTTAATCATCATCAGTTGAACAATAATTTATTTTCGATCTCTCTTTATGTATATATTTCTGTTTACGAATTATCTACTAACCTTTTTAAATGCGCCCTATATTTTCCCACTTAAGAATCTTATAGATTATTGCATTATCGATTTTTTTAACAAATATGTATATTCTTTTTAAACTCCTTACACTACTGAAAAGCAAACACTGCACACATCTTGTCGATGAAAAAGTCAAATATTCATCGCTTATAAAAATTGGATACTCTAAATATAGTCTGCATAAATATCAACTGTCCTGATTTCGAATATCCATGTCTGTTAGTCCGTAACTTGCTGGAATTAGGCTGGAATTTTTTTTTTTTTTAAATAGAGATGCGAACACGGAATACGTGTCACATCAATATTCTTACTATTTTCAAACTAAGCTTAACGCTTGTGCTATGGAAATAGGACTAACTTGCTAGTCTGGGCTGAGATTCGAACCCGCGACCTTTGGATCACGAGGCGAGTGTCCTAACCACAAGACCAACAAGCTACTCTATTATTATAGCAACAAAAATGATGACGACTAACCGCTAACGAGGCGCTAGCGCCCGAGTATGACACGTCAATCAGCGCGCAGCTCAGGTTACATGCATGATCGTTATTAATTATTATTTTGTACCGTGATTTTTCACATGTTTATGGCTAGTAAATTATTTTAAAAAAAACACGAATTTGTAAGATTTCATACAAAACTTTTAAGTTTATAATGACTCACTTAAATTTTACAACGGGGCGAGCCGATCACATAGTTTTAATATTTTTGCATGTAGGAATATATTTTGTAGGTATAGCTGATCGTAGACTTGTACTGCAGTTGTACTTCCTGTAGTGATCCCCGCAGCCGCCTCCTCTCGTCTCCCGTAACTGGACTCGTATAGGAAGGACGGTCTCCCCCTCGAGCCGCCGCCTGCTGCATTCCACAATGTGCACTCGCCTTGTACGGAGCTGACCGTGTGACCGACGCATTCAGCGGGAACCTGTTGGATCAAATCCCACCCCTATTCCTTATTCCCGAGCACCCAACGGACTGGACGCGGCTGGACACGAAGGGGTTGAAAGGAAGACCTTTGTCAACGGTCCCGGAAACGAATTACTACCCCTCGGCTTGGACGGAAATATTTATATTTTTTTTTACTTCTTTAAGTTGCACTTTAAGGAGTAAAATTAAAAAAAAAAAATGATAAACTTAATCGTTAATAAAATTGTTTAGTTTTTACCAAGTCATATTTATTTTGAATGAAAATTTTCTCCAATATCCTATAATACTTAATATTTAAAGGAATGCGCATCGTACACATAGTGAAATATTGAATGTACGCAGTTATTTCTTCGCTTTCTCCGTGCTTTTCCTACGTCCCTGTGACTGCAAAGAAATCACATTTCAAGGACTTCCTTTTAAATCGCCCTTGGATGAAAAAATCAGGAACCCTTAACAATAGCGCATATGCATACCAAACACCGCCAACCCTTGCATGTTATTTATGCACCTTGTTGCATCTGGGGGTCAGTTTTTCAAAGGGAACTGCTACTCGAAACATTTCGGACAAGTTACTAATTATATATATATATTTATTTATTTTTTATATTTAGTATTAATTAAATGATTGAGAAAAAATAGCGTCAGTAAAGATATCAATAATAATACTACAAGAAAAATATAAATATAGTGTTGAAGGCAACATGGACAAAGGATGTCGGCATGTACACGTCATGATTCAGGTAAACCAAATATTAGAAGACGATCCTGTTAAAAAAATCCTGTTAGTCGAAGTGTATACATGCAAAATGGATGAGGCAAGATCGATGTGCTAGGATAGAAGTGTGCGCGTTTCTTTGCTCTCTTTTCCTATCCTTGCGAGGAAACGGAGTGATGGTAAGTTAAGTTAGTTAGTTAGTTAATATTTCTTGCTTGCATGTTGTTTTAAATTAATTCCTCATTCATATATTCTTAGAGCATGCACGAAATCTAAATAAATAAATGTTTTTATTTTGACTCTAAAAAAGCATTAAAAAACGCGCCTCCATTGTAAGTCGGCAATTTATTGCATCTCATCGTGTAATGGGCGGCCGTTTACCGGTCAGGCGTCTTTCTGGACCCACCAGCATCCCTTCGCACTTTCCCATACTTCTTAGAAATGAATTATTCAACGGCCTAAATAAATCTACTTCCAAAGTGTGCATTATTGCTAGGCTTCACTAATCTCGCCAGGCAAATCAGTTTCAAGAAGAGCTCGCGCAGTTCTTGTTTAAACTTTGAAAGTACGTAAGTAATCTGGGTGATAAGCAAGATTTTGTTCATTTGAATTTACGCATTTCACTACGCTAATATATGAGGACCAAGAATTTCCTCGTCGGTCCTCTTATATTAATTGGCTTAGAGAGTAGTTGCCGTCTCTGTTCCATTATTTTCAGCAACTGTTTATTCCCCTTGTGCTCTTTGTTGATTAGAAATTCGGTAGTAGGAATTAAATTAATTAGTAGCGCAGTGGGTATGACACTGACTTCCCACACCGAGGGTTCCGGGTTCGATTCCCGGTGAGGTCACAATTTTAATCTGTGATTTACTCAAGCCTGGCTGGGTGTTTTGTGATGTATTTCGCTTCTGTAATTGGGCCTCAAGGCCTGTTGAAGCGTAAAAAAAAAAAATAAGACATATTTTCTCTCTTTCTTATTCCCTCGCTTTGGAATATGGATCCGCTTTTATCACATCTTCGATAGCAGCAACACCAATAATAATTAATAGCCCACTAAAATTCCCTCAGTGACCATTTTCAATAGCTTCTGGATTTCATTAAAAACATCATGGTTAGTTACAGACTTATTTTTTAATCCTTTCATTATTTACCACACAACACTCCTACAACAGTTTTTTTTAAATGCAAAATGCATTTAAAAACAGTTTTGGTGTTTACAAAGTCAGAAAAATTATTTCCCAGTGTCGATATGTTTATTCGTAGAACCTAGTTTAATTAATCTTGTTACGTGTGAGATGATTCTAATATGTATATCCATCGTTTTACTCCCGCCAAATCCACGTAGGTACATATTTATCTGACCCAACCAATTTCCGTAATAGATTGATTTCCTTTTTCAGTCTACATTGTATAATACTATTCACGGTCCACCCTTACAGTACGAAAATATTCCTTCCAACCCTTGACCCAAAAATTTGGTTCACAATCGCCGACCGCTAAGTTCCGGAGAAATAATACCAAAAGCAGCAAACCTCCTCTTCGGGCAGAAATCTCATTTGATGTATCAATACGGCCCCACAATGGGATCCGGATCAATATTCCACAACTGGGTAGCGGAATGAACGGCGGTGAAACGGGAGGTCAGCCGGGGTCAAAAATAACCCGGAGTCATTTGACATATCATTGTAATGAGTTACGGACCTCGCATTGTCCGCGGGATAAAGGAGAACCGGTAATAACGTATTATTATATTGTAAGATTTTTAGTTTTTTTTTCAGTAAATTTCTTTAACCGAGACGTTTTTAAATGGGTTAGGGTTGAACGCAACGGTAGTTGCGGATTATTTTTTGGTGTAGGAAACATTTTCAATTTTTTGGTACTTTCAGTCTCGGGATTGCTAATAATAAATGACAAGACAAGTGATAAATTTTGAGGATTTATACGTAATTATTCGAAGAATATTTTTTCTTCAGAATAAACGTTTGAACTTTGTGGTGACATTATTACTAAAATAAAACACATTAAGTTTTCACTACTTTATTAGATATAAAATCTATAAGTTTCGAGAACAATGTTCTCTTCTTCAGGATAGTTTGTGTTTTATTTTATATGTATTTTATTTTATTTGTGTGTTTATTTAATTGTTTATTGAAAAAAAAATTTTTTGTTCCTGTACCACCTACATATTGTTTGAAATAAGTAGATGAATGCTATTTATTATGGATGCTAAATGTTCAGATTTTATCGAAACGTTCATATTTTTGTTATTTTTTATTATTATTTCACATGACTGAGAGATATTAAAACAAATAATGAGAATTATATATATTTATATATTATTCTTAAAATAGTGCACTCATAAATATGTACATTCGAGTATTTTCTAATGTAAACTGACATTTCTTTAAAAGTCTTCATCGCACTGCACATCATAGATTTTTGAGATATACCTACATTTCTTCCTTCCATAGGCACGCATATAATTTTTTGAAGCAAGATGAGTGCACGGAACACATGGAATGAGGCTCGAACCCGCGACTGCTGCATCACTACGCAAGTGTCTTAACTACTACATCAGCAAGCTACTCAAATTGCTTTTGTGTCCAGTTTTATGAATTCAATTTTAAGTTCAATTTTGATAATTAATAAATTAAATTCCAGTATTTAACTGACCAGATCTTCAATTCGTGATGCTGCAGCGTGCAAGGTTTCCAAAAAACGCTCGAAACATTATTTTTGAAATGTTGCCATCTCCCAAAGCGAACGGCGCAACCAGTTTCGGTCGCGGATCTGATGAAGTCCGTTTGACCCATTGACTATTGTGCGCGAGGATCTCGGTTCGAGTCTCCATTGAGGCTTTCTCTCCTTGTGGGAACCGCTCGCCGCCCCGAGGGTGATTAGTCAATAAAGCTGGACAAAAACTTTATATAAGTCGTTTATACATTCAAATATTCCATAGAATTGGTAATGGCGTTTATGGTCATTATTCATCGGTAAGAAAATATGTGAGCCAACGGGATGACGGCTTCTTGACAGATCAAAACGGGCGCGGCAGCAGATCCGGTGATATGGAGGGTGGTCATCGGGTACTTACAGATTTTTAATATTCAAACTCAGGTAGAGCGACACTCATTTGTATATTTCGTTCGGTAAAAGCTGGCACAAAGTTCATTCTACTAATAACATTTTTTGCATCGGTAGCTATAAATGAGTGCTAGCGAGACAGACAGTATTTTCTTGTTGCGTTCTCAACTTGGCTAATACACTCACACTAGACTGTGAAACCTACCTATACCGACTATTGATTTTTAACATAAGTTGTATCCGTTTTTCCTAATGAAGAGAACAAGATGACAACAAATTAGTCAACAGTATATTCTACTTTATTATTTACAACTTCTTGACATGGTTCTACAAGTTTTTCGACGTGTCTAAAGAGCTCACTTTTGTCTACCTTCTTGAATTTTTTTTTTAAATAGAGAGGCGAGCGCGGAATACGTGTCGTCTCAATATTCTTACTATTTTCAAACTAAGTTAAACGCTTGTGCTATGAAAATAGGATTGACTTGCTTGTCTGGAGTGAGATTCGAACCCGCGACCTTTGGATCACGAGGCGAGAGTCCTAACCATAAGACCAACAAGCTACTCAAAAGGCTTGTAATATATAATAAATGTAACGTAAAAGTTAATACAACTACTTATAGTACAGAAATTTTTCTTTCGAATGAAGTATTATAATGAAGCCTTTACTAATTTGCTTCACATTTGGCGCGCATTTTAAAATTGATATAAAACGAACCCTATTTTTAATATTTCAAATTCTCTCATTTGGAGTTGCAAAATAATCAACAGAAACAAATCTATTTTGGAACAGGCGCGATTTCATCATTGTTTTTTTATTGAATCCGTAAACCTTTAGCATTACGAAAGCCGATAGAAAATAATATATCTGGTTACGCGGTATTTATTTCCATATACCTGGGTCCACAATGGCTCGCCCGCCGGGCAGATGTTTAGCATTTCGGAGGTAAACAAGTGAAAGGTGTCCTCTTCACTTTCTTCCTGTCCCGTGACATAACGTTACCTACCCCCTTGACACCGCAGACACCGCGACACATTGCGGATAACTCCAGGATAATTACAGGACGGCCGTAAGTGATGCGGTGACGGAAAATTCAACTCCAGACCGGGCGTGCATTTGTTTATCCGGATAATTTTGTTTATTGAACTTGTAAAAATGGCGTAGAATCGTGTATAATGTCGGAATATGTGGACCAGGCACGTTATCATTAAAAGTGCAACACTGGGCGCGTTATCGTACTCATTAAAACGGGGTTAACGAGGTGTAGCTAGTAAATTATATATTTTCTTGATATACAAAAAATATTAAATGGTTCCACTTCGATATGGTTTGATTTTTTTCTTTATGTGATGTGAATTTGTAATTTAGTGCATTTTATGAGTAGGTATTATATTTATTTTTAACCAAATTTCAAAAATATTATACAATTATTATTTTTAACCAAATTTAAAAAACATTAAAGGTGATTGCTTTAGAACAGACTAGTCTAGTTAAGCAACTACTTTTACCCTTTTCTATGCAATAAATAATTTAGAATAAATAAATAAAAATTATATATATATATATATTTATACATATATTCTTCCTTTTTTCAAAATAAGCTAAGTGCTTTTACAATGAAAACAAGACAAACTTGGCGGTCTCCTGCAATGAAAGTCGAGTGCCCAACCACTTGTTCACTAGACGAATGTCTTACCACTAGATACTAGATCAGCAAACACATATAATAAAAAAAATATAATCCATAATATCATTGTTTCAAAAATGATGTTGCATGTAGTGCATGCATTGATAGTTTCAAGAAATGACGAAATTATGTGAAATAATGTTAAAGATGCGTGATAAAGATTACTTTTAAATATAAATGTTGATTATTTACTGTATACAAATATTATATACATTATTTTTTTACGTAAACGAGGACACACCCTGCTTTTGATGCAGTATCGCAAACTTATACCTAACCTTACTCATTACATCAGCCCTGATGATGGACCCCGCAATGGGATCCGAAACGTTGGCCAAAGAGATCAGATATACACGGCAGAATATTCCAAAAAACTACACACAGAAGATATATAAAACGTGACATCTGACCCGCGCCCAATATGAAAATTCAGTTATTTATAAACATACAGGCCCGAATACAGAGTCAATACTTACATGATTTAAAGTTTAAGCTTTAGAAGTGAAAATTGTACCGCAAGTTACGCTTTTAAAGCGTACTTTAACCTTTAAATCAATAAGTCTATTGTCTCTGTTATTGTCTCTGTATTCTGGCCACAGTGTACCTAAATTACCTTTAACTATAAAAATGGCAATAAGCATTGATGATACACATTATATCATTCCTCTAAATATGTTTACGCATCATTATTGTTGCCTATATTTATTAAATGAATTGTTAGTAACAATAATAATTATCAGCTCACGAACACGACTTTCGGAGCGAGCTTCGCAGGGGTTGAAGGATAATAATATAATGTTAGCGCAACTTGAGTTTGCTTTCTCTCATCCCCCATTGTTGCATTATGGAACACCCGCGCCCGGCCAAGGTGGCGACTGGTGACGCTTTCCAACAAACAAATAAATAAATATATCGACAAATAAATAAATCATTGTTTGCGTATTATAAATCCCTTACCAAAAGTTACGTAAGTCGTAACGTTTCAATCATATTTTAACTAGAAAAAATATCCGAATACAATAATATTAATGATTAAACCACTTTTTTTTAAATAGCTTTAAATATAAATTATATAATGTTTCAACCAAAAAAAAAATATTAAAAAATATATTGTCATCCAAACTCAGCACTTAATATTTTGTAATTTAATGTATTGTTAATGGAACGCTTTCCTGTTTATCTACATTTAACGAATTCCAAATGCCAAAATTTAAGAGAGATGCTCTAATTCTGAATACTCCGGCCCCGCGGCATTAGTATCCAAAATTTGGGCATGCACCTACCTGATTTTTTCCGATATTATTTCTGCTTCTTCGGCTAGGTAGGTGCCCAACCCATCCACATCTCCATATCTGCGCATTGTGCAAACAACAATACGAACGAACCCCTTTGAAGTGTGCAAGGTGCAATCGTTGTTTTTTTTCTCTGGTGCAATACCTTCGACTGGTCTGTAAGGGATGGGATGTTCGACGACGAATCGACATATCGGCGTCGATCAATTTATGTTAGTCTTTTATATCGTAGAAGACGATCAGCTTTAATTTTAATTTTTTTAATTATTTTATTATTTTATTAGCCATCTTTGTTTGCTAAAGCAAAAGTACCGTAGAATAGTAAAAAAAACTGTCTATTATCTAATAAGGGTGAAAACCTCAAATTCTACGACAGATAATGTAAGGTTGTTAGACATGCTATATTTTATGTAGGTACGTACTTTTATTTCGTAAATGCACCTCTTTGCGTGTCTTCAATGCTGAATTTGTATTTTACCAATGTTGTGTGAAACGAATGTGAAGATTAACAATTTTTTTATGATCAAAAGGGTAAGGAAACTCAAAAGCAACCAGTATTTATAAACCGAGCTTTTAAACGAACGATTATGTTAAATTAAAATGTAATATTCGACAATATTATATTTAACAATACATGCTATTATTTTTACATAGTTTATTTGAAAAATGCAAGTGTTTTAATGCCAGCCTGACATTTCTACTGGAAAAAATTTCATGTCATTTCGAGATTCTAGCTATCGAAATGCATTATATAGAATCGACATGCACTTCTCTTCTAGAATCTTTCTAATTAATAATGTACGAATACTAAGATTTATCGATATATTCTTGGTGTATCGATATAATATCGGACCTGCGTGTAGCTATCAGCCCGGACGCCCCTAGCCGGCGGCTGCTGCAACTGATTGTGTTTACCGCCGACGCAATAATAGTAATAACACTCGCATCTGTCCGTTCTGTGGAAACGAGTTATATTATTATTTGTCTATTATTTGGAATCGATACCTTCCATTGTTGAGTCGATGTTTGCCTGAAAACCATTAGCACTTACATATAATATTACAGAAATTGCAGCAGTAGGAACTTGATTCATGCCAATTTTTTAAAGAAAACTACTAGACAAGGTTATTCATTCGTTTCAACAGTTGAATGTTTTTCTGTTGAAATATAGTTATAGGAACTAGGTGTGTTTTGATTCTTTACTTACGTTAAAGACGTGCTTTTGTGTAAAGAATTTAATTTAATTTCTTAACATTTCAAACATAGCAAAAAAAAAGGATATGATATTATAAAAAAATCTTTATTCCCATTTCATAGTCATTTTTAAATTAACATTTGTGTAATCATTATTTATTGACTAAGAGAATATTTGATAATAATTGTGTTCAATATACATTCAATAACAGAGTGAAATATCCGTCAATTTTTAACATGTATATCGTGTACGTTATGGAACTACAATTATTTTCAGCAAATATTTAAAAATATTGTTATACACAGTATATTGTTATCTTCATTCTAATTTAATAATTTAAGTAAATCGGTTATCCCTATTAATATATGCCAAACTGCAAAGTTAGTAAGATAAATAGTTTAATATTTACCACACGTTGAAAAAAGTGACCAAAAGGTACCTAAGCAGAGATGACCGCGTACACGGCACGATACGTGTCAAGGCGAGACCTGCAAATCGATGACACTACCGGCGCAACAAAAACCTTCGACTTAAAAAACTAACCCATAAAACCAAGTTTTTATTATACTCCCTTTCTCATTTACTAGTGGAAACTGGTTTGGCGCTTAACCTACGCGTTGGGCTCGAGTCGGGCGACGCTACGAAAGCGAGTAATAAAAAATTTCGAAAATTCCAAAATTATATTATAATTATAAATTTTTTAAATGAAATATCATTTTGTATATCGAAATATCGTTAGATCATTTTTATCGTCGCCACGAGTCTGTCTGCAAAGTTTCAGCTCGATTGGATCACGGGAAAAGGGTTAAAAATCGATCCAAAGTTTTTTCGACAGACAGGCAAGCAGACGCTACGAGTTAAAAGAAAGGGTGCAACACAATATAGTCCCTATATTGTGTTGCACGTTATGAATAGAATGAAGGTAATGTTTGTTAGATACTATAGGCCACAATAAATTCAGTCAGATTCGTGATCATTGAAAAAATATTTTAATTATCATTTAAATGGAGCATAAAAATGAGAAAACCCGTTAGTTCTTAATTAGTATTAATACTTTGATTTCGTGAACCTCAAACACATACAAATTCACCTTATTTCAATCTTAGACTCTTCTAGCGAGAGAGATTTCCAAGTCCAATTTCTTGGATTTGTCGATGATTTATGAAAGTTAATCGACAAATAAACGATCGTGTCAAATTAGGCTGTAAACCGCGGCCCTTCGCCGGGAATTATCAAACTGTACAAGTTTCACGATGTTTATTGATTGCAATGGCCGTTTTATTGTGGCGTTTAATCGAAATAAATAATCGAAAACCTTTTCACACATCGTTAAATATTTTCACACGTAATAAAAAAATAATATCGCGTTACACGGTGCTTGTGAAATGCGCTTAACGCGGAGGCAATCAGAAATGGGCTCCGTGGAGAATCGCGCAAATCACGCTTTACGTGTGTGCATATTAAAATTACAATTGAACATTTTAACCTGCGCCTACCCTTGGTCGCAGGACAAGAGGGAGGAGAGCAACAGGTTAGATTCATCTTGGAAAACTAAAAAAGTTGCTTCATCTTCTTTTTTCATTCAAACAGTAATTTCATCGAAATAATTATAAATAATATTTATAATTATTTTTCATAAATTTAAAATAAACGGAAATCCAAGAGCAAGATAACAAAATGTTCTGGTCAACAATGTGTTTAACCCTCAGACCCCTTCTTTTTAGTCAGTATTAAAGACACATTTATAATGCAGTTCAACTATTTAATCTTACATAATTAAACTCCCTAGTAAACAAAATGTCTTTATGTTTTTAAGAGTGTTTAGTTTGACCTTTTCATAATTGTTTTGAATAATACAAGCTCGTAGTATTTTTTTAAATAAACCAGATTGTGTCCCAAGAAATAAATGTTAGTTCATGTTTATATATTATGACGTGAGGTTCTGATGCTTCCATCAGAACTCCTCGTCACCACCAGTTTTGCTCAGTCGGAGAAGAATGGGACTCACCTTACTTCTACATTTCAAACTCAGGGTATTTCTGGTGTCGTGCATGCTGCACTTCAGCTGTCTCTCATTTTAACATATTTAAAGTTGCAACAGTTCAATGACAAGGGTTATACAACGAAACATTCTTTAGTTAACATGTGTATTTATTCAAATAAATTTAATCAAAAATTAATGGTGCCACCGAAGGTGACAATTTTCCATAAAATATTTTTGTGAATTTTGCACATCGAAATCTTTTTTGTACAATAAATAGAGTTGAATAATTTAATTTACCGCGCCTCGACATCATCGCTAGTGGCTGCATTAAACAAGGATGGAAAAGACAATCGAAACTAAATTCTTTTATACTACTAGCGGTGACGGCAGCGCTGGTGTCGGAAACGCCGGCAATCACATTCTGTAGATTCAATTAACATCAGGTCAAAATTTCTAAATCAGTTTAAAAAAACAATGAAGCTACAATAGGCTGTGCGAATACATTCGCTTGGTGACATTGATTTCAGATAACATGTCACAATTTCTGGCACAAACACCGCTTCCGCATGTAGTTAGCAATGTTCTTTTAAAAACGGCACGACCTCTGATGCACTCGTTCTATTCAATTTTCGGAGCCAGATAAACTCCCAGCTCGCTCCAGGCGTGACGTGAAGTTGATGACTAAAAAATTTGGAATACCAGGCATGTCGTGGTCTTCATTTTACTGGCCTTGCATCTGAAGCAGGATTGCTCCCTTATGGGTCCAGAGAACAACCCCGCCCCGAGGCTTTGGGCTGCCGATGCAGATGACTTCCGGAACTTCATCTCTGCAGCTGCCCCCCAGGCGTTGCAAGGGATGCATTCAACGACGCGTCATCTTGCCATGGCGCGAAAAGCTGGCGTGGAAAGACCTTATGTACGAAAGACATTATTAAACAAACAAACAAACAATTAAATAAACAAACAAACAAACAAATTCACAAGTTATCTTTATGCCACTTCAAATTGCGTTTCTCGGAATGAGCTTACCTCTTAACACGAGGGTTCACAGAAAGGCTCACATCTTGCGTGCGGAAGTGTCAGATTTCGAATGCGCCATTTTGAAATATCGTCCCCGACGTTCGCGACTGCCGTGAAACTATCTGCAGTAGACCAAAGACATTTATTTTTTTCCATAGAGTATTCGCGGTACCTACGCGGATTAAAATCAATTTTGGTGCAGATATTTGGTGCGGGTATCGATAAATTCATTACTTTTAGATGTTTCGCGAAGAAGTGTGACGAACAGAGGTTGCTACGTCACAATATTTTCGTGGTCTGTTTAAAAATTGCAACAAATTTAGTGAGATTCTTTAATGAAAAGTCATATTCTTTATGTAAAAAAAATATATATAAGTATGGCTCAGATATTTGTAAGTATTTTTAAAATCACAATAAGTTAACCAAAATTCCACCAAAATATTTTTTGTTATTATAGTTTAAAAATAAATGAAAGATGTTGCGAGTTAAATTAAAAAATTTCGCTAGTAAATAATTAAACTTCTTTAAATAATTTAACAGTTAATCGCGCAACACTCGATAGTTTTTTTTTCAATAAAGAAATCCTTAGCATCAAATATCTCCGTTTGAGTAGGTTTATCTCATTTTTTCGGACGCGACAACCGCACACGTGATAGGTCTTGTTCGTGAGAGCTATCATGTATGTATATTATTACGCGACACGGACAGATACAAGGAAAACGTATTTGAATATCTAAATATTATTTTGGATATACTTTGAAAAACGTGGTTCTCCTTTTTTACCACATTGAATATTAACTTCATTTGGGTTCCTTCGGGTATTATTCTTCGTCTTGAAGTACGACATCAAGAGACGTATTACTTTAGAACAACAGGTAAACATAGACCATATCGAGGAAAAACAATTCAAAGTAAAAAAAATTTAACGTTTTTATAATGATAATATACAACATTACGTAAATGTTTAATATATGCAAAGAATCGAAAAAAAACTTTTCCACCTACTGATGTTCTGAATATTATATTAACTTTCGGTGCATTATGGTGTTGTCTTCGAGAATCCGTGAAGGTAACAGAGATATTTACACAAATGGTCATACTTAAATTATAAGTTAAACAAACATGTTCGATTCTGTATGGCGGAAACAACTGTATTTATACAATTTGAAAATATACATTTTATAAAGTACATATCATTATCATTTTAATGACAGAACAGAGGTGTATTACAAACAATAAAACTATGCTGATCGTATGTCACCGTATCCCACAAATATTACAGAGATTGCTTTATATCTGCCAAGAAATGCCCTAACGCAGAGATAAAATGTACTGTATAACTGATAATAGTAAATATATTAGCTCAAACTAGATAAATCACTAAAAAATATACGCAAAAATTCTATGTATAATAAAGCTCGAAGCTTTAAATTGCCGATAGAATACATTACCCATTACGGCTCGACAGCCCTCCCAGCAGATTTCACTCAACAGTTCAAATAAAAAAAATGATAGCTTTTAATTTAAAATAAGTAATTAATTTGAAGTTAATTTATAGGGTTTTCGCGGCATTTATATAATTTGTGTAAATTATAAAATCTTCCATATAAATGGTTTAATTTAACTGTAATATAATATATATTTTTAAATAGTTTATACTTAGTCGTGTGCACTAATGAAACATGGATAAATTGAGCTGAATTGATGGCTGGATCTGGAATAGTTTACCGGTTGTCAGTGGCCGGAGATTATCGCCGCTGAATGTTATTAGCCCGTCAGCTGGCCCCTGACAGTCGGCGCATTGTTACGTCACCGCACAAAAATGCATTATGCTCTCCGAACACGACATGTGTAAGGGTTGCAAATTATTAAAGCCCTATTCACAATGCTTCATTCATTTATCAACCGAACGTAATATATTACACGTACGCGATAAAACTATAATACGCGTGTGCACCCACATCGCGATACACTTATTTAATGAACAATTTTTCCTATTGCATACCTTTATTTGACATTTAACTTTTTCTCCAAAGTTCATCGTCTTCGCATGGGTGCGATCCATTGAAGATCTTTGCCTTTTCGTGCAGTCTGTCGTCACAGTACCTATATATCTTCCAGTTATCTACACCAAACCACCACTGCACCCTAATCGCCCAGTATTTTTTCAAATTATTATTTTTTATTAAATTTATACATATTTTCTATTATTATGGATCGTGCCAAGCCTGTCGGCACGTTTCTTTTCCAATTTCTTGCATAAGTACATTGCATATTTAGTTATAGGTATAATTTACAAAGGATAAAATATATATAAAAAATAATAATATTATAAGAACATAACAAAACTTAAAAATAAACGTAGTGGTGATCGATAGGTATCAGATAATACATAAAAATGTAAACAATTAACGGATAATAATATCTTATGAAAATAACAAAACTTAAATATTAACTTAGTAATGAGACTAGGTAACCGATCGAGATAATAAAAAAAAACATGAACACATCAACATCTCCTTCGGTGTCATCTCCTTGGTTGCATCCATTGGGCTTGGTGATTCAGTACCGCTTGTGGTACTTTGGAGAAGGTATTCTTTGTGCAAGTCTAGTGCACTCGATCCACGGTTCCCATGATTATTCACCACCTATTTCCTTGTATAGTTCTATTGAATAAAGGGTCCATGTTTTAAAAGTGTTCACGTTTCCTACGAATACCTGAGCTCAGGTCTTATTAATATTTTATTGAATCTAAGATACATATTGAAATTAAATTAAATTCTTTTTCATCATCACTATGTAGTTACAACGTCGACACTGTCGTTTATCTTCACACGTAGAGTCCTCCAATATTGAAAACCAAGTTTTCTTACATCTTTCGTATACAGCTATTACAGTTATTAAATAAAAAAAATAAAAATTAGCAAAATGTCAATAAAAATGAACAGTAACGATTGATTGAACAATGTTATTTGGGAATAGAACCACCGTGCACCGGTTGTCAGAATGGGGCTGACGGGGTTGGCCACGAGCCGCGCAATGTGCAACCATCCCCAAATTGGCGAGCAAATTGCGTAAACAAGTCCCAGCCCGTGACGTAACAGATGTTTATTCCCAGCATCCGATTGGCAGATGTGCGGGATGCTGCTCCATCATTGGCGGACCGCGAGCCGAATGGGAATAAAGGGGATGCTTTCCTGGGGTTTGTCATGGGGTGATCTTGATTATTTCGCTAATCGATTATCATGGGGAGGGACGCCATTTTGAATAAACAACTTACGAACAATATTAAGTTTTTTAACATTCATTTTTAAGGTTTTTACACATTGCTTGAAGATAAAGAATATTCCTGCAAGTGATAGTTGTTTTCCCATTCCAAATTCATCCCCTGAAATCCCCTCTTTTGTCGCTTTCAGGGATATCGCAAACCCCATGGTTTAGGTACATATATTTGACTATACCCTAACATTTTAATATACATTTCCGCATTTGATATTAGTCAAATCCTTGTTTTTATAAGTATTAGTAATTTGTGGCCCTCTTAGCACCAAATTACGGATATATCGGGCGACCCTCGTAGCCCGGTGGGTATGACACTGGCTTCTCACACCGAGGGTTCCGGGTTCGATTCCCGGTGAGATCACAATAAATCTAAGTGATTTACTCAAGTCTGGGTGTCTTGTGATGTATTTCGCTTCTGTAATTGGGCCTCTTGGCCTGTTGAAGCGAAAATAAAAATATTAATAATAATAATAAAATATATTTCAACTGGTTATTCGTTCTCTTTCTTCCTTCTTATCTTGGTTTTCCTAATGTTCTACATATTACAAGTGAATTTTTCATTAGAAACTTAGCCGGCGGTATGTAGCAGTAGGGATCTCGTTGGCGTCAATTACGTTGGCAGAGTCACGGCGCTGTCGCCTGCAACTCTGCAAAAAGCATTTCAATGATTTGAAATTGTCACTTTTTGCATTAAACCAGTTGAACGAGTGTTCAACGAGTAGGTTAAGTAGTTACGAGCAAGATATGGATTAATTAGTTTTTAAATAGAAATACGTACATCAATTAGGGTGTCGTTTTTTTTAACTTACGTATTTTCGAATTTAAAATATTCATTCTTGTGCGTAATTAAATACCGTACTTAAATTTCATTAAAACTGATATACTTTTGTCTCGCTCAGTGGCCCTGAAACATAGAGATATCAGAAAAATACATTTGTTGTATTTATATTTTGCATTTGTATTTAAATGCTAATCCTAATGTTAACACAGCCAGCATTAGACTTACACAATATCTAAATAATTTTGACAGTTTTCTATTCATTTATACCTGCCTATTTTTTAGTGATTAAACATAAAATCTACAGCAAATTTTTATTTTATAACAAATAAATATAAGTGATCTCGTGAAAATTAAAAGAAATTTAAGAAATTAAACGCTTTACCACCTCTGAAAAATCACTAAAAACCGACATTCTCAGAACATAACAAAAGTATAATGGAATCGCAATATTTTTCGCATTTCCTAAAATAAAATCTTTTTTGTGCTATACACAATGACACACTTTAAAATAGGTAATAAATTACATGTCATCAATATTTTTATTTTTTAAGTAAGATAATTGCTTGTAAACTGAAATCAACTAACTTGATGGTCTCTTTGGATAAGGCTCGAATTCTTGTCGTCTGGATCGCTATACAGCACCTAACTTCACACCAAAATGCCCGAACGTGTCAAGATTGCGCTGAGGAAATTCTTTCTAAATAACTCGCAGAGTTATTAGCGCAAAAACAGTCGAACACGTCAGCTCGGGTCCTTGTGGAATGGGGTGAACGCGCACTACCAACATAACTTGGCGTGCGGCAGGATTGGAACTAAAACCCGCCCCGCCCGCACCCGGCGGCAACCCCGCGCCCTGTAATTCAGTACAATTTTTGTATTTGCTCGGGAGCTGTGACATCTTGATTACCAATATACACTGAATTATTATGTTCAAAACAATCCGGGGTGGTGCAAGAACAATTGCCAATGAAGTATTACAGTTTTGCGAAGCTGAAAAAGCAAATAATGGACCGATATTACCGTCTGATAGTTTGACAGATAGAGCGGCCGCCGCGGAGCGCGCTGTTACCCGACCAAATTTATATTGACACTGGTCCCCGGACATTCAGTACATTATGTATTGTGTAATAAATTTACAACCTGGCAACTTCTGTTTCGCGACAGGGGCGACCTCCCTAGCACGCCAAGTTATCGTGGTGGCACTCTACAGGCTCGCATGTTTGCAGGTTCGCTGCCGCCCAGCCCGGCGGACAGCGGCGTGTCGGACGTGGACTCGTCCAGCTCCGGGCACGCGTCCGCCGAGGAGCTGGCCGCCTCGCGCCTGGCCGCCGCGCGCCTGCACCAGCTGCTGCCCCCCTTCTACCCGCCGCCGCTGCACGGCCACCACCATCACTACCAGCAGCAGGCCCAGCAGCAGCAGCAGCAGGCCGGCCCGCCGCCCGCGCAGCCGCAGCTCAGGCCGCCGCAGCTCCCTCCCTCCCCGCACCACGCCATGCAGCAGCACCACGGCTTCCAGACCTCCAGGTCTCACGGTGAGTCTCCATCTCTATTTCTGCCCTTGCTCTTTTATTACGGTCTGTCCACCACAACAGCTGGTTGCTCTTGGCCTCGACAATTTTCTTCTTGGAATTCTAATACATGTTATGTCATTGTTTTTGTTCTGTCCCGGATTTCTAAGACAGAATTATGTCACTGAAGACACTATCATTCCATCCTAATATTGGCACCGAAGTGTTCTTATTTTAATGAACCTCGAGACACCTATCTCGCTGTACAAAACAGAGCTTATTGTATAGCATCTACGTCAAAATTACAACAGCTAGTTATAAAATAAACTGTAATTTATATTAAGAATAGATAAAGATTTAAAAAAAAACAAAAACTTTTGAAATCTTATTTTGTTCAGTTATCAGAATACACTGGAGTTTATTTCCATAATTTGGAATCCACAATATCAAGCTAATGAATAATATAGTGAACATTGAACGAAATCAGCGTAAATATTTAAAGCGATTGACCTACCATAACATCGTTTATTTCTTCTTTCTCTTCGGGTCTCTAGCTTACTAGACGTAAATGCTAACATATTAAATTTCTTTATAATTTTTAAAATTCTATTGCAGTTTGTCCTGATTTATTATCATATATTGATTTCAATGTACAAATGCGTCATTCCACACATAACACCCTTTTCTGACCCAAAAAGTAAACAGAATTAGCAACCTTAATCTGGCAACATGAGAATTCCACGACCAATTTACAGATTTATTTATTTGCTTTTATGTATATTCATACATTGTAAGATTCAATTTCAATAAATAAAAAATCCAATTCAAAATTCATTTTCTAAAACTGGTCAAAGATCACCTCAAAATTTTCCTTTCAAAAACGTCCAGTGCAAGCCAATTCTGCCTACTGTCACAGTCGCGTGTGTATCTAAGCCACTGGTCTGTTTTTTCGCTCATTCCTACTGATCAAATTAATTTCGCAAGTTTCATAACCACAAATGGCGAAATTATTCCCAAGCATTGTCGGGCGGTATTAAAGTGTTTAATTGCTGCACACAGTTGCGCCGTGTCGCGAGCTGCCCCGTGGCGCCGCGCAGCCTCGATGCTCGTATTGTACATCAAAGCAAAATGTCGCTATATTTTTTGCCGGGACTTCGAAGCGAGAATGAAAAGCGCGTGCAGAAAGTATGAGGAAGCCGAAAATATCATCTCGGGTGGGGATCTATTTACGGACGCCACTTCCGGCCGCATTTGCCAAGTCGAAAATACAGAGAAAGCGATGAAAAATATTGTGTTCGAGAAGGATAAAAATGTTTCGCATTCCGCGATTTCTTCTGACTCACCGTGACAAGCCGCTCGATCCGTTTCGGTGCTGAACAGTGGATTTTTTTCAACAAAACTTTTTTGACTTCCGCGTCCTTGATGACCCAGTCGGTAACGAGATCGCCAGCACATAATAATTGCACACGGGAGGTGATTCCACCTGGCATCTTTTTGAATCGTTGTCTCTTGCATTTTGTACGGAAAGAAGATTGGGTGATCTACATTTCAATCATATCAATGGAACGTAACTCTAGATAACTAGATTGATTTTTTTTATTTATTTATTTATTTATTTATTTAATGTTTATGGAAGACCAACAGCACAAAAAAAAAGCATAGAAAACATTGATACAATATAGATGGCCAATTACAGGTCTCCACATTTAGATAAATGTCAGTAATGATAAATATTTATGATATACTAAGGAATATTACTTATATAGAAAGAAAGAATAAAAAAATTAAACAAACAGAAATATGCCAGTAATGATAAATATTTATGATATACTAAGGCATATTAAATATATAGAAAGAAAGAATAAAAAAATTTAAGCAAACAGAAATATGTCAGTAATGATGCATAATTATCCGTCATTTTTTAATTGAAATTTTTAAAATCTTAAATTTTAAAAGCTGCTCAGTCATCTCCATACATCCGTGAGTCCAGGAACGATTAGCGAAAGAGCGTGCCGAGAGAGACTTGTTTGCTTCAAAGCTTGCAACATCAACTTGGACGATTGGTCAGGAAAGGGCGAACATCGGATTTTGACAGAGGACGAAAGTTGCACCACTAGGGAACTGGGCACTGGACACATTTCGCCCACAAAATCGACTGTCTTCCTTGCAATTGGGAACCAATAAATGACATTGATAGTGACTACGCCTCCGAATGATAACTGTACATAATATGTTTTGATTTTCAATCAGTCTATATTATAGATATCTCACAGACACGAAACTATATTTTTATGGGAAAGTAGGTATAGAAGTATTTGGGTGTACATAGGGCTTACAACCTATCGTACGGCCGGCTTAAGTGATTAATGATGTCCCTGTGACAAAAATCCAGTACTGTTCTGAAAAATTTGGACATACTCAAAATATTTTTGTTTTGATTTTGTCTTAATTTTTGGTTATGTTACAATATATTTTATTAAAACGGCGGATACATTAAACTAATAATATAACATTGAAGGTGAATCTCTCTCTTAGTCGATGTCCTCGTGACTGAGTATCGCGAATCTCTTGTTGGAGATCCACTTCTCGTCTTTGTCCTCGTACATTCCCAGTGATTACCAATTTCTCGAAGCTGTCTCCATCTCACCCAAAGCACGAAAAATTATTTTTCTGCGTGTTCATCTGTCTGGCAGTCCATGGTACAGACGGCACACGACACTAACACCTATCTCGAAAGCGTCGAACGTATTTCTTTATCTCCTTCCCAGGGTCCATCTTTCGACTCCCTACAAAGCTATGAAAAATCTAGGGCTTGAACAAGTCGGACTTTACGAAACTTTTAATAAACTTGGAAACTTTTAAGACGAGAGATCCTAGGTAGATACTCGTTGTAGTCATCAAGAACAGTTCTCGACATTTGGTCAAAATGATTTACTCATGGTATTTTTGTCTTGCGTATATTTGTTTTATGTCCCAGTATATCTCTTTTTCTATCTTAATATGTATAATAAAGTTATAATTTAATTGAAACATCATTAATGGATTAGGATTAGATATTACAACAAATAAATAAAGCATAAAAGTCGCTCTACTAAGCTTGAATCATAATTTTTATTGCACATAAATTTGCTGCCAATTTGAAAATATTTTTTCTGTCGTTGCTAATTAACTTAATTGTTATATAATAATTAATAAAATTTAAAAAAATGGTAATTCAATTATATAATACTATATTAATATATTCTGTACCTTTCTATATAATTCACAAGTATTTTGTCGTATAATATAGATTAAGATTTTTTAAATTAAATCATATACGTACAAAAATATATAAAAATATATCGTACCTTTATGCTCAGCATTGCGCATTTTGCATCAGAAATGATTTCACGTTTACAAAGATTGCATCATAAATTTTAAGACCTGTTTCACAATGGTTTCCGCGTTTTATAGAAGAATCGGTTTCGATTCGTTTAAAAAGCATCTTAATAACAATAACAAATAATCGATTGGGCTATTCCATAACCACCTGGTTGCCCGTGGAAATCAACACTCCGACCATTTCGGAGATTTATAATCTACGTTCTAGGAAAGGTTGCCCGGTTGTGAAATATGGCCAGTAAATATGGATTGGTTTGGCAGCCATTTTAATAAATGAACCTTTTACGTGAATTAAATAAATAATTGTTCAGTCGACATTCACGGTAAAATTTCCAGTTGTTTTGTTCGCAATTTTTAATATGGAAATGTTGTATACTTTCCGCGCACGTATATTGTAAAACGCACAAATTTATAAGGGTACCGTGAGAAAGCCCATAATGAAAATTGATGAAAAAAATCGTGATTAAAAATTTAAAAAGCATAGTTAAACGACAAGGTAACTTACATCCTTTCTAGGGTTCGGTGATTTGTGCGGACATTGATTATTCCGGACAAAAAAATATTACCTGACCTTATCTAATCCAAGATATTTTATTGTCCGGAATAATCTATTTCCGAAACAATCAAAATCCTGTTCTGCATGGAAGATGGTCTATATCCGGAAAGGCCCTCCGCTCAAAAATCCGATCACCATCGAATCAAATTATTCTCGAACACGCAGAAATAGGTGCCTACAGGCTTATTCAGTTTCAGTTTATTCATTTGAAAAAAATGAACATCCAATATATTTATTTACATATCCAGTCATACATTTATGCAAGTGACAGTGTGCCAGTCGATAATAGTACCTATTACTTTATTCGAAATGTGCTTAAAGTATGACAGATGTACAAATTGTAAGAATTATTTTATAGTCTTCATTGTTGCACCCTTCAATAAATGATGTATTGTAAAGATGCGAAGACATGCGGAAATATACTTTTGTCCGATTGGTTTGCAGTCAAATGAATAATGACCATTTTAATATTCTCGTAGCCATTTCGTCTCGTCCGACGCAAAAAGGAATAAGTGCATCATTTTAAAATGACGTAGTAAAAGACATCAGAATTATTTGTCGATAAAATGTATCAGACGTGGTAAGTGTTGGACCACGCGCAGGAAGCCAGCCATGTTCACTCTTTTTACGGCATTTTTTTATTGTTTTCCAATTATTAATCCGTCCGCTCTTGTCGGAAAAATATCCGGAAACTCGATTTCCCATTCGAATTCGTACTTATCTTCATGGCTATGCGTTTCTTTCAAAGATTATAACGTGATATCGGACGGTTTAAATTTCATTTTGACTTAAATTGTCGTTTTGAAAAATTTGCAGTTGTTTGATAGCTCTACAGCCGGGACTTTGGTAACTGCCCTATTCGAGAAACACGACGAATGGACGAAGCCACGGTTTGCATATCCAATGAATTTAATCGGATTCATACAAAAAAATTTAATCCAATTACTACTTCACATGTGTATTGAAACTTTATTTAAAAAAATACGTATATTTTTTTAAATAAGAAAAATAAATAAAAAAGTGAAAAATAATCATTTAATGGCACTTTAAGTGCCAGTTGATGATCGTTTGGTAGTGGCCCAATCAATAGTTAAGCAAAAATCAAAGCTTTTTGTTTAACTATTACCATTACCACTAGTCAAACAACCGGCCCTAAAGGTCCATTTCTCAAAATTGTGCGAAAAAATCCGATAAAAAATGTATTAATGATATATCAACGGCAAGGTCCATAAAAAAGTTTACAGAAATTCGGCAAAAGGCAGCGGCTCCACGTTGGAGGATCGCGTCATAAAACAACACCATTTCAGCGTTAAATCTTCACAGTTAGCAATAATGCTGTCAAATGTAGGTATCCACTAAAATACCCAACACCCGTGGTTGTGTTTTCACTTAATTATATTTTTGTACACATTGCGTACTGAATTAAATCCCAAAAAATATCGAATACAAAATAGTAGGGACGGCATTCTTGAGTTCGCTTAGGGGCGGCATTTTACCTATGAACGTGATTATCCTAGCCTAGTGTTTAAAGATTGGGACAACACAACACTAAAATGCGAGTCCTCCAACACCGTACCGCGAATTAATAATTGCCGCGTTCACTTTGAATGTGGCGAAACAAATCGCCGGTTAAATCAAATACGAAACATACTTTAATCGCCGCTAACATTTGCGTTTCCTTTTTCGCCGAGGTAAATAAATTTGTTCGCCGATGATTTATTACAAACGTGCAAACATGCTCAACTGTTCTCCGTTAAAAAAGTACTCGAAACACTTGAGTATTTATTTGTCTGGGACGATAAATAACGACATCAAATCGATTTTATCTTGTTTCGAAAAAAATTCTGTTTACTTTTTTGCACACATCTGACAAAATGGCTGCTCGCCATGTTGACCGAGAGACCGCCGGATGAGAGCTGCTTGATGGAGAACAGTTTCAATAAACCTTGTGACAATATCGCATTTCTTTCTAAGCAGTTCTTTATTCGTACGCAGACAAATGCAAGGCTGATTGCAAATTTATTTTTATGTGCACGAAAAAAGGTTGGTCCATAATTAAATTCAAACATTTTATGAATTACGAATTTTATCATTACGCCGTTTCCGCAGGAGTAGACAGAGAGATTGCCTCATTTTACATCTTCTCGTGCACGCTCTTCGGTTGTTGAAGCTGTTTTAACAGGGCCATCCAGTGTTCGGTTTTGTCTGATCGTACCAGGTCTTTCGTGAACGCCCTTTTTCTTTCGCATCCTCTTCTCCTCGCTTATATTTTCTCTTTTCCTAACCAGTGACTCTTTCTTTACTACGCAATATTCGGCACTAATTCACTCCAATTTATCCATTTTTCATTCTATCTTATATAGATTTATACACACGCGCATAAGAGTAGCTTGTTGGTGTAGTGGTCACGACGCTCGCCTAGTAATCTGATGGTCGGCAGTTCGAGTCCCATTCCAGGACACCAGCAAGCTAGTCCCATTTTCATAGCGCAATCATTTATTTCATTACTCAAGCTTATTTTGAGAATAGAAAGAATATTGATGTGACATGCATTCCGTGTTCGTATCTCTATTTTTTTCCTAGCTTCACTTCCATATAAATACGCATTACAATTTGTAATCTATCTTAAAAAATTATATACATTTTTATTCAACTTATCACGAGTGAAATTTGGAGGTGGCATTTGCGTGTCTGTAAATTTTTCTTACATTACGTGGAACAAACAATTTTCCGCACAAGGCGGACACAACAAATACGCAATCGCGATGTCGCTCCTCATAACTCAGACGAATTTTGACGTGTTTGCTCCGCGGGGCATTATTTAGGTACTGTTTGTTCTCGAGATATTTGCGCGCGGCAAGGTTCACGGATAGTTGTGCGTGTGACAACACCGTTTTCTGTTCCTCTATCCGGCGGCCTCGCGCGAGCGGCGCTGCGCCCAACGGCTGGACAAACACGAGGCGAGCGCGTCTCTGCGGCTAGAAGAACGCGAATATTTTACAAATTTCTATCGGAACACTTATCAAATTGTCCCCTTTATATATTGATAGCTGTTCGTACCCGCCATTGCTCGGGTTAAGGATTTAGTTAAACATGAGTTTGTGGGGGGGGGGGGAGACAAAGGTTTCGTTGTTTCGCAGTCTCTAATAAAAAAAAGGATCCATTTAATCTAGGCTGGGATGGACGGGTTGTCCAGGAAGGAATTGTGACCTATGTTTTTCGCCGTGACCTAAAGAATAGGAATGCAAAATTTGGATCAGATCGGCAAACGTTGTAGATTTGTACAAATAATATATCAGGTGTGGGGGTGGGGTAAGAAAGGAGGAGGGAAAAGTTGTCCTTATTATTCGCTGGGTCTTGAAAAATAAGTATGCAAAATCGGGGTCAGATTGGTCATGTGGTGTAGATTTGTACAGAAAATATAACAGGGGTGGGCGTGGGGTAAAGGGAATAAGTTTGCAAATTTTGAGTCCGATCGGTCGAACGTCACAGATTTGCATTAAAATTAGATCAGGAGGAGGAAAAGGGATTAAAAGGAAGGGGAGAAATTTCCTAAAGCATAAGTATGCAAAATTTGAGTCGAATCGGACAAACGGTTTACATTTTTATAAATTTTTAAAGACGACCGATTGTTATCAAAAAATATGAATTTGAAGAATGTTATATCTACCTAAATATTTAAAAAATATATTTATCAATATTGAAAGGATAGGTTAGGTACCTACGCCTTTTTATCAAATAATTTGTGCGGATTCGAATGCAACGTTGTGTCAAAAAGAACATTAGGAGATTTATGATTTTGGACAATCGAAAATTTACATTTTTGTTTATATAAATTAACAGTAGGTATATGAAAACAAATGTATACAAAAACATCCTCGTATTTGAATGCAACGTTGTGCCAAAATTTCAAAGCAAAATCGGTGAAGAGCTTTCAGAGATTATCGATTTTGTACAAACGAACATCTACATTTTTATTTACATAGATTTATGATACAGTCTTTGTCCAATTACAAGTAAACTCACAGAGTTTAAAAACATAGGTACAGAGATGAATTAAACCCATTTAAGAGAGGGGAATATATGTTTCGCACACATGTACCTATGTTTAAGACACATGTATACTATGGTTAAAATATTTATTCTTGTCTAATTAAATCCCCTCATAAAAAATACGTATTTTTAATATTTTTGTTTCAAACCGAGTCTCTAAAGTGAACACGTTTTCTTGTAATAAAGTGCGACTTATTTACTATAATACTTTTTAAGAGTATTTTATTGGACCTTTCCATAACAGTTTCAAATTTTACTTTTTAGTATTTTTTTTAAACATGGCGAACGTATTGACACCAGATTGTCACAAGAAATTTACGTTATTTCATATCTATATATTTTGGTGGGCTGTGAGTAAAGCTTAATTTCACAAGAGTAAAAGTATAAGTATCGGTTAAATATTAGGTTGGCGTTTGCGTGTGTATGTATGTAGTTTATACACACACATTCAATGTTTAAGACGAAATTTGTGTGTCAAGATTAGCCCTAAAAGAGATAGTTAACTGCTCAAAATTTAAACAAGCACTAAAATATAACTTAATTTTCTTGTCAACTTCTAAACTTTTTTTTTTGCATTACAGCTCGCTCAATTTACAATGCAAGTATATCTTGGAGTACCTAAATGGAGGCGATCCGCTGCTTGATGCATTCAATGCTATCATCAAATACATCGACATGATCGCTAAGTTATAGTTATGATCGCACACTACGCGTTATGGTGTGTTTATTCATTATATCCGTTCTGCATTTTGGGACATGAAATAGCGCGTGACCTCGATTTCGCAAATAATTCGGTACAAACAGAGCATAATTCTCTAGCAGGTTCGGGTTTATTAGTAAATTTGATATGTTTAACGAAGTTTTAAAGAGAAAACAATCTTTTGGTACAAAAAATCCAATGTCAGATGATACCTTGTTCCAATGTCACGAAATGTCGTATTTCGATTTTAAAAAAACTTGACTTGCAACTCCACAACTGCCAGTGATTAGGAACCCACGTAATTATCGCGAACGGGATTCGGAGACAGATTAGGGAAATATTTAATGAAGCAGAACACTTCACAAATCAGTCGACTGTCTGACATCACAACACCGCAACAGAGAGATTTGAATATTAAATCGGATTTGTAGCGCGCGAGTTTGCCGTTTGCCAGTTGGCTGATGGGATAAGATGGGATCATGATGTTGCAATTTTTGTTCACGTTCACGCTTAAAAGAGCGTAGAAAGCTGTTTTGTAAGTTGAAAACTCAAGATGGAAAATTGAAGCATAACATAATTGGAGACGCACTCGTTTACTGGAATATGTAAAAGTATTTATTTTCTTCTTCTTCTTCCCCTTTATCCTAATCAGTTCGGGGGGCTACAGCACTCTTCCACCGCTCTCTGCCCTACATTTGTTTTCATAACGTGGGCCGTTGGTACTCCTCATAGGTATCTCATCTTGATATTTTCGAGTGCAGCCGCAAAAGATTAAGAAAAATTTCGAGTTCAGAATTCTTTTCAGTTCAGAATTAAGTCTCTTTTTCTTTTGCTTAAATGTTTTATTCTTTCTTGTATTATTCTTAACATGCCAAAGTTTTTCTGCTTACACTAATTGAGTCTCTTTTTCTTTTGTTTAAATTTTTTATTCTTTCTTGTTGTATTATTATCAACATGCCTAAGTTTATTTAATAACATATTTATCATTAATCATTCTTAACATATTTCTAAAAGCGGAGACCTATAATTGGCTATCTATGTAATATTCATGTTTATAATATGCTTTTTTGTTGTGCTGTTGGTTTTCCGTGGATAAAAATTAAAAAAGTCTTCATGTAATAAAGCGTAACGTATTTAAAAATATTTTACTTTTTATGAGTGTTTGGTTTGACCCTTTCATAATTATTTCATAATTTACAAGTTCGTAGTAATTTTTTAAACAAGTCAAACGTATTGGAACTAACCGTGGCACCAGTTTGTGTACCAAGATATATTTATACGTTATTTCATTTCTACATATCGACGGCTCCTACGTACAATAATATCGTAACCCACAAATCGACGATTTTGAGTTTTTTTGTGTATTTTATATGTATTTAATTATATCTTTAATTCCAAGAAGAAAAAAAATTAGAATTAAATAACGTTATTTATTGGAAATTTTTTTTTTTTCTTTCTTGGAATTAAAGATATAATTAAATACATATGAAATACACAAAAAGCTCAAAAACGTCGATTTGTTGGTTACGATATTATACGTAGGAGCCGTCGATATTTTGGTTGTCTGTGAATGAAGAATGTACCTAAGTAATACATTGATAAAAACACATATATGATAAAAGATCTTCGATTTTTCAATGTAAAATATTAATGTATCATAAACTGCAAGAAAGACGTGTAAGATTCTTAAGAATCCATTAGTGTCAGCCTCCGTTGTCTGTGGTATTGTTTGAATTCAAATTCCGAAAGGAACAGAAAACAAAAAATTCGAATTAGACAAAATGGCGACCTTGACCGTGACTCTGGCGAGCGGTGGCCGCGGACGGAAATAAAATAAATTATAGTAAAAATGACAACATCCAGCAAGAATCCCGCGAGATTCTCCGCAGAAATACATTTAAATGGCGACGCTTACTCAGCGGGCTTAAAGCCATGTATTCACTAGGGGACAAATCGCGAAACATTCCGCTCGGCATGTCGCATCAACATCTACGCTCATGTTTCGGGGACAATGACGCGGCCATTTGACGTGTACACACCGGGACTCGCATATCTTGTCGCGGAAATGTCACCCGATGAGCTTATGTTGACAGCTGCGGTATCTCATTTGGCGAAAACGGGGTTCCGCGCAATTCGAAATGTTTTTTTGGGTCACAATTTCAAATAAACGAGGTTTTACTGTAGTAAATTGAATATTATTAAAAACAAAGTCCTTTTTGCAAATAATTATTGTTTTCCAGACTTCGCGGAAATATATCGCCCTATGAGGTTATGATGATAGCCGCGTATCTGTTTATGTTAATGAGTTTATCGAAAAGTAAGAGGAGAAAAAAGAAGAGAATGCGAAATTATTTACTGCAAAGAGAAAGAAGGACGGACATTCTATGCGATCTTCGATCGATACAGCTCGATGAGTTCGAGAACGATTTCGTTTTCCCGCATTGTCATCTTGACAGATACAGCGCATGCGTATTCACTTGTAAACATACCACGTGGTACTGACGCTCCGCGGAATGTTGCAGTGAGTACGCTCGGGTACCGTGCGCATGGCAACGTTGCCAGTACGCTCGGGTACCGTGCGCATGGCAACGTTGCCACGGCACGTAGAAATGCCGCGCCATGTTGTGCGCGAGGTCGCGGAACAGTGCACGACGTTGCAACGTCACGTAGACTCTATGCCGCGCGTGCTGTTGAGGGACAATTTGTCCCCTAGTGAATACATGGCTTAAGTGCGAAATGTTTATTTATTTATGTGATGTAGCAAAGCGTCTTCCATTTATTTATAAACGGTTCATACAATATATTATCCGAGTTATGTAGTTTACGTAAGCTACTCGGGTCAAATGTCAAAACATTTTTATTGCGTACCTACCTGGAAGATTTTCTTGCAAAAATATATTGTGTTTTTATTCTACGTACCTACCTTATATGTCGTATGTTTTAATTTATATTTTAATAAAACGTTTGTGGTTATAATTGCAAAATATATTATTACTATCTGTTCGTACCCGGCGTTGCACGGGTTAAGTATTAAGTTGAAAATAAATTTGTGGGGGGAAACAAAGGTTTGATTTGAACGGCGCAGATTTGCATCAAAAATATATCAGGGGGAGGAGAAAAGGTAAAAGAGGAGGGAGAAAATGTCACCTTTGTTACCCGCCGGGTCCTAAAGAATAGTTTCCAAATTTTGAGTGCGATCGGTCAAACTGTACAGATTTGCATCGAAATTATATCAGGGGTTTAACCCTTCCCCTCCCTATCCGACATTTCCTCCATAATCTTTTAAGATTATGGGGGAAATGTCGGATAAAAGCGTTAAAATAATAGGGGGGAAATGTTGCCTATGTTCCCCGCCGGGTCCTAAAGCATAATATTGCAAAGTTTGAATCGAATCAGATAAACGGTATGGATTTGTATAGAGAACAGACAGGCAGACATTGAGTTTTATAGGTATAGATTTGTCGTATTTTTATTTATGTGAAGATGCACCATGTCACAAATGTCTAATGTCAAATTTTGATCTTGAAATATCTGGTTATCATCTGATATTCAGATCAAAGTGAGATATATAGAGTCAAAATTTAATTATAAATTGGCCTGAATTTGGTTCATCACCTACTAAGAGTAATTTTTACAAAAATAGCGACATATTTATGATTTAGAATCATAAAATAAACCTATTACCATTTCGGACACGTCAATAGATTAAATATTCTTATAATCTCGAGTAAAAATATTACAAATGCTACCAAAATTTATATTTGTTTTCCTCGATTGATTAATCTATTATTGTAACCTAGTTTTAAATAGAAAATTATTGCCAGAATTTTTTGTACCAAAACCAAAATTTTTTTCAAAATATCAGGCGATACTTTAATAACACCTAGGGTGCAATCGTTGTAAAGTAACGTGTTATTATTTTGTCTCGTAACATAATATCGCATCAATCTTACATTTCACCAAAACCGGCCTAGATATACAAACTCTAATTAAAAATTGATGAGGAAAAATCGTCGCGAGTTTTCTGTCGGGCGCTTCGCGTTTCACTTTCGCTCTCGCGGCGGCCGCGTGGCTAGATGCCGCTGCCGTCCCGCTATCCCGCCGCTGGTCTAGCCCCTCCAGCGGCGCGGCCTTGACCGTGAATAGACGAGCGCCGCGCCGCGGATAGGGGACCGGGCGTGGGCGCCGCCCGCCACGCCAGCCCAGTACACATTTGCCGTTTTGGCTTTTTACCGTTAGCGCGGCAACGCACTGCCAACTAGCGCTTCGGGACAAAATTACGTAAATGAAACATTAGTTACAAAACAAATGTGCGAGCGCCGGAACGCACGGTGATTGATGCGAAAATATAAGTTGTTTTAATTTGAGGGTTATTCAAAAAATTAACAAATTCCTTATGTTCATCAATAAATTAAAACCATCTAAGTAACCATCGCATTCTTCCATGTACCTCAATCGCGCTCTTCTATTCTGGCACACAACTTTTACTTCGACCATATTCATACATCCTCTTATCTCTCTTCGATTGTTAAAGTTTTTATAGGTCGACCACAATCAAAAGACCATTCCCTAACTTTGTCCGGTAAGAAGAAAGCGGGGAAAGTTGCCTGGCAAGCCCGTATTCAAGCCACAATATGATATTCCAAATAAATATATAATTTTTAGTTTAAAAAAGTTACTTACTTACTAGAAAAACTTCTTTTGTGTTCATTTTTTGCATCGTAACAACACACGCATTTTTTGCGCACATTCTTTTGAATGCGGTCTAGCTATAACAGGGTCGTTCTCTATTATTTGGTTAATTTGTCTTATCTTTACCATCCTTTTCTCGCTCATACGTTACGCATTTCGGCGATCCTTTCTTTATTGCATCTACCGCGCTGCAGCCAGCATTACATTCACTTCTAGTTTGTTCATTCCTCACTCTATCAAACACAGATTCCATGCGGGACCGCATTCAGTCTACATTCGTTATTTTTTTCCAATTCCAGGCTTCACTTCTTTACGTAAGGTTGGCACCAAAACTGCACTGTGATGAACCATAATAACTGTAGAATAATTGTATACCTTGCTGGTAAAGGTTGATAACTATATTATTATATATGAAATTAACGTTGAGAAAATGGAAACGTTTGTAGTAAAATAATAATGTAAGCCTTGAAAACCAAAGTAAACTTAACAGAAACGTTAAAGTTAGACGCTTCAGACGATTAAATATCTTTTCTGTTTATTATTTGGGATACTTCTACATTACATACGGTATAGATTTTTGTTTTCGGGTCTCACTTTTTTACTACACTGATTATACTAATAATTACTAACTACACTACAAGATAGCGTATACTGATTATTAAAAAAAACTAACAAACTTTATTTAAACACGAAAAATTTAACGTGATCAGATATCGATATCACTGTACTTTTGTCAGGACGGACGCACACTAACTGATAAATAATAATAAAAAATCGTTGAAAGAAATTTTGATTTTTTATTCAAAATACTTATTTCAAATCGATAAATTTTTCTCATTATTTCCAACCATCAAAAAGTACTGAAAGCGAAATTTGAATTTGAAAAAATAAAAATTAGTATTTTGTTGCGTGTTTGTTTATCATACATTGCAATAATAAAGGGCCGAGTGGCACAAGTCCACTGGGCGGCGGCGCGCGCCGGAAAAAACTGCGCACAATTAACCGACCCCGACCTTCCCCAATGTCAGATGGCTTCGGACACTTTTTTATTCCTGCAGCGGAGACGTAAACAAATATAAATTGCTTCGAAATTCCGGGCGACGAAAATTTAATAGCAGTACTCGCTCGAATCTCCACACTGTACCTACTGCGAACCGAAAACGTTTCATCAATCTAATCAACTTTTCTTCCGACCGACGAGAACGCAGAGCGCTCTTTGCAGATAACGTTTCGGTTAAATGAAAATATCTTTTCCAAAGTATAGGTCAACCGTTGAGATCTTTAGTACCATTCTTTATCGTCTATCTTCTTCTTTTATATAGAGCCAATGGTAGTGTAAATGGGAGAGAAATATATTTTTTCCCGTGAGTCATACAAAACCTCCCGGCGGTTGACCTATACACAGCAATTTCATAATAGTCAAACATAGTTGTATTCGTGAAATCATTTTCAAAATAAGGCTTCATTTCTCGGCATTGTTCCCGAGGTCCTAGAGTGCAGCTGAGCAAATTTTGTATTCGATCGGTCGGGGATTCGAGCCACATTCCAGAAGCCCAGTAAGTTAGTCGTATTTTCATAGTACACGTGTTCCGTGTATCTACATATCTTTTAAATTGATAATATGCACATTGTTTTAGATAGTAAGTAGGAGCAGGGCGGCTAGGAAGGGTTATCTACGCTTTTCACAGTCAAAGGCTGTATAGAGAACAGGCAGAAGTACATTCAATTATAAATGTTTTATATCTTTATTTTCAAGTTTGTTAAATATAAGCGGTAGTAGCAAGTATTTTATTTTTGTTCCATATTAGCTTAGTAAAATTTTAAAAGCGAATGTGTGTGAAGATATCGATCATTCCTAATTTATTCTTCATTAAGGTAGCTGCTTGTATAACATTACTAATGTTGTTTGGACGACAATTATCACGCATTACATTTTTGTTTCAATTAATTTTATAGCTACTTGCTTTGTTTAGTACAAGAGTAAGAGTGTGTATATATATATTAATAGGCGTATGGGTACAAATCCGTTATCATCGACTGCAATGGTTATTTGATCTCCGCGCTGTTTATTCTTTCTGGTTTCAGCAACAATTTGTGCTCTGCAATGCAAAAATCCCAAAAATCAATCCCAAAAAAACAACAATCGAGCGTTTAATCTCAAAACCAGTCCTCGTCTAATCACATTTAAGTGTGTTTATAAACGACCATAATGTTTCCTTCTCTTTACAGGACACTTAATCTTTCTTGTTTTCATCTTAATGTATATTTACAATCAACAAACAAATTCCTATTAAAGAACTATTAATACTGTTTTGTATAATTTTATTTCCTTCTGATTTCAAATGTAAATGATCCGAATCCCAAAATAATGTTTTTCCCGTTATATATTTATTTATTAATTAACGCCCTTAAATATCTACAGAGGTAGGCAATATAATCTACAATATAATAGGTGTACCCATAAGTAAACAATTATTTTTTGGAATGTTTGCTTCAATCAAGCTCAGTTAAGTGAACGTGTAAAGACGTGTTATATACGCAATATTATAATCCGTGGTCTTGTGACTTGTGACAATTAAATTTTTTTTTAATTATTACTCTGTTGTAAAATGGCGGACAATCAACTAACTGAAAAACATTTACGTCATTGCATGCTGTTTCATTTTCGATCGGGTGTTAATGCAACGGTTGCAACAAAGAAAATTTGTGATGTGTATGGAGACGTATTGAAAGTAATTAAATGCCAACGTTGGTTTAGGAAATTTTCCGATGGTGATTTTGACTTGTCTGATAGCGATCGAAGTGGGCGCCCGGTAGGGTTAGATAATGACGCTTTAAAAACACCTAGAAGCATATTTTTTTTAAAAGTCTGCCAACAAGATGGCAAAGGTCCTAGATAACGATGGATGTTAAATCGATTAAAAATAAAATTAAATGTTGTTAAATTCTTTTTTTGTTGCCACTTAAATAATTGATTACTTATGGGCACACCTAATAGTTAATATAAGATATATTATGGATAACAAGTTAATTACAAAACGGCTTAAATATACAAGTCAAATTGATATTGTCTCAATACAGAATAGAGCATCTAATACAGCATCTAAAATATATAAATTAACTTATAAATTAAACCTTGAGAAATATCTGACTGAATTCCTAACCAAGTCAGTTAATTCTATAGATATGCATAATAATTTGTTTTCATATGAAGCAGGAAAGCTGATCTTAGCTCAGCATCAATAAATAAATAAATAAATAGAATTGAAAAAAGGGTCGCTTACCTACGTGGTTTAATCACGTTGAACGGATGAATGAGAAGAGAGTAAATAGTGGGAAAGATACGTGGCAACAGAAACAAAGAGGGGCCGCGGAAGACCCGCTGTCACCAGGTAAGAAAGATACAAGGATGGTCTTGTTAGGAGCCTCAAAAACCGACGAGCTTGCATGCGAAGACCTACAAATGTGGATGAGGCGAGAGTTGTGTGTTAGGACAGAGGAATATTAAAATCACTTAAAGTTTTTCTACATAATAAGTAAAATAAAAAAACAACATTGAGAATTGTAATTGATCTGTTCGTCGGATATAAATAGGTCGATCTTTTCATTCGTTATATTACGCAAAAAATAAATGGCTCGGTTTATTAAAGAATGCACTTCCGCGTGTGTAAATTATTAGCGAGATAATATTTAATTTAGACCCGCAAATATCTGCTTTGCGCATTTTTTTTAATGGAAGTTTGCTGATGCTATCGAGTATCGCTTTAGTGTTTTAATTGCTATCTTGGATCTAGATAATATTCTGGGTTTGTAATTAAAGTAATTATCGCTATTCGTTCGATAGGGGAGCCTGACTTAGGAAAATAGCAAAATGGAGGCGCCGCAGTGCGATTCTCACGGAAATATTATATTTTTACCATATATCAATCATCCCGTAATATCCCACCTCCTGAAAAGCATTAAAGTTACATTTTACATAAAAATTCGCAGTTGGATAATTTAATTTTTTTTAACACACGTATTATCTATAAGTCGTTCAAGATCCTGATAGGTATTCAGATATTAGTCCCTTCTTCTTCTTCTTCATGTGCCCTGTCGGGTCCCCCCGACGTCGGCGATCATCTGGGAGAAAGTTTCCCTGTCCAGGGCAGTGCGGAACAGCTTTTCCACGCTTCTTATCCCGGTCCACTCTCGGATGTTTCGAAGCCAGGAATGCCGCCTCCTTCCGACTCCTCTACGACCCTTCATGACGAGCTGAAGGATGGAGTACTTTTCGCCTCTCATTATATGACCAAAGTACGAAATTTTACGGAGCTTTACTGTGTTGTGTAACTGTCTGTTTGTATTTGCTCTACGTAAAACTTCAATATTACTAATCATGTCAGTCCAAGATATCCTTAACATTTTACGATGTATCCACATTCCGAACGCCTCTAGGCGATTTAGAGTATTCACCTTCAGCATCCACATTAAAGTATAATAAAAACCGTTTCATAAAAGTATAATGACTTTTTGTAGAATACATTTTTTATGGTTGAGAAATAGAATTAGGTTGAACAGTTAGGTTGTAAATCAGCCATACTCTTCAACTACAAAAACAAATCAAATTATATATGAAATATGAAATCATCGCGCAAATATAGATTGCACGGGTTTCAAGGTCAACGCTGTCCAACCTACCATGACATGCAACGATCCTCGGCATGTTGTTGTGATTGCTAACTAACTTATTAAAATATTGTTTGTGATTGCTAACTAACTTATTAAAATATTGTTTATGATTGGTAACTAACTTATTAAAATTTCACTTTTAAATGACAGTGGCAAATACTAAACAGTGAAAATGGATCTTTAAGTAAATTATAGGCCCGTAAATTTTTAAATATTCATTAATGTAATGATAATGATAAAATATTCGTAAGTATGATTTTAAAAAATACTGAAAATCCGAAAACCTAACGACGGTCGAAAGGCAGTAAATTTAGAATGAGTATTGCGAGTTTCCCTTTGTTTTAATAATGCTCATTAAATTAAAATGTATTTTTTTCAAAAATGGTTAGGTTCGCTATTTTCTTTCTTCTACATTCGCGGTTTACTTTGCGTGATACGAAAGTAACCACTTCTATAACAGTTTCGAGAAAGGTGGCTACCAATCGACTTTTCAGTCAAACGAACGACAAGTCATGATGAATAGGTATACCGTTACTGAATGATAACTTATTCTAGTAATTGATTATTCTAGGGAGAGGAGAGAATTAACTTAAATTTGGTATATTAATTAAGAGGCGTGAAATAGGCTTAGGGATCTCAGCTGCGTTGTAATGTATCTGGGAACATTTTATTTTGATTCTCTCTCCTAATACAATTTACACGTAATATGTATTGCCTATATACGTATACAGAGACACATACATACAGGCAAGCTACAAACCACTAGGGTCCTCACAAAGCTTAAACATTTTCTTTTCGTTTCCACCAATGTGTCCTTGTAGCTTTTTTGTATTCCATAATCCCTGCGTGCCTTCCAGCCACGCGTTGCTAAACCCAAAAGTCAACACAAATATTTTCCAAAAGAGTTATAAAAATATGAGAATGGCCATTTTTCTTATATTTCTTATTTACATACTTTGTGAGGTTTTGAAACATGTAGGCGTATTGATTTGTGCAGATATAAATTCTACTTACTTAATTAAACTGCGGAAACTCCAAAAGGTGTGATAGCCGTGTTACGTCGCTGCCTATTATGAATGGGCCAAACTCAAAATCAATTTTTATTCAGTAAAATGATTAAAAAAATTGATAAAATATTTTGTTATAATATCATTTATCAAACAAACCTTAAAAAAATAAAATTATTTATGATATACGTATTCACTTATTTATTCGTAATAAACTTATTCACGATAAACGCTGGAATGTTCTGAGCGTATTGTGGTCCTTAAATGAAAAATTAATTATTTTGGAATAGGCCGTTATTCATATCAAGCAGCGATATATGTATACAATTATCAGAAAATTAGCTTACAAATAGAGTTCTTTCTATTCAAATTCAAATGTTTATTCAAAGTTCAATGTTACAAATGTTTACAGTGTTTACAAAATTAAATGAAGCTTTTTTCATTGTTGCTGAGCGTCTTGGCAGCAAGTAAACACTAAATTGATTTGACGCCCTGCCTGCTACACTAGTAATTTACTGTATTATAGCAGACAGTGCTCTTCCAGTAGTATAATGTTCAAGAATATTTATTATTTATATAACATTTGTGAAACAATCTTATTGCCAATTAAAATTAAGTAATAGTAATAATTAAATGTTTACAATTTAATAATGGTGTTAATTAATTATATTATAGACAAAGGAAAAAAAATGATCTGAATAGGATATTAATAAAATAAAATAGAATAAAATAAAACAATTGAAAGCATTTAAAAAGATGACACTAAATGTTCTTGTAGGATTAGTATATTCACACAGTATTAGTATATTCACACAGCTTCCTAGCAAAACAAAAATAAAAGTTCCTTTAAAATATCAATTGTTGACTCTATTTTCTCTAAAAAATTACGAGATACTCAATCACCATTAGTGATTGTGACATTGAAACATCAGCGATTGACTCATAGTTCATATGAAATGGTAAATGGGAGTTATTTTCTCCAAAGTAAAATATCATTGTTTTTTCTGCACATACCTGATTCATTTGGACATTGCGCTGTAATAGTATTGATTTGTCTCTTTTTCGAATATTCTATAAATATAGAGCCGGTAAAAAAATGAAATATTTATTTATTTATTTCCACCTCCCGAGACATTTCCCACGAGGTCAAGCAGATTCCTCCCCCACTCGGTCGCTTATCGCGATGAGCGCGTGACGTGGCTACCTACTCAATTATAAATCGTTAATCACGGTCCGTAATGAAGGCCCGGCATCCGATGTCCGGATGTCGGCGGACGACGCCATCTTTAACACAGAATAATAATAGACGAGCGGCCGCGTCACTTCCTCCCGCCTTTTCCAACTTCGCTTTCCTTCGTCCTCTTCTTTTTCCCTTTAAACGTAGGCAGAGCGTAACAATGTCGCCAGTGGCGCGCTCCAGATCATCTTCGAGCCCATATTATTTCAATTTACATTCTCAAAACTGTACAAAAAACTGGCTACGTTGACACGGCCAAGAGTCTAGCAAAATAGTCAAAACAAGGCTCTACTATTAAAAGTGACGACGAAGGGATCCCACAAAAAATATTTTTTTATCAGCAATGGCAATATATTTCTAATTTGTATATGTGTTATTTCATTCAGTAACTATCATCCCGTTACCCCAGGAGGGTCGGCAGCCCAAAGTCTCGAATATTTTCTCCATCTTCTCCTGTCTTGCACTGCTTTAGTACATGCTAACAAAGACTCTTCGTTTTTTTATCCCAGTTTAGTCTGGGGCCACCCACCACCCGCTTTTCCTTCGAAGTTACCAATTTTATTTGATTTTTGTATGACTGTTATTATTTTTGTGATTTACTTCTCATGTAAAACATGGCAAATGAATTATTCAATTAGTATAATCTCTGTTAATACAGGATAATAATAATAATAAACCTAATAATCCTTAATAGTAGAACTTTTTTTTTCTATAAACCAATCTACTAGCTTTGCCACCTATAATGTCGATTATGCTTAGGCCAAAGGCATTAATAATTATATGACGTATTTTTGGGTAGGTACGTACCTTTACGAATAACCCAGGAAAAGTATTCATGCCACCAATTATTAACTTTTTTTTTTAAATAGAGATGCGAACACGGAATACGTGTCACATTAATATTCTTACTATTTTCAAACTAAGCTAAACACTTGTGCTATGAAAATAGGACTAACTTGCTGGTCTGGAGTGAGGTTCGAACCCGCGACCTTTGGATCACGAGGCGAGAGTCCTAACCACAAGACCAACAAGCTACTATTTAATTTCGATGTTTGTGTTACTGGAATAAATTACATGGAATTATAGTTTAAATTATAATAATTGAAAAATAAACTTTTCATTTTATCATTGTTCCATATTGCCACTCTAGAGCTTGTCCCCGATCTCAGCCAATATCACTAGAATTTTCCAGATCATAAATACTGCAAAAACTCACAGAAATCTCACAAGAAAAGACTTTTAAAAATTGAAAAAAAAATAAGAAGAAAAAGAATTAGATCTTATCCATCACCAGTATATTTCAAAAGTTTTAATTTTCCATCCCTATTCCATATTCCCTCCCCTTCTGTCCGTTTCCTCTGGAATATACTACCACCTTGTGTTGCATTATTGATTTCTCCTGTTACTCGTATTATATCGAATTTAAGCTTAGTCTTAATATTCTCTGCATCGTTTGTGTATTGTGTATTATATATATATATATATATTATATATATATATATATATATATAGATATTCGTAATTACTACCACTCTTACTAGTATGCGCTAACTTAGGGCCGGTTTCATCAAGTTGATTTACAGTAATCTTTCGTTTAAACGATTTTTGCGTTTTCCACCAATCAAACAACCCGTTTTTGTAAAATCTGGTTGAAAGATTACTGTAATCCAAGTTGATAAAACCCCTTAGTGGATCCATGTAATTGGCTTAATATTTCTGTCCACCTTTTCTAAATAAGGTGAATCCCAAAGAAGTCAATGAAATGATCCTGAAAAAAATGAAAATATATATTTGGAAAATGCGAGAGCGCAATGTGCCGGCACTGGCGGGCGGGCCGCGCGCCTGTGTGCGTGGTGCAGCCGTGTCCGTGTCCTTGGGCCCGGTTGCTAACCCGCTCCGCGGCCGGTGTGGGTTAGGCGGGACCCGCTCGGCGCATCGGGAATGCGTCCGTCTTAGACATGGCAACATCCAGCGGCGGCATCGCGGATCCGCCATCTTGGAATAGAACGTATACACGTTATCTTATTCGCTTTCTCTCCTCTCTTCCCGGGACCTTTTTTCGTTCCTTTTCGGCCACGAAAGCGTAATCGGCTCGCGGCCGAGGGCGGCGCATTATTCAGATTGCTCTCGCAAGTAGTAGCTATCTATCACATATTGTATCGAAAACAACACAAAGAAAAATACCTACTTTCAGAAAATTTCACACAATATCGCATTTTTAAAAGAAAATTTAAAATAGACCAGATTATTAATTGTATCTCAGCTACATTTATCGTACCATTTCTGTACAGAATATGTTTTTTTGTTTCTACGGTTTCTTCCTTGCTAGCTAGTCTACAAAGACATTAAATACCCGTAACAACGTTCTTATATATTGCGGTCCACCCGCGAACATCCTGCAAAATACTGCGAAATTTTCTAATTTATTTATTTCGAGCGCAATTTTCCATATTCTATGTTCAAAGTATAATGAATCAATTCAAACCACGTGGACACTAGTAAAAAAAATAATGGGACATTCGACGCGCACTCTGACGTTTAGGCGCGGCAATCTTCGCTCGCCTACTAGGCAAGCTAGACGAAGTTGGGCTAGGTTAGGATAAAGCCAACACCGTTGGCCGGATAACAGGAGTCGCGCGAGAATCCGGCGAGCGCCGCGCGCGGCATTGTGTCCTGCGCGGACATTAGCTCGTGTAATCGTGATTTGTGCTCTTTTTCAAGTAGGTCTGATTTACATTTGCACCGGAAGTGCCAATGAGCGACTCCTGGCATTATCCACGCATGTCGGCCTACCGCCGCGGCCAGCCGATCTCAATTTATTATTTAAAATTTACGTCTTTTCTGAATTTTAACTAAGAGGTAGTGATCGTCATCTTGTCATCATAATATATTGCCAGTTTTACTATTCCTCTTTAGTGTTTTTGATTGACTGACTTGTAGGTACTTTTTACTATTAAGTATATAATAAATTTGGAATATGGAAATATCAGTTGGTATCTATTTTTTATTGCAAGGCCAAACATTCCAAAACAACGAATAATTGTGAATTCGTGTGAATTATTTTCCGGCGGCGCGGATACCTACTTACAAGACGGATCGACTATTGCTTCAGAGGATTTTCAAAGGCCTTAATTAACTGTTTTCCGCTTTAAACAGATTTCCTACACAATGACATTAATTGCTCGTTCCCACCCACCTGTTCACTACTTTTATCTCTGATTTATGGAAACAATATGGCTGCCCGTGTAAATAAATATCGGTATTCCTGTCAGATCTCCACCGAGCTTGGCTATTTCTTCTCTCTGCCTAAAATGCCCAATTACCTCACCGAGATGTCGTATATTAACGCTAACTTGGATATATTATTTATAATACAGGTTTACTTTAAAAGTAAAATTATACTATAGCCAGTAAATTGTTGATATTCATTTGAGTATGCATACATGCGTAGTATTCACCCAAGTTGGCATTATTAAGTCAATACCCGTAAGCGAACGCATCAGATTAATAAAAAAAATATTCCTTGTATTCACATTAACCTTTGCGACAATTATAGAATAAGTTAAAAGCTCTTTTGTATTATTTTGGGAATTCTTGTACACGGCCATAGAAAGGCTACTGAATAAACATTTTTGCGTTCATTTCAAAACTGCAACAGGTACCTACACGCAAATATTTCAGGAATGTCCCTCAGAAAAAGGTTACGTCATGTTTATTTGCTTAAAATATTTTACAGTCCTACCGAAACCGCGTGGGCCCTAAGCGCTTTAATAAATACGGAAATGGGACGCCGAGAGACGTGTCGCGAAGAAAACTCGTTGATTTTTGACACTGACTGCGCAAAAAATAATAGTATCTGTCAAAATTAGACTAGACTTGACAGTCGTCACTGTCGCGCGCCGAAAGAGAATCCCGTACCGTAATGTGCATAGAGTGCGCTCCTCGGCGCAGGAGGTACCTACCGTGTTGTTCCCCGAAGCCGGCGGGAGGGGGGAGGGAAATAACTCGAGATGCCGCCCCCCTCGCCCCGCGCCCCGCTCCCGATGTGGGCCGCTCTAACACTGACCCCGTTACCCGCGCTGTTGCCCAACAGCCGCGGCTCTCGCGGGACTTTTGCAATTGGCGATTATTTGCGACACTCCGGTCGTCATTGCGAGACGCCGCCGGCCTTTTGGTGGCTTCGTTTTCCTCATTTTCGGCCATCGGCTGTGCAACCTGCCCGCTGACGTCCGCCGCCCGTCTTGCGTTGTCCCGCTTTTTGCAAAACGCCGCGTTTCTTCACTTTTTCGGACTCTTCGCGACGTCGTACATTTTTACTTCAAACAAACGATAACTATCATTTTAAGGACTCTTAAAATTATGTGTATGTACTGTTTTACACCCAATGTTTCTGTTATAATTATGGTGAGCCTGTTTTGCATTCTGCGCGTGTGTACGCCAGGAAGACAACGATTCGAGACCACAAACGATTACCATAATGTAAATTAAAATGAACCGGTCACTTTTTATATATAAATATAAAAGGATTTTGATGTATAATGTAAATTATGATGCACATAAACCGTCTTTATACAATTTTCTTGTAGTGTACATATTTTATTGGCAGAAAATTCATTTTTCGCTTTGGTGCTAAAAAGTAGTGCCGGATGATATACGAGTAACTTTCCAAAACACGCGCTCGCAATCAATTTTAATCAAAACAATCTAGTTCACGTATTGAATATAATTCATTAACAAACTCTCGTATCATTGGAAAACATCAAAATCGTACATTTAATTAAATTTTCTAAAATAATACGTAATTCAAACATTTTTGCAATAAAAGTCGTTTCCTGCTCAAGTGAAACTTGCGATGGTCAAAACGTCTTTGATACCTGTTGATGTTTGACAAAAAATCGTATATAGTCATATCCAATCACTCACTCCCCCGCGTTAGTAAGATGTGGAATAGTTCTGACAACAGATTTACTTTACTCATAGTAGTTGTGCTGATCATCTAGTGGGCCAGCACGGAAGTAAAGGAAATGAAATGACCACACCATAATAGTCTATTATCACAGAAATTACGACTATATCAAGTAGGTAGCTCAATAAGCTCATTAATTTGAAGAAATTATGAGACAAATGCGATTTGGTAATTTATATCGTAAAACTGTAATAAGATACTCTACAGTTTTTCCTTTCGCGAAAATAAACATAATGGTTGCTCAAGAATTTCTTTGGCATATTAAATCTCTACCGTTACGAAACTGATTTAAAAAACCAACTCATAAATATTATTAATTACGTGAAAATGCGGCGTTTTGTATCGTTTCGAACGCGGAATCGGAAAACCCTAGTGGACAGGACGAATTGTAGAACCCAACTCGCGAACTATTTCGGCACGCGGAGCGTAAAACGTTATGAAAAAATAAATTTTAGCGTATTAAAAACGATTTCATAATTCCATCGCGAGTTGTTTCCCTCTGGGAACATTTGGGTCAAGCGAGAATTCACGGAAATTCGAAAATATAATGCTTTTTAGATTTGTGATTTATTTTATTCGATTGCGACAGCTGTTTCACCGTGCCAGGGAATCGCGGACATTTGGAATGGATAACATATTATGAAATGCTATTTTTTCCTTCGACCCCTTCACTCCTGCGGATTCTTTTAAGAGGGCGCCGACCATTTAAATGGCCGGTTCTTTAGGTATTTAGAACAATTTTCTAGGTTCACTTCTTATATGTATGTGTCGTCACACACAAGTTAGCGACGGTCGCATGTTTGCGAAAAGTGCCCAAGTATTTGAAAAATGTGAATTTTGTATTGAGTACAGTAATAATAATGTATTATTCCGTATGTTTTATATATTATTTTTTATGTAAATACAATGTTATGTATGTTTATGTAAATAATAATGTATTATTCCGTTAGTTATAGACATTTTAAAAGTGGTTTAGTTAAACTATCAAACTTTAGAATCAAGACCAACTTTAAAATCTCGAAAAAAAAAAGATATCCTATACGAAGTCAATAAGCTGATAGATGCATTTAGTAAAGAGGATTTTTTTACAGATTACCAAATAAATCCATTATAAAAGTTGTTTAGCTATAGTGTAAACCACCCGACAGTATCCTACTTTATTAAGACTTACTTTAGACCCACTTTATTGAGTAAGATCCTGTAAATAATAAAAATAGTTTGGAGCAACATGGGATAAATAAATAAAAAATATTGCAATTTCGAGGCCGCTTATTGATTGATTTAAGTTGGTTTTTTGCGTTTCGCATTTGTTATATTCTTATTTTCATCCATCTTCCGCTTAGTAATTTTTTCAATCTCCTTTTTTTGATCGCTTCGTACGTGAGAATATAATCAGGTTTCTTAATTTCCATTTGCCTATCTAATCTGAAGTCAATTATGTCTGGCAGTAAACAATCAAAGTAAAATTTTTAATTTTTGTTACATGTTACTCTGAAAATTTTTATCATCCACTATCAGTTATATTTTCATGTCCACGTCCGTCCAAACTGCAAGTATGCACTTTTTTTTCATGTGTCGTACTTTCCTTGTACCTGGAAATACCAATCATGTTCTTCCACAAGTCCGTCTGTACTTGCTCCTAAAAATGGCAAATCTTTGTCAATATATAATCCACATGTCTTTATAGGAATTTTCAGATCCCATTTGATCACGCGCAAGATGTTCATGACTTTGGTCATGTTGAATGGACTTGACATGATCTTGACATGAGTTTTTTTTTGGTCACTAAATTTTTACCAAAGGTTCGCATTTAATTAACCCTCGTTTGCACGCTTTCCCAAAAATTGATGATGTAAACCGTAATTTTCGCCATTTGATTCAACTTGCAGAATAGTTCTTCTTTTCAGTGTGTAGCCATCAACTTCAATCAAAGTAATATTTTTCATATGTTTAGTCTTAGCAAAATCAAAATCGGCCTCACCCAGGTCAGGTTTTTCTAGACTCGCCGTATTTTTTATCATTGTGACTAGTAGTAGCCTTCTTAGTTATAAAAGTATTCGATTAACCTATTCTTTTGCGTTTTGCTGATGCCAATCTTTTAATATTTCTTTTAGTTACGAGTCGTTTGATTAATTTGTTGGGACTTCGCAGGAAATTTTTTTGCTCAGATAGGTCTGTGGTTGTCTTGAATTGAAGGAGACTACTGACGCTGCACATCGTCTTGCATAAGATTGTCTGCCAGGGTAGTTTATTCGTTTTCCACCAATTTCTCTATCACATTATTGAAAATGTCGGCTATATTGCTGCTCACATTATGCATTAGGCTTGCTGCATTATTCACCAATCTGGAAATGAATTTCAATATGGCTAAAAATATTAAACCTCTGAACTTTTCATTATTGTTACTAGGTTTTTCTCTGTCGATTCTTCATTTTTAATCAATTTCTTAATAACTAGTGAACTAATATTACGTTAATAACTAGTGAAGCTTAACTAATTAATTTAAATTAGTGATTTTTTTCTTGAATTAGTCACCTTTTGTGCGTCTGTGTTACTTATTGTACGTTTACTTTAAATTAAAACTTAATAAATTAATCATATATCTCGAGGAATTTCATTGAAGGGTTAACATATAAAAAAATTAGTAATTTATTTGTTAATTGAGTATTTAAACCGAACAATGCTCGCTCGATTCCAATTAGTACCCTTTTGCGTGAAAATTTCACACAAATAAAACGCATAAAATAATTTCGCAAAATAAAAATATATACGTACCGTGCGAACCAAGCGCTGGGTGCAATTCGCGAGCGTCTGATAGAAAGGGAAATTAACCGGAGCGTCTCTCGCACTCTCCCCGCGTCCTCCGCCGCGCGCGCGAGCGGGACGGCCGCGCTCGCCCTTGCGCGAACGAGACGCGGCTACGTCGCGCGTCTAGCGGCGTCCCTCTCGCAAGCGGCATTCTCGCGGAGGAAGTGTTTATTTTTAAACTATTGCAACTCCCGAGTCAGTTTCCCGCGCGGCCGAGCTACGTCGCCGCCCTCGGCCCGAGCTCGGTGTTCCAACGGAAAATTCCGCGGCCGGAACGCCGACAACTGCGTCGAGCGGGATGTTGTAGTTTGAGCTTACGTCTTTATGCGCTCCTAATAACGGCTAGCGAAAATGACGTTGCTGTATGGAATACCAATTGCCGGCCATTTTTATTTTTCTTGTTGAAATCTGTTATGAGAGTGTATATGGTTGAAACTATATATGTACTTTACTTACTTTATGTCGAAAGTATTTCACATAAGTGTTCATTTATCTTATGTTTCCTTCATTATACAAGTTCTCGAACAAACAAAAGATATTGCATCTTTCAGTAGGTTTTGACAAAAATTCCTTGTTTTTGATGTGATGAAAAATGTGGCACTATACGCCATGGCGTTGTATTCAATTCGTGGCACGTGGTCCAGTTTACGCAGACGGTTAAAACGCAAATATGCCTATTTTTCTTACATTCGTAACCAAAAATAAAGAAATTGTAATATGGGCGATGAAATTATTTTATAAAAAGTTGTGCATTATTTTTTAATCGTGAAAATCAAAAATACGTCGAGGCTTAAATCGTATTTTCCGAGCGTTCGCCAGATTGCGTTCGCTTTTCTCGAAGTCAATAACCTAATGAAGTTGTAGATAATAATATGTCATTGGAGATACTGGAACGTCATTGCTGATAGCGTATTATTGCACAGAGCGCGGAGATAAGTGTTTTTATGCAACTGCGGGAGATTATAATGTGACACTAAGGTCATCGCTCAGAAAAACTTCGCACATTCGGGAGGAGATCCAAATTCATAACCTTGAAGGGTTACAATAATTTACTCGCTTCGCACAAGTAAGCTGTGACGTCATTTTGTAATAATATTACTTAAATCAATTGGATACCATGACACGACAAACGTAAGCCTGCATAACCTTTGTCATTGTGACATTTAAATAAAGTATAAGTAATATAAAATTAATTTTTTAATGTTTGCAGATTAATTTCAAATTTCTCCAATGTATCTAAATGGTTTGTTTGATATATATAAAGAAAGGATGGTTTGATTCAATATAAATTCTTTAATATTAATTTGTTAAAAAATCACCCCGGTACTGTTATACATATTACTCGCGGCAAAACTCGCGCTCCGTTACTATTCCACATTTTTCGATCAACAATACGACAATATAGGAGATGAACACACACCTTTGTCATATCAGTAATACATAATCGCATGTTTTACAAACTATTCTTGAAACCTCTATCTGTCGTATTCAAATATCATGAGTAGCTATGTACACCTTCATTAAACCTATATTTGTAAGCAAACACGCATACACTCATTCGCCTGCAGACATACACACATACACACCAAACTCGATATTGTATTCACTCAAACGTTCAAAGGCACAGAGCAAGAAATAACACATTCATTTTGAGTTAAAAATATTATTTAGCTACTGAATTATCTCGAATATATATTTATTTACCTGCGGTGTTTCTAATTGGACACAGCAAAGTGAACCGTAAAGTTTCCAAATAACCAATAAATAAATAATATGTCGCGAGAGCCGAGAAAACCCGCCACGCACCCCGGAATACGAAGCGCGGCCATTTTCCGTTTTCGTCGCATCTACCTGCGTCCGCGGCAATGTGGGTCATCGTGCGTTGTGTTGCCAGCAATTAAAATGCAATCATCGGTCTTATCACTTATCAGCTCGGCTGAATTAGGTATTCAGGTACCCACCCACATGTTGTGGGGCGCGATATCGCCAGCTACCGACCGACTAAAGTATTAATTACTTTGGACCGAGTCGGCATGAGACGTGACCGTACTACGACCCATCGCTAGAAGTTGTTGAAAATGTGAATATATTAATTTGGCTTCTTTTCACGTAATACGATACGTAATTTACGTAGGTACCTTAGCGATTGGATCAGTGTTCAACCAAATATCTTCCTATTCGTTCGTTCCTTTCTAACATTCTATCCGAGGAACTGATCAAGCTCTAAAGCTTCCCGCCATTACTCGTCATTTTATTAAACTGCTCAGGTCGCGCCTGATCTTAGCGAGAAATTGGGAGTTGTTATTCCGCGAGTGGCCCATTTCCAGGGCACAACGAGCGATCAGATTGATATGAAAATAGTTAGAATATCGATGTGTCGTGCATATCCTGTCGCGAGTATTTTTGATGCGACGACCATTTTAAATTGCGCGAAGGATTGCATAACTCAGGAGCCAAGATCCGATGCAAAGTCAAAGTACAAAATACACGCAAAGAGTACAAAAAACACTCGAAGTATTTATTATTGATGGAACGTATAAATAGAAAAATAAAAAATTGGTTCATTTTCCAAAACGTAGCAAGCGGTACTCGAGTTTTCAAAAAACCGAGAAAATTTACAGACGCTTCGAATGGCGCCTGTTCGCGAGTAACCTCGCACGGGAGGCGGTTTAAAATAACTACGCGGAAAATGGTATCATTGATCTGGGGCGCCGGGCTCGTACGAGGATAGAACCCCTTTGTAATTATCTAGGTAAAATAATTATTGACAAGGAAGATGGCGCGATTATGATAAGTGGCGCCGGGATATGCAGTTGCAGCGTTTTGCTGCAGCATCCAACAAATAAACAGCGCATGTGTGGTGCATACACACTTACACACACGCACGCCTGCACACTGCACACTCGCGCGCCAGGCCCGCACGGGGCGGGATCTATTCAATTACCTAATTCTTTTAGCACGCTTTATTTTGAAGCGTCGGTTGTTGTTTTATTTCACTTTTTTTATAGCACTCATGTTACTACACTCATGTTAGGGGTACATCTTTGAAAATATATCTGCTTAAAACTCATGAATTGTGGGCATCACATACCAAAAAGTCACAAAAGAGCGAGATAGAAATCCTCTCGGATGTAAAAGACAGTTAAAGTAAAGATTCAAATGATTATATATTATTCCAATTACAATAATTTCGTTGTCTGTCTGTCCGTCCGTCGTAACTTGGTGTAACGTCCGTAACTTCTTTATAGTATGAAAACTTTTTTCTTTTTTCCTTTTTTATAAATAAATAAATACTTATTCTTTAGGAGCCAAATATATCACTAATTAAGCAGAATACAATATACTTACTATTTAAAGAGTAATCGACCCGATGTCCGTCGGTTATTTAATTACCTTAAAGATTATCGAATCTATTGTGGTATTCTTTCCGGCTATTAATAATGCAATAACCTATCATTTTTCAAATAGATCCCATTAACCAGATTTATTATGCGTTGGAGGGCAATAAAATGTTACGTCATTACCGTCGAGGTCCGGGCGTTCAAAGAAGCCACCATTAGACGGGGGAAGTATTTGACATGTGGCTGAAGATGCCCGCATTTATGACATTACCAAAGAAGATGTACTAAGATGCACGAACAAGATAAAAACTAACAAACGATGAAGGCTACATATTTCGGCCATATTTTCTGCAATGAGAAATATGATCTCTTACAACTCACTTTGCAGAGGAAGTTAGAAGCCAGCGAAGAGTAGCGATTGCGAGATTAGTGTTCAATTGCAACGATAATTGGTAACGGATTTTTCATAAATCAGTCTCTAGTACACTAGATAAATACCTCAAACAATTGATCTCAGTTACCAATCACATTGGCTCGGCAGAAATTGACTCAATATTCAAAACGCCAATGATCCGCAAGAGGTATAATGCTTTAACAGGGTATAATAGCGTACAGCATTTGACCCCAGCCTTCTGGCTTGTCTCGTATCCCCTTAGTAATCGCTTCTAATACGGGGCACCTTATTTTAAAGACGAAACAGATAGCGCCTGACGTAGAACGGAAATATCTATAAATATCGCTAAAACACGCGAAACTCCGCAGCGGGTTCCGATCCGTCACCGGAGGCGCACACACACGCGAGTACTACTAATGCTGCTCCCTCACACAGAGGTCTGACCTTCGCGATGTCCGCAATGTCGAGGGAGTCATTGACCATCGAGTTGTCCCGGCGCATAGCCAAGCGCATGCACACATGCACAGCGGCGTGTGCAGCGTACACTGTGCAGCCCGCCGCGGTGTGCGTGCCTCTATCCGCGCACGCACACACTCGCGCTGGCGCGCTGCACTTCGCGAGGCGCCTCTCAAACTGGGGCCCCCGCGGGACGCCTAAACTTTTTTCCGTGTCGCCTCTCGACAAAACTAATACTTTTCTGGACTGTATGTATTATTGCGAATTGGACTTTCCCTCTACTCTCTACATACTACCTACTCTCCCTTCTTCCAGTCATTAGTGCTCTCTTTACGTCTTATTTTGTATTGTGTATATTTATTATTATTCATCATTTTAACGAATTAATCAAATAATTTTTAGCCCGTGATTTGTATTTTTTTCACTTCACTTCATATCGTAACAGAGCTAGTCAACTATACAAGCGGATTCCTGCCTAAATTGGGAGTCGAATATGTTCAATCAACAATTTCTTAATATCATTATCGTTATGGAGACGAGACATTTTTTTAAACTATTTCTGACTTATCTTCTATTAAACGTTAAATTATCATTAAAGTAACTTATATTGAATATTGAAAATTTAATATTTTCATTACAAGTAAAATAATAATAAAATTATTAAAGCCTCATAGAAAATAAAAATATTTTCTTTCCAAGGTTTAATCATTTTATTTTACTTGTATTAAAGCAAACGAAGTTTTATTATTCGGTATAAGTTATTTTTACGACATTAAAACTATTTTACAAAAGATAAATATTGGTAGGTATTAAAATAATTGTTTTTTAATACATCCTGTTAATTCATTAATATTTCACTGAAAAACGCTGAAACAGAAAGCTTGCTAGAAAAAATATCCACAACAAATGAAGTAATAAACACATTGAAATATTTTACATCATTTTCCTAAATTTAATATTTTTACCATTTTTCATACATTGCTGCCACTTTTGGTATGCAGTATAAATATGATACTAATTAGAGCACTGTTTTGAAATAAACATAATCCTATCATTTAACTTAGTAGGTGTTTATAACCTTTATTTATGAAAATAACATTACACTTGCATAAATTATTTTATAAATTAATCTTATCGGACTTAATTCACTTCCGAACTGAACACTTCAATGTAATATATCGTTACAGGTTTTTCTGCATATTATATAGACAAACCTTGTAAATATCAGTGCCCTAAGAAACTCACCCGGTGATCGGAGTGATTGGAGAATCAATTCTTGTCAATCAATTTGATCTTATTTTTCATCACTTAAGAGCGCTTAATTAAATGAATCAGTTAATTTCAAAATAGGTTCAAATGCAGGAAAAATGACGTATTCAAAATATTTTTGTAGTTGTAATAGTAAACAGCACGTAATATTAACTATTTAGGCCATGTTATTTTCATGATTAACATTAATTATCTCGCAATTCATTAAATATTTATATACAAAGTTACTTATGTATGGAATAAATAAAATGTAAAATATCACTGCCGCGTGTTTCCGCAGTTTGACGATTTCATCGGTCCAGCGAGTTTCAGGGTTTAATTCATCATTTACTTTCCTTCTTCGTGTAAAGCCCGTCGTAGGCTTTTCGTGCCTTTTCTTTTAGAGTCCGAGTAAACCTACATTAATATAATTAAAATATTTATATTTATTTATTTATATAATTAAAATATGTATAGATTTCCGCTGCGCCTGAGACCGGCTGTAGCAACCAGTAATCTCCGGGTGAAGAGATAGAGCCAATTTAAATTATTCGGAAAAATACGAAATATAATAATAATTCGCGATATGTCGTCGATGCGTGAATGTCACTTTGATTGCGCCTCCTCGAGATAGAATTTGTCGCCAAAATTATAAAACAATTGTTATCATCACGTCCGGTATCTGTCTACGTGCGGACGTCCAAAACCATTATTATAAAATACATAGTGCAATGTCGTGAGATACTGAAATAGCACGCATCGATTACGCAGAAATAACCTAAGAGGATTTGGAGACAGAGCACTCAACAACTAACCAGAAATGAACATTAAAACTTTAAGGAGGCAAAACGGGAGCGAAATATACTGGAAGTGTATTTGATTTAAAATAAATATTAGAATTGTTTTAAAAGTGTAAAAAAAAACATTAAAGGGGCTTATTTGGGCAAGGGCCCTATTATTATGTTGTAAACGTTCGGCAAAGGGCGGCATTATAAATTATGTTGTTATTTTATCTCATTTAACTGCATTTTCGCACAGCTTCTAGTATCGCTGATAAATATTACAATCAATCAATTTTTTTTGCCATCGCCATCATAATTATCTTATTTCTTTTACCTACGACCCCGCGCATTATACATACATATCTACACAGGTAATTCGGAATATCTTTATGGATTTTAAGAGATTTCGAGTAGTCTAGTGGTCAGGATCGATAACACAGGTATCGCAAATTCGATTCCCAATAGTTTATATTACCTTTAAAATTACCTCAGATTTGATTTCGTGTTCTGATATTAATAAATTATAATATGAATCTTTAAACAACTCAAAATTATTTTTAAATTCACACGGTAGAGGTCATTTTGCTCCGACCCGTTTGTTGCTACAAATATTCCCATTTCCGCTCGATATTACTAACACTCCAATTATAAAACATTCACCATGCGGATACTTGTACCAGTGGCGTAACTAAAAAAATTGTTCCCAAATACAAAATGTAAGAAAGGGCCTCTGTTTTAAATAGAAATGCGAACCCGAAATACGTGTCACATGAATATTGGTACTATTTGAAAATTAAAGTCAACGCTTGTTCAATGAAAATAGGATTAACCGGAATGGGGCTTTTACGTTGTATATAAAAGGGTGAAACAGATTTAGTTCACAATACTCTGCAGGTAGATTCCTGCAATGATGAGTCGAAAATGTTCAGGCAACATTGTTCTAATATGAATAGTTATGGAGATAAGCGACTTCAGTATTTGCATTTTTTCAATACTTGGACTTCTGTAAAGTAACTGATAGCAAATATTAAAAGTTCATTTGCTTTAGTACAAGTCAAATCAGAATTTTAAATCAGCAGCATTTAGAAAGTAGAAAACGGCTGATAATGATGATGATGATGAGAAGGAGGCTACTGTATATATTAATGTTATTTTCGGAACGAGATTGATTTTCAAATTTTACGATTATTTTTCTTGATGTGATGGATCTTAAAGAACATGAATTACTTCTTAAAGTTTTTCAAAATTTCCTTTCTAGCACCTTTTTTATAAATAAAATAATTAAATTTTGTTTTGACCACATTTAAATTGTGTTGTTAAAATTCAACATGTTTTAATGGTTTCATTCGTGAGGACAATGTATATTAATTAGTCCGCATTAGCGCCGGTACCTATTGATACTCGCAAAATATCGACATCAAAGGTATCCTGTCTAATGGGAGCCCCGATACGTCGGCAACATTAGCTGAGTTACGCCACTGACGCGAGCGTAATCAGGCTTATTACTTCGGGAGAAGGATTCCTGTGTGACGGATTTAATCCCTGACGCTGATCCGAAATGCTGTCCTTTGCAGCCGAGAGACCGCCGCTAGGTGCGGCCTGAACACGAGTGATCAGATATTGTGTCGCGCTTACATTTAATCTATTCGCGTAATAATTACAGAAATATGTACGTCACGTATGTATATTCAAGTCGCAAAGAAATAAAGTAAAGAGTAACAAAATGACGAAGTTGAATATTGAAATGAAGCACGAAGAAATGATGAGGGGAAATCTGTTCCTATTCGAATCCGGGCTAACCCGTCGACGTCATATCGGACCCCGAGTGTAAGACCTTTCAAAAATGTTATTGAGTTAAGAATGTCCCATTTTTGTGCATCGTTAGTTCTACTACGTACCTAAAAATAATCTTTGCGTGACTTTCCACTATTTTTTACGATGATAGTGAAAAGTAATACATTTGCAATTGATACATTTTTCTTTAAATTGAATATCCCTTTTAAAATGAGGTTGTTTTGTTACAGTAAATACTAGCCGCACACCCGTGAAAAATCGCGGTAAATAATAATAACGACCTGCCTTTCGTGACCGCGTAACAATGCCGCGCGCTGATTGCGTGTATCACTGTAATTGTCTCAAGTTTAATTCTTTACGACAGACAGATGGACAGACGAAGAAATTATTATGTTCGATTTGCGTCCACTAACTTGGAGAGTGTTTACATTACAATTTTTGGCGTAGATAATTCTTCTCTTTAAAATAAAGCGATTATTTTTATCGCTTCATTTGAATTGTTGTTTTTTTTTTTGATAATTGCTATTATTATTGGCGAAGATCTCACTCGCATGTTTTGGAAGAAAATATAGATAATATACGCGAATGGATAGCCTTTTACTCTTTTAAAATTTATTCAGGATTATCTGCGAAACTACACTAAAATGACTTTAATTAAGCGATAAAGTATATCAAAATAACTCGAGTCGCACTTGTAATGTACAAGTACTCGCAATACCCTAACCGTACCTCTGTGACAAGTGCCCCGACCGCTTGCTGCTCTTGTGTCGTGTGGCTGCTGAATTACCCCAATCTTACAATGTTCCAGGCGGTGACGTCACAGCAATTTCACATCTGGCCGGCGATGTGTCTAAAATAAGTTGCCACCGGTAGTTGCAATTGTAATGTGGCGACATTTCTCGTTAATAATACAATCGCTCCGCGGAGTGTGTGTGTGTGTGCGCGTGCGTGTGTGTGTGTGAGATAAGAGGTGTCCGCGGGAGGCGAGCGCGGGACGGCCCGAAATACCCAATGTCAAGGTCGGAACACTTCATTTTCGGTTGAGGTAGCGCACAGCACTATTTGTGTTCTATCCATTTCCATTTCGTTTGGCGGAGAAAGTGTTGGCGGCGCGCGGCCGCGCCATATCACGGAGCTATTTTTACTCTATACGAGATATGAATGAAAACAAAGCGTAATGCCCGCGCAGGTGTTGGATCAGAAGCCGGCAGTCACCTAAAACATGTCCAAATTAAACTAAACATTACACTTGAGAGATTGATATACTGGTTGGTTCGCGTTATTTTAAAAATTAAATGTTATTTTTACTCCCTTTCTTTTAAGTCGTAGCGTCTACTTGTCGTCTTGTCTGCCGCGCTATGTTGTGCGCGACGTCGCGGAACCAGTGCACGACGTTGTAACGTCACGTAGACTCTATGCCGCGCGTGCTGTCGAGGGACAATTTGTCCCCTAGTGAATACATGGCTTAAACCCGCCATTGCATTGTATGTACAAAAAGTGAATAAACAAATCGGCCAAAATAGCTTCCTCGCATTCCTGCGGGACCACACATGACAGATCGGCTTCCTCAATTAAATATTCCGAGTATATGATTTGATTTGAGCGAGAGGGGACCGCAGTCTAGACGCCGCGGGGCTGGACACCTTGTAGGACGAGACAATCGCCGGATACGCCGGGACGTGATCTATCTGCCGCATCACCGGCCCGGCTCCCGACTCCGACGCTGGCCACCGCGCACAGCGGGCCTAGGTCAAGCCCCGGAACTGCTATTCTCGCTGTGAAAAAACGTTGGACCCCTTTTAGACGTAAACACTACTATCTCAACACTTTGCACACGTCAAGGCGGTGTACCTGGCCGGACTGCTCATTTGTTCGTAATTCATCTGGGAAAATAATAACTTCACGTTTAACGTTAAGTATATGAATACTCCACAAACCATCAATTGAGATCGAAGGGTATCTACCGTCCATCAAACTGCTGTGGAAGGAAAAACCATAAAAAAAACTATGCCAGCTTCGGTTAAAGGCGCCCAACTACTGACAGCGACACTGTACTTCATGATTCTTGAGGGTGTTCAAATATGACGTGGACGCTTCGTAGCCTATTGCTTATATTATTTAAATATGCAATGTACCGTTCCGGCAACGACAGACATTATAATGAGGGGTCTCGCCTGTATCCGTATATAAAGCGGTTTTTGTATAAAGACTACCTACATATGAAAATATAATTTTTAGAAAAACCCGCAGCCGGAGATTCGAACCTGCATTCCATATTACCGCAGTATTTTTGGCGTAATACAATATAGGATGTATTGTGTATGTGAAAATTATTAACGGTGAGATTTTTTTACGCTTCAACAGGCCACGAGACCCAGTTAATGTAGCGAAAAAACCAGGCTCAAGTAAATCACGCAGATTTATTGTGGCTGTGAATCGAAACCGGAACCCTCGGTGTAAGAAGCTAATGTCTTCTTGATTGCCCCCCCTCTCCCACTGGACTTCAAGAACCGCTTAATTTTAGCTAATTTTTCGTAGATACAGGTAGTTAGGTTTTTAACGCATTCGCCTGGAAACTGCGTCAGGCATACTTGCGAGTGTAATTTTAAATTTCCTCTGGCCAGGGGGGTGGGTGGAGGTGGGTGATGGCTATGTTTAGCCGCCGGAAGTGGTGGCCGCATCTCTCCCGCCTTATCTGACGCGGAAGCAGTGACGACACGGTGTCTGCGCGGGATATGTACCAAAATGCGCGCCGCGCCACAGACATCTTTTATTCCTCTTTTTTAATTTCTGCCAACAATCCCGAGCATTAGAAATTTTGACGGTCCACGCTGACTGCGCAAACGTTCTCCGCGAATTAATGTTTCTGACCAAATCTCTCTCAAGTCCAAAACCTGCAATCTATCTCTAGTGGACGAATTAGTAGTTTAGTTAATGCACGATGGTGAAGGTGTCGAGGTTTTCAGTATAAATCTTGTCCATTGCCCTGAAGAGCGTGCAATAAATTAAAACTAAGGGGCTAAGCCATCCTAAGATGTTGCGCTTATCTTTGAGAATCTTATCATTAGCAATTCTATTGCATGTATTCTAGAATCTAACTGATTAGTTATTCTATTATATGATGTATACGGTTTAGTCTATCATGATTAATGAGACATCGTGATTAATAAAATATGTGAAGAAAGACGGATCAAATAAAATATAATTTTGTCCGCTAAACATCTGTAGATGTCAGTCAATCCAACCTACGTCTCCCGAAAGATGTCACTATTATTGTGGGCATGAATGTCATTTGCTATTGTTATTTCACCTATTCGGATTTCTTGATCTTGTCACTTCAACAAAGAAGCTAATCGGTTTGATTTTCCGTATTTTAAATCTCAGCGACTGACCGCGTGTTTTTTGAAATAAAAACATTGAGAAATATTTTGTTTTTAAAAACAATATTTTATAAATTTATTTGTATGTATTTTCAATGGAGATGTACGTACGCTCGCTACAAAATTTGTTTCCAAATTAACACACAAAGCAAGAATTAGCCACAAAACTGGACTGTTACTTGTATTCAATCGCTAAAATGTAAAGGAAAGATGTGTGCGTCGTCTCTCGAAGACATTTTGCCAGAATTTTTTTTCCAAGCGATATCTTAACTATTAAAGAAAATATCGTACATTTTGAACAAGTTATTGTTTTATTAGGCACATACTAACCTATGAAATTTCCCTTATCGATCAAATTTTGGGAAATATAGTTATTGTTGGAGGACGATTTGGCATTTTCAGCTCATTATCTACAATCTGGTGACAACGATCATTTCTTCCCTGTACCTACTTACATACTTTCCCTGTGCTTTATATTATCTGATATTTTATGGGTTAGCTTGGGGATACTGGTGAACTCGCTCATATCATAAAACATTAGTTTTTTAACGAGTACCTACCTACCTACTCATCGCCGGCATGATAGGATCTTTCGCTTCAGAAGGATTCATTGCATCTAAAATTCGCTATTTATTAGACGAGTCGCGCATCTCGACGGCGGCCGCCCGGCAGGAGCACCCGACCGAACTGCACGGGCGGGAGAATTGAAAAAGGAGACTCCCGCCGGTGTGTGTGTGTGTGTGTGTGTGCACGCGGCTCGCTCACTCGGTCTGAAGGTCAAACGGTAGGTTGCCATTTCCTGGTCATTGCACGGTGCATTTCCTACCCGGCGCGGCCGCGTCCCGGCCCGCGCATGCGCCCGCCGAGCGGTACTGTCACTCCGGTGTTGTCAGCTCCGGGAATTTTCCCCCGAATCTGGGAAAATCTATGCTGTGCCTGCGGTGTATTGTGATTTAAAATTTTATTCATTTAAAATACTCGCTGCTTTTTGTACTTAATTGATTAGTTAATTTTATTCTTTCTATTCGCTTATTACGGTCTCTATAAATATTAATTTAATTTTATCCCGTGAGGACTGTAAACAGTCAATATATCCTTTTCAATATTCCAACCAGTACCTATAACTAATTCTGGACTAGGCTCTTGAAGTCGAACTTGCAATGATTTGTTTACTATGTGATTTATGTTTTGTTTAGTTACAAATATTTAAAAACCAATTAAACTATATTATGCAACGCATATAGATGATTTTGCTGGTAGTGTGTTTATAATTTATTATTTCATTTTGTCTTTTTTTAATATAACTCTAAATATTTGTTTGTCTATATGAAAAAGTTACATACATGTTTACTTATATTATGTTGAATACCCTTCTCTCACAACCTTTGTCTTTTTCATTTCAACAATATAAAATAAATATAAGTTTGTAAGAAATAATCCAACTTAACGTGATATATCGTAAAAGTTATCGTGGAATTAATTGTATATGCAATGCAAATATGAAAAGTTATTGTATATAAATATGCCTGGTCATCATTTATATGGATATTGTTTTTTGTAAACACTTTTAATTTTGCATCGATTCAATTTACGTGATTGACTCGATGCAAAATTGCATCGATTGAAATCAATAAAATAATCGATTATTTTACGCCCTGCTACTAAAGTCGGCAACAACGTCTAGAAATTACAATCTTGTCGGCTTCAAAGAGTCAGTGTAAATTGATAAGATGTAGGATACATCCCTTTTTTGCGAAGGGCCGCGCGACTGACTATTTTCATTGTCGCGGCGCGCACGAGCATTGTTGATCAAGTTGATGGGTAGAATTATAGAATCCCCGGTACGAGCGGGCTCTCGATCCTCGGGACACTTTTTTGTACCCGTGTTTTAGCGGGCCTCGGAGCTCGGGCGGCGCGCAGTCGCGTAAGAAGCCCGCAACTAGTTGGCAAAAAGGATTTCTTTTTGTATTTAGACATGTTTTACGCTTTCTACCTCCAATGAAGTGGGAGCGCCGCTGCGGGTTTTATTAAGGACATTGAACCAACGGATATTATCATCTCGATTACAATGGAAAAAATTAAAGAAATAAAATATTGTTGCAGTTCTATGACCATGATTTACTCTAGGAAAGCAATCGCACTAGACAGGCGCCTTGTTGTCCGCAACTGATCTATCACGTACGCTGTGATTTCATCACTAACACGAATTTTTTGTTATGTTTGAATAAGAAAGTGACCCATCATCATTATAACTTCCAATTTATGTAGTGAAGACAAGACGAACATTCAGAAGTAATGAGTTTTTTTGTTTTCAGTTTCGGGCGACTCCTACCTGCTATCTGGAGGAGCAGACAGAACAGGCAGCTACCTGGGGTACGGCAGCCCCGCAAGCTACGGGGGGCACCATTTCACGGCGCCGCCCGCCCCAGCGCCCCCGCAGCACCCCAACTCCTCGCACGATGACCTCTCCTACATGTTGGACCTCAACTACCACAGCCGGGCGCAGCACAAAATGAAGAAGATCAAGAAGCTCAAGAACCCCGACCAGCCTACAGGCGTCAAGCGCAAGTCGAGGGAGGGGTCTACCACGTACCTGTGGGAATTCCTTCTGAAGCTGCTACAAGATAGAGAGTACTGTCCGAGGTACATCAAGTGGACCAACAGAGAAAAGGGTGTATTTAAGCTCGTGGATTCGAAGGCCGTATCGCGACTCTGGGGTTTGCACAAAAACAAGCCAGACATGAACTACGAAACCATGGGCCGGGCCTTGCGCTACTACTACCAGAGGGGGATCCTGGCCAAGGTGGACGGGCAGCGACTTGTGTACCAGTTTGTCGACGTCCCGAAGGATATTGTAGAGATTGACTGCTCGCTGACGTGATTCGGTCGTCGGGAGGGCCCTTGAATGCTGTCAAAGGGCATGAAACCGTTGGATCTCCTTTAGGTTAAGTGCGGGTGGAAGTATATTTAGTCTATGTCCATTGGGCAGAGCCGTAACAAACCATCGTCGCATTTAAAGCATTTCAATCTGGACAACTGGCTTATTGCGGGAATGGTTTCTCATGCCGCCGCATTATTCTGTCTGTATTGACGTCTTGAAGATGAAAAGAGAATTTTCTCACAACGGGTGATTGTTGTGTTAGTTAGCATTTTACTTGGGTACTTGCTTCCATGTTAAAATATATGTATATGTATACCACTGTTAAGATTCTACACTATTTGAATTCTAGAGAACAATGATGGACTCACTCACATCCATCACTGTGGTATAGTTTAACGGCGCATAATGTGTCGTAAATATTTATTTTATATTTCCCTAAAGTTATTTCCTTAAATACATCAGATTCTCCAAATAACAGTTTTTGTGTTAGCGAGTTATTTCTATATTAGATTATTCAATAAATAAACCTCTACAAGAGTCGAAGATATTAGTATTTACACTAGCAACATTCATATTTTGGAAAAACAAATGCCTCTTAAAAATGTGATGCATGTTTACGATTCCCTGATTTTAATAATATATATTTACAGAAAAAAAAAATTGTTTAGAAACAATCTTTTTAAAAACATTTACGAATTAATTTTTAAAATGAAATTGCGTCATCTTGCCTTAAATTTATAATAATAAACTCTCTAAAGTACAACTTTGCCGAAGCCTCACAAGGAAAAGTTCCCTTACTTTTTGTTATCATAAGTCAAATCGATATTTGATAATATATGTGTTTATAAACATGAAAACAAATATATATTTATAAAACTAAAGAAAAAAAATACATTTACTGTTACAAAAATCATATTATTTTTATAAGAGAAATCCATTTCATAATAAATATAGACACCATAGACTTAATACATTTTGAAATATTATAAATATATTTTTCACTATTCATACTTACATTTCAAGCATTCATGTTTTATTGCAACAGAGAGAAGAAATTGGCTCGTCAAATAACTAACAAATTCATTTTCCAGAGCAAAAGAAAATTATGTGTAATTTCGCTTGTTCAGTCACGCTTATCAGCTTTGAAATGTTTTTGATTTATGAAAATCAATTTACAAATTTTACGAAATCTAGTACAACTTATTAATGCCTTTTGGTTCTCCCGCGAGAAACAATTCAAATAAATATTATCCACATTTGTTACGTCTTGTTTGTTACTTTTGATCTAAACTAAAAGACATTATTTGTGTAATTGTTAAGCACTTTGGTGTGAATGTAAGAAGTAGGCTACGAGCACAATTCATTTAATATTATAAATGTTAAGTGTTAATTGTCAACATTAAATATTACAATGCGCGATGACGGCCCGCAGTTCCCGCGCGGCCATCGGAGCGCATTTTATGATGAATAACTCAGCGTGTTGTGTTTTTGTAAATATATAATATAGAATTATAACCAAACTGATTCGACAGTAGAGTTACTGTAACAGAGAGGGCGGAAGTGAGAGAAAGCATTGTATTACTTTAGTTAAGAAGACTTCCTGTCCAAGCTAGTTATTAAGCGTGATAAGCTCACTGGAAACCAACGAAACGAGAATTAATATGTATAAAATATAAGGATTGGTGCTCAGAAAACTTGGTAAAACAAATAATTGATTAATGTTAATGAAATATTCCTTACAGATATTTTAAATCTATTTATATTACCTTATCGTTTCCCTGTTACAAATATATATAAATATATATATACTACACAAGATAAACAGTTTTAATGTTAGATTTATATACATTTTATAGTAGCTATTTTAATTTTTCAAAAGGATTTCATTCACAAAGGTACGTTACTACAATTATTATCTATGCTATGCCGACCCGAAATACTAATATAAATGATAGATTTGATAAATTTGTTTACAATTCCACGTCAAGTCGGATGGATTAGGAAAACTAGGGAACTAATTATATGTTACATTGGCGAAACGATTTTATATTAAAAATGACTTACTGTACTTTCTTTTGTGATTTTGGGAAAGTGAAATTATTGCATAATGAAATGATCCCCGCAGCGACTTTGTGAAAAAACCTTGAAGCGTTACCTGATCCATACTACTCGAGGTCCAATGTGTTTTATGTTACTATATCTCTACTCTAAGATCAAGCAGCAGTTAGGATACCCCCTCATCAATTGGCTGAAGGCAAACACGATTGTGTCATTACACTTTATCAGTAAAATAAAATCAAATGCAGCTTTAAAAAAAAAAACACATTATTGCATAATATTATTAATTTAGAATCATTTTAAAACACTTTGATATATTTAATGTGCGAAGATGTATGAATGTAGACGAAGCGAAAGTTGTATGTCAGGACAGAAGAGTATGGCGCTCTATCCTCTCTGCCTACCCCCTCGGGGAAACGGCGTGATGGTAAGTAAGTAAGTAAGTAAGTAATATATTTAAATACACATCAAATTTAAATTTAAATATGTTAAAAAGGTTTATTTTCATTTCAAATTCGGTTAATAATGTATACATAATCTTGTTTGCCAGATAAAATACTATAGTTAATACAAAATAATTCAGGTATATAAATTTATGAGCATATATATTGACTGTTTGATGTTTCGAGATATTGAAAATGTTTGTCGGTACTTCTCCGTGTTGATTTAACGTAGTTATTCTTATTTTGTAGATAGTTAACTTATTTATTTTAATCTTACTATTTAAAATTTATTTGGCCGTTCACCGGCCGTCCCGTTTCATGTAGCTCAATTTTTATCACCGAGTGACGGGTGACAAATATGTTGTAGAGTTTCTAAATTTTGATAGTTCAAATTCTCGCTCTATTCTGGAAACTGGTCAAGCTGAACTTATGGAAAAGGAAGAAAAGTCATAGCCTGCAAATTGACTAGTCTTTGAATGGAGCGAAATCTCTCTGGAATTCACTTTGGCAAGTATGCGCGTTTTTGAGTGGTGGTTTGATTCCGGCAAACCAGGAGAGATTATTTATATTCAATAACCAATGTACCCCTTAGTGTAAACCTGGGTCCCCGAAAAGCTCTCTTCTTAATAATATAAGAGGTGAAATTTTACATTAATAATTGTTAAATAATATAATTGAAAGTTTAAGATTGGCACGCTATGACAGCAGTTGTCGACACGTACTTATGGCACAATATATATTAATTGGAGAAAAATATTTCATTGAGCTCATAACCTGCCTCTATTTATTGAATGTACAAAAACTAGGAGGTATTCTACAAAAAATGTAACATTTCTGTGATGACTTTTTCCTTTGAAAATTATTGATTTGGATTGCGGCTATAATAGTGGAGAAAAAAATAAGGCTGATTGAATTGTTGGTGCCTGCGCTCGCTTTCCTTTTGGTTACTCTATACATTCTAGGAAATTTGTAAATAAGACACATTTTCAACAAAATATATTATATGTAATACTTTTCCAACGCTCAACTTTTGGAAGAAATTTACGTTTTTGATAATTTTTTAAATAGTACGTTTTTAAATGAGTGTATTGTTTTAAACAAATGTATAAACGTGGAATGACTGTGAGAAGTTAGGTTGGTACATGTAATGTTACTTTAAGATGACAATTGTCAATATTGAATATCAACCAATAAAGAAGCGCGTCCATTGATTGTGATAAGATAGTTTTGACGAAGAAGTAATAGACATTCGTATTGCTAAATAAGGGGAAAATAATAGAAAAAAGTAGATTTCCTAATAAAAGCGGTAAATATTAAAGAGTTGAGTATTTTTTCACAAACATTAATATTTGTACAAGTGAGGATGAATTGAATGTAGTTTTAATTATGTGTAACCTACAATTAATGTCACCTGGTACAACGTTCGGTAGCCTCTGCACCGAGCGGTATTATGTTAATAGTTGTTGTATAGGAGGAGGAGGAATTTCTGTAAATAATATAAGCATATGTTAGTTCGGAGATTAAGTTTTGTTTATAAATATTTTAATATAATTTTGTAATTTCAATCTGTACTATTTTTTGTATTCTAAGTTGTCTTTTAAGTTAAAGATTATTATCATTTGATTTTCAAACATTACTGTTTGATAATGGATTAGATGTCATTTCAATGTAAAGCTAGTTGTAAATGTAAAAAGAAAAATGTACCGTAAATGACGTATATTATGATTGTAATATGTTATTAAAAATGTCTATTCTACAAACAAAATTTCTTTCATTTATGTTTTTTTAAGCCTTCCAAAAAACCTTCCTAAGCACAATTTTATTTTTATTGCCGCATCATAAAAAAACGCATCCAAACTTCGCTTCTGTATGTGGCTGTTATTCATCATTCTTACATCAGGGCAGGGAAGAAAATTATTTAACTAAAAGGGCTTCACAAACTTCAAGGCCCGTGTCATTTGGTTAAAAATGGAATACCACCATGATGTGGACCCAGAGAGGAAAGACTTGATAATGACTGAAAGTGGATCGAAGTATTTCCAAGATTGAGCTACATTAAAAAATATACAAATTGTTTAATTAATAATAAGCCTCTGATGCTAGTAGAAGATTAACCCATTCCGTGTCCAAGTCGTGTATAGGCGCTCCGATTTATATATATATATATGTAGATATATACAGGGTTATTTGTAAAACATTAATAACCTCGCAGGACTATATTCCTGCCTTGATTATGAGTCGAAAATGTTCAAGCTATTATGACCTAATATCAATAGTTAAGGAGATATGCGACATCAAAGTTTGCATTTTTTTTTCAATATTTCTGACTTATTTTTTGTACAACGTTGGACTATCATTACAGTAACTTATATCGAATTGTTATTGGACATTCCAATTGGAATTTTTTCGGGGTTTTTATAATTTTATTTAACTTGTATTGAAACAAATGAATTTTTTGTAATCGATATGATATAGTAAGAATATAATAAGAAAAATTTGGAAATAAGAAAAAGTGTTAATAGTAAATTGAATGTTATAAATAACCAGGTCGTCACAAATATTTATCTTTTAAATTTGTTTTCATTTTCCATATATAATTTTTCTATATTTTGATTGTCTACTCTTCGATTTTTTAATTTAATTTGTTCATTTACAACTGTATCCTGATGAAGGGACCATGGGCACTGAAACAAGTTATTTTTCAATACATAAGTGGTGAAAACTAAGTTCATTTTTATTAATTATATAAAATATAATCGACTGACTAATCTTAAAATTAAATTAATAAAATCCTCAAAAAATGTGTGCTATTTTACTGTTCTGTGAAGATTGAATTATGCGCCCAAAAATTATTCCCTTGAAATTGTCCAGAGCAATATTGACAAATTTATGTATTTGATATTCACTGTTGCCCTTATCTTTCTATGTGTTAATCTGGATATAGAATCATATAAACAGAAGGTGGAGCGTGTATTAGGGTGTGTCACTTTTTTCAACTTTCGATTTTTCAAATCTAATAGTTCTCAAAAGTTGCATTTTTATATGTTATTAAATGCTATATTTACAGTTTTTCTTAATACTGGTACTTTTGGCTAGTTCAAAGACCTTGAAATATAGAAAAAGTTGCAAAATAACGTTCCAATCAGAACGATATATTTTTTGTATTTACCAATTGTCTTAGTAATTAAATGCTTTTTTCTAATAATAATATAGCCAGCATAAGGAAAACGCCATATTTAAGTTCATTTTGATAATCTGTTAGCTTAAAATACTTACCCCCGTTCGGGCAATTTCGGCTTGTTTTGGGTTGCGCATCCGTTATGCGTGCCTCATTAGGTCAGACTCCATACCGAACGGTTGTATTTGTTAGCTTACTTGTTTTCAACCGTCGTAAAGTTTCTACATATTATACGAAATAAATTTAAGTGTTTAATTCATTCATGAAACGAATCACAATGGATCGAATCCGTCAAGTTCAAAAGAAACCAGAGGTCGTACGAAATTACGTATTTTTGAGAAATATCCCGATAAATTCAAAAGTACTATGTTACCTACTTATGGATATGTTTAACGACACTATGAGTGGGCGCGTCATGAAATGAAACAGTCAAGTAGTTTAGAACCACAAGCAAAAGTCATCACTTCTCAAGTGGCTCGAACCGTTCTTGAAGTTTGGAAAAGTATTGTCAGCCAGCTTCTATTATCATATTGCAAACAGTATAGGCTACTATCGAAAACATTCAACAAAGAACCAAAAAGTCAATCGTATTTAGATAAAATAGAAAACTTTATAACTAAATTAACAATTCTTTTTGACATTGCTGCGTGCACATGCAAAAATTATTCATCTTGTAAATGTGGAAAAAATAAAACTGTTCAGATTAAAGACCACCCATTTCTTGAAGACCAAAGAACCTTCAGATGCATAGACATTAGAAACATAGTTAAAGGAAGAGAAAATTGAGAAAGTACAAAAAATTTCGAAAAGTTGGCTGAAGTATGTGATCGTTATGGCGTATCGCACAGAGCAGGCGCTGCTATTGCTTCGGCTACACTGAGTGATATCAGGGAGGCATCAAATGTTGACAAATGACAACAAAATTGTAATAGAATAGGGTATACGAGAGTTTTGAAAGCTCGTGCCTCGCAAAAATCATTGTCGAGATCTTTTGTGATACCACAAATCAATTTTGAGAGCAATCATTATTACGACATGATTTCCTGGCAGGATGAGAAACTTATACTGACTGAACTACCGCTTTTGACCTATGTATTTATAAAGTGAAGAGCTGAGGACAGTTTTCGTCGAACGAAATGTCTGAATATTCGATTATCCCAAGTCCCTGCCACACACAGTCAGTAGAAAGAAATCTACTGACTGTGTGTGGCAGGGAAATGTGTGGATGCCTTAAATTGACGACTGTAGCTGCAGGTTCTGTCGTAGGGTAAACAGTTATAGAAGGTTTTATTGCAGCCAAGCAGAATTCCAGGAAAAATATGCCAATGTTTAATTCTAAAAAATAACTTTTGCTGTCTTTAAAAATACTCTTTTTGGAAAATTTTGTATATTTTATAATTTTTTTTTTAATAATTCAGCTTAAAATTTGCAATAAATTTTTGTTTTAGTATATTATCTATATATATATATTAACGAAATTAAGTAATCTGATAAAAATTATGTAGAAGAAAACAGCACTTTTATTACCTCTGAAAAATCACTAAAAACCAACATTTTCAGAATATTTGGCTCGCTAGAACCAGCCAAAAGTATACTTGAATTGCAACTTTTTTTGCATTTTTGTGTAGTTATAAATGCAATGCAACTTTTGATAACTATTAAGTTTAAAAATAAAAACTTTTTTTTTGCCATACAAAGTGACACACCCTAGTGTGTATGCACTTCGGAGTGATGTACCTATCTGATGTAAAAAATGAACTAATTCATAGTCACACTATGCAATCAGTATAATATGTAAGTATATATATTGTTATGTGAGTCATTGCGTATCAAAACCTACCCAACGACCATTTTTTTTTTTTTTAAATTTACATTACACTATGTACATTTATAACATAAGTTTACTATCAAAACATGTATCAATCTGAAATTATTGCTAGTAAAAAATCAACTTGAGTTTCAAAACCTACCTATAACGATATTCACCGTCTTTCATAATCAACTTGATTCCTCTGACCAATGAGCGTCATTGAAATGGTGGCCATATTGTTAATTAGACCAATCATTAAATACATTTCACTTAATGGTCGCTATTGTCACAATCTTTTCAATTATGTTTCGTTGTTGACGATTTGTGATTCCAATTTTTTCTTGTTTATTTGTGGATTTCGCGTGATTGATGATTGAACCTAAATCCAAATGCTTATATTTCAAAAGCGACCTTAATCCATAGCTGGGTTTCAAAATGTACTTAAGTCCATTTAAAATTTTAAAATAACTCGCGAAATATATTAATTTCATTTACGTCATGTTATTTGTATGTTTTATTATTTATACATATTGCAATAGTTTTAATTTCATCTTATTTAAGTTATAAACAGGATGTAAAAGAGTTTTACTTGATTTGTCAAAAAAAGTTCATGGCATTAGGTCGGTTTTGATATGCAATGACTCATGTGTTACACATTATGCAATTATTACAAAGACTAACTAATCCTATGAAGATTTGTCGCTGCATTTTCTACAGAAAAGACGGATTTGAAGTTACTCCCTACTGATCTTTATGTGATATAATGTATGATGAAGGGAGGATAGTGATATTTGCTGACAATGAATTTTCACATTGAAGAAAACGACTGTATAACAATCATAAATAACTTTATTAATAAGATTCACAAATACCATTTACTTATTTCATAGTTCATAACAAGTTTCAAAGCCGTGAACTGTTATGGTGAGAGATTTTTCCAACCAATTTGTTGCGAGAGAGAGAATCCAGTATTACAATTATAACTTTGACACAATGAATGCAAATCTTAATGATGGACACTCTAAACACTTATTACCGGCGAGCGTTATATAAAAAACTTAAAACATAGTCATAATATATTATAAATTTATGCATAAATAAATACATAAATGAAAATGAAAACGAAAACGGTGAAACATTTTCATCTCTCAATCACTTCATTCGAAATTAATAGAAAAATTGTTCAAACAACTTTTAATTCAATATATTACAAGTTATTTGAATTCCACATTAAATGAAAACAAACCAATTCTCAATGGATAAAGACATCACTCAGGGATTTAACTCACAGATGGGGGAACACAAGTAAATATGTATGGACCTGGGAAATATTTTTCAAGATATTTTAAAATCTACATCTACCATTTTGACATACAGATAAGATGATCTGAAAACTGCAAATTTGGCACTGAATCATTACAACGTTTTGAAAATATCCAAATGCTAACACGGATAATTTAATCTTACATCAAACATGGAGAGAATATATCATGTTGGAGAATTGCCACCCAATCCCAGCTGCCGAAAATTTATTTCAAACTGTACGGTGCTGCATTTTCACAGTATAATACGGTGTCTTTAAAACTTCAAATGTTCAGACTGAACACACATCGGTATTATTATAGGTTATATTTAATAAAAGCATGTCATTAGCAAACAAAATTATATTTTATATCTGATCTGCAATAAATCTTATTTGTTAAAATGTTCTTTTGTTACTTCCAAACATACATACCCATATTTATTTTTGTTTTATATAATTTTATATAATTAATACTTTTTATACCTGACACTACTACAAAAGGCTCAATGCCATTGATAAAATATACTCCTCTGAGGCTTGAATAAAACAAAAATCAGAGAATTGTGTATTTTTCAAAAAAGACATTTTAATGCAATACATACACACAAGATGAAGGCATTGAGAGTATTTAAAACTCATTTAAAATGCTTTTTTCGCTCTCTCTTCTCAAATGTGATTTTTTACCTTTTTAACCCGTTCATCGTTAACAAAATGCACCAAAAGACCAACATAATTGACGTATCAATTCGAACTGATGAAGAGTGACAAATTGCCTTATATTGAGTCTAGAAACGACTCAAAACCACAGGTGCTCCATGTGTTTAAGTTCGAAAAACAGAAAAGACGGGCCAACGCACCTAGCGTAATGTATGCGTAGAGCTCATATTACAGTAAATGCTCACTGCAATGTGTCAGCAATGAACGCATAAAAATGCTAAAGATCTCATTCACTGTTTTTCATGTATATATGGCCTTTCATAAAAAGTTAATGCAATTTTTGTAACTGAATTGACAACTTTTATATAATTTATTATCACATAATGAAACAATGACTCTACATTTTAGAGCAACAATAATGGTTGTATTTATATTATCTAATACCGTTTTAAAAAGTTTCACAGCTATAATAAAAAATGAAAGGAACATATAAAAAGAATTTACAATAAATTAAGCAACCATTACTTTCAATTTTTTCACAATTAGAAGACTTTTTAAAACTTCAGATATATAACTAGTATTACAGAATGTACACATATGCGTACTTACTTTGGTGATCAAAATATAGAATTACATGTTTAGTAGGTAGTGAGTAATCTACTAAATAAAAAGATATAGGTGGGAAAACAACATTTATGTTGTATGAATTTTCAAGAAAATACGTCCCTATTAAAATCTTAAAATTTTGAAACAGAATGGAAACAGATTATGGCCTTGGTCAAAGTTTAGTAATAACTTTATATTGAAATAAAAAATATTAAAGAATGATTACCATACAACAAACAAAACAATTATTGATTATCATTTATCCAAATAAAATAGGTGACGTGTCTTGGGTCGTTGAACTAAACTGTTCCATTCAGTTTCATTACATTTTGAAACATGTGACAGTGTGTATGAATTTACACTACTAAGGGAGCGGAGGTCATTTGAAAAGAGATAAGGAAAGAACCATCTTCGAGCCACATTTCAATACCGGATTAGGTCCTGCATCAGAGCAATGGTGTACATTGTCCCATTGTTTGTGGAGGGATAAACTTTGACAACTTTACAAATACCATGAACACACGGAATGTCTCACAATAATTATAAAATGATGCCTCACTGAAGTGATGTAGTAATGATGGATGGTGATATTCCCATGTTCCAGACGTTCCGATGTTCTTTGTTTAGAGGACCCAGAAATAAAGGACGATAACTAGAACTAATATGCAGCCCACTGACGCTTTCACATACATTGATTTGGTGTTTAAATATGTGGCGTCTTTTTTGTATTTCTGCGATAGCATCGACAGATTCTGTGTCTTGGTATCCAATTCTGAAAAAGAACATTTTTTAGGTAAGTCAATACATTTTCAGGGACTTTTTCATATACTTATTTATGAAAATACATAATTCTCCGCGTAACAATGTCCTTCACTACCTACCAGATGGTCTAAATAATAATGAGGTATAAAAAGAAAAAATGCATAATTCTCCATATAATTATGTCCATCACTAAAACATTCGAGATGCTAAGCTATGCCGGATGCCACTGTTCTCACAGCCTAATCTTGCAGAAGAAATATGTAATAAAAGTAGATATATCATTTTTAACAGGTTATAACTAGTGTATACATATGTAATTAAATAGACCATCAACAGCTTTTTTAAGCCTATAAATAATTTGTAGACCTCTAGACCTATTTGTTGGTCTAGTGGTTAAGACATTTGCCTCATTCCGGGAGGCCAGCAGTCCTATTTTTCATAGCATAGGCGTTAGCATACCAGTCCTATTTTTCTTAGCTTAGTTTAAATATATGTAGTAAGAATATTGATGTGACACAAATTCCATGTACGCATCTCTACTTTTTTGTATAATTAACTAGAATAAAATTTGTATTGACCACTAATTTGTTGAAATATCAAAATATCAAAATTCCTTCATCAGAATACAACATATACATGTACATATGTATATAAAGCCCGGTCGCTGAAAATCTCTCTTTTCACAACCTGGCTTTATACATTGTATCCTGATGAAGGGACCATTGGCATGATATTTCAAGAAATTAGTGGTCAATACAAAGTTTATTTTCGTTAATTAAATTAATAATGTTACCATTTTACACTTATTCAAGAAAATCTATACTTATAAATTTAAAAATATATATATGTATATATATTTTTTTTTATATATATATACATATATTTGAGAAATTCACCTATACCTCATTAGACTCGATCATACGGGGCGTTAAGGAAAAAAATTAAAATAACGGAAAAAAAATTCAGATAAGCTCCGCAAAATAAATCTGAAAATAATTATACACAACTCAACATAAGAAAAAATACACATATACGACACAAGAATATAATATTGAACAAATAAAATAACAGGGTTCGAAAAAATCTTAAAATTAATTTTTATATTAAAAATAAAAAAATCGGATTTTTTGATATATATCCGATATAGGGATGTTTATTTATTTATTTATTTATTCATACGCCAATCGGCTATATACATTGATTTTACAAAAATAATAGACTTAAATGAATGGATTAGAAAAATTGCACATATATAAAAAAACAATACTAGCATAGTAACAACATGGTATAATCATATAGGGTTGAGGGTAATTTTAATACTGTGATAACAATCTTTTTGCCGCTGATGAGAATGAGACGTATGATTCATCGAAGAAGTTGATATCAACACAGTGGCTATTCACCAGATTGGCAATCCTATTTCTTGGGCCATTGTACACGTAACTTTTTGTGGATTTAGTGGTTTCTAACAATCTACGCACTCTTAGATCCGGCCTAGCAGTGATAATGCCAAATTGTTCCAGGATCTCGGGCGAGTCTATCTGTCCGTTGACAGATTTGTAGAAGAAGGTCAGATCAGACAATTGTCTTCGAGTGATTAGTTTGCTGATTCTAAATCTGTTATATACGGTCTCAATATCTCCTGGTGATCGTGTACGATAGGCGATGCATTTACATAGTTTGCGCTGTATTCTTTCGAGCTGATTGATTAGTTTATTGGTATACGGCGACCAAATGACAGAACAGTATTCTAAAATCGGTCTCACAAGACTGTCGAATAGTCGTACCAGCGTGTAGACATTGCTGAAGTCCTTCCCAGCTCTAATGATGTAACCAAGAGTCTTGAAAGCTTGTGACGCAACTTTCTCCACGTGGCTTGAGAAATTCAGTTTATGGTCCACAATAACGCCAAGGTCCTTTGCCGAGGTGACTATCGGGAGATGATGTCCATCAATGAGATAATTAGCCTGATATTGATTTCGTGATCTAGAGAATGACATTACTGAGCATTTACCGATATTTAACATTAGTTTGTTTTTAGTACACCACCTGTGGAGTTCATTGAGATCGTGCTGAAGAATTTCTAAGTCTTGGTCATTCATGATTCTTCTGAAAATTTTCATGTCATCTGCATATAGTAGGTAATCGGATAGTAAATTGTCTGCGATGTCATTGATGAAAATATTAAAGAGAATCGGACCAAGATGTGACCCTTGAGGGACACCAGAGCATACTTCATACTCTTCAGAGATAAATCCATTAACTCTGACTTGTAGGAATCTGCCAGTTAGATACGAATGGAACCACTCTAATGCTGTGCCTCTCACACCATACAGACCGAGCTTGTCAATCAGGATTCCGTGGTCTACCATGTCGAAAGCCTTACTGAAATCTGTGTAGATAGCATGTACATCCACCCCCTGGTTCAGAGCATTGAGTATGTAGTTAATGTATAGATACAGATTCGTTGTTGTAGATCTGCCACCGAAGAAGCCATGCTGCTTTGTAGTAATTATATTTTTGAATGCAAATGTAAGTTGAGGAAGAATTAGTTTCTCGAAAAGCTTTGACATGGCAACTTGTATACATATCGGGCGGTAGTTAGTTACCTCAGACCTAGTACCAGATTTGTGAATTGGGCTTATGAACGAGAGTTTCCATGCCGAGGGAAAGACTCCAAGCTGTAGTGATTTGCTGAATATATGCGTTATGGGCTCGCAGAGACCGGCTGCACAATTCCTTAGGAAGAGATTCGGTACACCGTCGGGCCCAGATCCTTTGCTGACCTTCAGGCTCGTTAGCTGTTTAAAGACGTTATCAAAGGTGACGCTAAATTCCGATAAGTTAGCATCTTTGACGCTTCGAGTACTAGTATTATGGTCCGCTGGGGCAGCGTTGTTAATAGTATAGATACTCCTGAAGTATGATGCAAAGAGGTTACTTATTTCACCACCATTAACAGCTGTTTTCTCATTCCAAGACATTTCAAATGGAATGTCAAGGTTATTACGACGCTTGTTTTTCACAAATTTCCAGAACTGGCTAGCATCGGTCTCCATCAGGGACTCCATCCTGGTAACATAGTTCCTGTAGCAGCTGGCACTGAGTTTTTTGCACTCCAATCTCAGCTTCTTGAATCGGATATATGCTGGTTTTGTGTGTGTTCTCTTGTAGTGCGCGTGTGCCTCTTTTTTTTGCCTAACTTTATTTATGAGTTCTTTTGAGAACCAACACGGGTAGTCGCTGGTTTTCTTTGAGAAGACTGGAACATGGTACTCAATGCATTCATTGATTTTCTCATAAAACCACTTAACTTTATCATCAACGGTGTCAATCATGTATAACTCAATCCAGTTGGTCCTAAGGAAGAATCTGTTGATTGCTACATAGTCAGCACGTCCAAATGCGTAGGTTGGTGGGCTATGTGGTTTTAAGTTGGCCTTGCTACTAACGTAAACGTGCAAGGCAGGGTGGTGTTCATCCTCGTCAATTATAGGGTGTGATTTCTCTGGTTTCACGTAGAAATTACTGAAGCATAAGTCGAGGAGATGATCGTAGGAGTTCCGTACTTCGTTCATTTGCATGCATCCAGTGAGGAGTAGTTCGTTGTAGATGAGATTTTCGCAGTCATCTGGTGGAAGGCTACTAGGGATATTGTAGTCGCCTACAATGAGCATCTTGGAGTTGGGGTATTTAGCTTGAATAGATGAGATTGTGTTGGTGTGTTTAGCATAGATGTCGGTCGTTGAGTGCGGTGGTATGTAGATACATCCAACTATGACATCGCCGTCTGTACATTTTATTTTAACAAAAATTTGTTCGATGTTTTTAATGTTGATCGATAGTAGCTCGGCTGATATGCTGCGCTTGACAGCAATAAATACTCCACCTCCTCTGCTGTAAATACTTGTATTGATATCCCTATCCTTTCTAAATATTGCAAATGTGTCATTAATTACTTCACCATCAGCTATAGAAGAGTTTAACCAAGACTCACTAACACAGATTATATCACTATTGTTACTTGCAGAAGAGGTTAAAAAACTATTTAGTTTAGTTCTAAGACCTCTTGTGTTTTGATAATAAATTTGTAAATTATTTTTCTTTGTGCATCGTTTTTGATTTTGGTGGGCGAAATGTATGTTTGTCAACTATTTTTGGAATTCCATTGACGTATTTAATGGTCTTGTTTATGTCTCCATTGTCCACCAGAGCGTTTAATTCAGATCTCAGCTCCTGAAGGTGCTTCTGTTGTGCTGGTGTAAGGTATTGTTTGAAGATCACTCTAGATCCTTCCGACGGTTTTGTTTTCAATAAAGTCCTCGCTTCATTAGCAGATGGAGTTTCAAGTAGTAGGGGTCGGGTCTTCCCCTCTGCTGCCTTGCCAAGTCGACGTAGTTTCATGTTAGGTACAGAGTCAGATACCTCCTGAGGAATTATCGTAGAAAGCCTGTCACGGTCGTCTTGGAGCCGGTCAGCGCCGGCAAGCTTTTCTGATTCCGGGACGTTTAAAGCAATAACCTTGGTTTCACACTTCTGCCTCTCGTAGATTTCAGAGATAATACCGTCAGGTGTGACTGGTATGACACCACCTGCGTTAACTTTATCTTCTACCGCACTGATTCTTTTGCTCAGTTGCGTGTATTGCTTGGCAGCTGTTTTAGTGCTGTCGTTAAGTTTATTTAGGTCAGACCTAATACCAGCGACACTGGACTCAAGGTTCTCCATTCTTTTTGTGAAAGGAGCTAGGTATTTCTTAAAAAGATGTTCAATCTGATTAGTCAGCGTCGGCAAAGCACTGATTCCATCCTCATCACCGTCTTCCTCACTGTCGGACTCTATAATGCTAACCTCCGAAATGCATGACTGGCATTTCCAGTTAATTTTCCCGTATTTCTTAAATTCCGCAGCAAATTTATTAAAATTAACACTGTCTAGTCCACTACACTTTTTGTGAAACCATTGTTTGCAAGAGCTGCAGTTAATACTGCCTCCTTTATTAATTAATTTATTACACCCAAAACAATTGTGTACGTTTGCTATTCCGATGTTCCGACTACGACTTTGGTCAACTAGCCAACTAGCTGATTAGTCAGCTGTAAAGAGCCGACTAGTCGGCCACGCCGATCACGGTTTTGGGGATATTTTCCGTGACGCTTCGTTTACAGCTGATTCGAGCGCAAGTCGCAACCGCCGCCTGCGAGCGTGTCGGAACATGTTTGTTGTTTACTTCGCATTGTTTCTTGATTTTTGCTTTTGCATGGGTCAGAGCGGTGTTTTATGTAATAAAATAAAGACAATACTGTTGAAGAGCTCAATTAAAACTTAATCAAGTTAAAATGAAAGGCTCGTGTGTGGATTTTTTTTGACCAATTGGACAATGATTCCCGTAAAGTCAAGTGTAAGAAGTACCAAATAATTTCTCATGGTGGGCAGGGAAGAACAGCAAATACTACGAGTACGAACAACCATATCAAATACCGACATCTAACCCTGATACCTCAGTTAGGTTCTGTAATCAAATGTTCGACCATATACGATTCCTCCCAGTCGCAAACAAATCCAAATAGAAGAACTACCTACAACAGTGCCTACTCTGTCAGTTTATGTCAGAAAAGCCAGCAAAATATTGAAGATAGTTTTGCTGTACAATGGTCACGTGAACATTCAAGATCAAGAGGCATCAATCAATATTGCTATAGGTGAGATTATTGCATTTGATAACCAGCTGTTGTCTTTTGTTGAAAATACTGGCTTTAGAAACGTGATGAGGAAAGTTAACCCAAAATATAACATACCGGGAAGAAAGTATTACACAAAAAACATCATTCCTCAACTTTACGAAGAGACTAAATCTGAAATAGGAAGAGTGCTGAATGCAGTTGCAATTTCAGTCACTACCGACGTGGACAAACATAAATAACAAGGAAAGTTTTTTGTGTTTTACAGCTCACTGGCTTGACGATAGTTTCAAATATCATCACGCAGTATTGTAAATTAAACATTTCCCTGAAACACACACAGCAAATAACTTTTTTTTTCCTTTTTTGCACACGTCGATTGATACAATTGAAACAATTAGGAAATTTATTTTGTACATGAATTATTATTTATTAAATAAATGAATTGCGTATTGAAAAAAGCTAACACATGCAATTATTATTAGGTCCTTACATATAAAATTGGCGTTTTGCCGTACTGGCAAATTTGATCTCAAATATCTTCTCTTTGGTTAGGAATTCCAAATCCAAATTTATACAGCTATTTACTCATGTATTTGTGTTTTGAAAATTATAATTCATTTGTTTTTACCTCAATTGTTTTTTTCTTTGCGTCACTCAGTTTACAAAATGAAAAACTTGAAATATCGCGTTATTTACGAGTACGAGTTCCACCGTGGCACCAGTGCTGCAGAAACGGCTCGAAGGATTAATGATGTGTATGGCGACGGTGCCGCAAAAGAAAACACAGTGCGTTTTTGGTTCCAACGTTTTCGTTCTGGAAATTTCGACCTGCAGAACAAGCCCCGTGGACGGCCGGAGACCAAAGTTGATAATGAAGAATTGAAGGCTATTGTGGAAGCGGATCCATCGCAAACTACATCCGAGTTAGCTGCAGGCTGCGGTGTTAGTGATAAAACTGTTTTAATCCACTTGAAACAAATTGGTAAGGTGAAAAAGCTTGAAAGGTGGGTACCTCACGAATTGAGTGAAGCAAATCAACAAACGCGCGTTGACTGCTGCGTTGCATTACTCAACCGGCACAATAATGAAGGTATTTTAAATCGAATCATTACCTGTGATGAAAAATGGATCCTGTACGATAATCGGAAGCTCATCGCAATGGCTGAACCCTGCCGAACCAGCCAAACCATGCCCCAAGCGAAAATTGACTCCAAAAAAGTTACTTGTGAGCGTTTGGTGGACTAGTGCTGGTGTCGTTCACTACAGCTTTCTTAAATCTGGCCAGACGATTACGGCAGATGTCTATTGTCAGCAACTGCAAACCATGATGGAAAAGCTAGCTGCTAAACAACCGAGGCTGGTTAATCGCTCTAGGCCACTGCTGCTTCACGATAACGCTAGACCACACACTGCACAACAGACGGCTACCAAATTAGAGGAGCTTCAATTGGAATGTCTAAGACATCCACCGTACTCTCCGGACCTTGCCCCCACAGATTACCATTTTTTTCGAAATTTGGATAACTTCTTGCAAAGGAAAAAATTCAACTCCGATGGGGCAGTCCAAAACGCCTTCAAAGATTTTATTGATTCCCGTCCGAATGGTTTGTTTAGTAAAGGGATCGATGAACTACCTATGAGATGGCAAAAGTGCATAGATAGCAATGGTACATACTTTGATTAAATAAATATATTATAATAAAAAAAAATCGGCTTTATGTTCCTCCCATACTAAACGCCAATTTCATATGTAATGACCTAATATATATAAGTTATATAAAGTTGCTCTTTCTAATGTAGTGTTATGAGTATTTGTTGTTTGTGTGAAATAAAAAATGGATTATATGAAACAAAATAAACTAAAAAAAAACCCATAGCACTTTTTAAAATACAACTAGCGCCATTTGGTAACAACGGTAGATATCAAAAATAAAACCTGTAGCACTTTTTAATGAGCGTGGGGCCACGTCGGACCTGTGCGACAGACAATGACAGGGGCCAGAGTGCCACGTCGGATATATGAGACAGGCACAAAATTAATTATTTCTCGACGGCCGCGTATCGAATTTGAAAAACGTGATTTTTTCCCAGTAGAGAAATCCCGTGGTGACCTGCCGTTCCATTTTCAACTCAAAAACATCACGGACTATATTTTAAATCAACAATCAAAACAGAAGTTTTCCTGCCGTCACAATCGTATAGAATAATTGTAGATGTCGCCCCGAACGCGTGTTGCGCAATCGAAATTCAAATATTCCATCATTCAAGCTCACGCACAAAGTGCGCGGGAAATACAATTTATTTTTTTCGATTTTCGATTTATTGGTACACGTATACACAAATATATTCAATATGTTTTGCGATATTTGTCAGTTTTTGTTGGTTTATTGAATACCAATTGAAAACTAACAGTGATTTATTAACAAAAATACATGCAATTTTGTTGCGTTTATTTGAAATATGTGTGTGTGTGAAAGTGTATAACAAAATATACCACACAGAAGAAGATTATTAGGTAGGCATCAAATAATAATACTAGTGTTGTCTCTAAAAAACAAATAAAAATAAATTATTTTTTTTCGTATAATGTTGCGCTGGCAACATTATCGGAATTGAATTTTTTTTTTTTTACTTAAATGATAAAAAATCATTGCATTACGACAATTACGATAAAATAATATGAATGTGTGTGTTTTTTTTAATATACGCATGTTTTCATGGTTTTTTCGTAAAAGGAAAAATCACAAAAAATTCAGAAAATCTTTGGCCTTTGTGATTTACTTTTATCTATGTTTTTTTGGCCCTCAACAAGTTAAAATACAACTAGCGCCGTTTGGTAACGACTGCAGATATTTAAAAAATAACTTGTAGCACTTGTAGATATTAAAAAAAACAATCTGTAGCATTTCTTAAAATACAATTAGCACCATCTATTAACGACCGCAGACAGTTTTTTTGGATATATATCAAAGATAAAATTCAAGCCATAAATATCACGATATATATTGTGATATATATCCGCAGATATATATCCTCAAACCCTGGAAAATAACAAAATGAAGTAGAAAAATTATTATAAACACTAAATTAAAAATCTTTAATTAAAAAAAAGTGTATTTTAAACTCATCTGCAAGTTTTTTACTTTCGCTAGAAATTTGATGAACCTCGTTGCCTTTTTAAAAATCTTGTTAACCACTCAGATGATGTGTTTAAATCTCCAGATTCAATTGTTCAAAAAAGTACTTTGCTCTTGCCGCACATCCATACTTTAAAATGGAACGTTCGCTTGTTGCGCAATAACACTGATGCAAAATTTACACACATCTCTAAATTATTAAAATAGTGAAAAAATAATACACACACAGTTACACTGTACGAAAATTCAGTATTGGGAATATAAAATAAAAAAGTCCAAATATACACCCCCCCCCTTCGGTCAAAATAAATACGCTATTGACAGGGATACTTGAATTTTCGTAATTTTGTTGTTCAATTTCGCAATTCCGCATATAATATTATTTACCCGATAGCACTGCCCCTCGTTGCAAAACGTCATCTATGTTCTGGACCATGATCCTCTGCACGTCCTGAAGCTGCGGAGCCAGGGCCGTCATGTTCCTCCGCGCCCGCCCGCCGTCAGCAAAGGCTTTCCTCGCCCGCTGTATGTATGTGTCGAACTCTATAAATGTGTACGGGCGTGTCACTGTGTTCACCTGCAAAGTTAAATTAAATTTTTTTATTACGACAAAACAATAAGTTCACATATAAATTGCATACTATCATGAAACTCATGGTTAAACATGTCTTACTTTCAGTACTATTAAACGCCCTGGGGACGAAAACTTGTCAGTCTTTTTTATAATCATATTAATTATAATTTTTACATTGTTTCCAAAGAAATAACAGGAGGTATCATTTGATTGTAGATAGTTTTCTCGAAAGTTAAATTAACCTTTCATCTCTGGCGCTGTAAGGTGAGTTGACATTGCCTCTATCTGAATATCTTTGTAAATATACTAGATACAGAGTTCATATTTCAGATATTCTTCTGAACATATCTATGTATTCAATAAAATAATTACATTACAATACACACGGTTTATAGCTAGTACCAAAAACTTGACAGGTGGCCTGCCTTGATAATGAGTCAAAAAGGACCAATGACCAATCAATAGTTATGGAGACATGCAATATCAAGTTGCATTTGCATTTTATGTGCAAGTATGCAAGTTTGCATTTTTTTTCCAACATTTTTTTCGACTGATTTTTTGAAAAAAGTTGAACTATCATTACAGTAACTTAAACTGATTATGAAAAATTCATTTGCTTCAATACAACTCAAATAAAACGATAAAAACCTTATAAAAATATATTTTTTCAATTAATGCAAGGTTTTTATCATTTTATTTGACTTGTACTATGAGTATTTACCGGACACAACAAAATAAAATGTTTTCTCGAAGAAACTAACGTTCAATGGAATGGGGGGATAAATGCAGAATAGGGCGTTGGGAGCTGTCAGATACGCGAACCATAGACAATTATTCAATGATTTCTATAGATACGTGTAAAACTTCAAAGAAAAAGGCTGATTTGTCAAACTTACAAACGATTTTTAAATTGGAATTATTCGTTTAATATAGGAGTGCGACATTATTTTATGGACATTTTTGGAATCAGGACATTCAATTAAACCGGAAAATTTGTTAATATTTCATACAGCTCCCAACGCCCTATTCTGCATTCCACCCGAAATGGGGAGTGCAGCGCGTGGTACGCAGAACACGCCAATCTCTTTAGCACGCAGCTGGCCAGGTTAGACATGTTTTACACGTCTTGACCATTTTGATTTTTTTTCTCATTTTTAGGACTTTTACACAATAATTGATAAATATATTCATTTATATGTATATCAACCATTATTTAAATGTTAACATAAGTAAAATATTCATACTATCCAAATTAAAAATTGAAAAAGTCTGCATATACACTGAGCTTACAACACGGGAACACGAGTTTCAATATAAGTATTGTATGGGAAATGTTTAATTGTTTTTATTTCATTTATAAGTTCTTACATTCTTAAGATGTAAGATTTCATAATTACTAAAATAAATTTCATCATTTTTAATGTATTAATAATTTCTGGATCAACTACTTCATTGATTTAAATTTTTAATTTGTAATAAATAGAAAAGACAAACCCTTTTTCCATACTGATTGTGAAATTCTTGAGAAATATCCTCGAGATAGCTGTACGCCAGGCGTTTGCTGAAATTCCTTTCACATAATATCAAATAGCAGATATCATTTTCGATAAGGTAACTGGAAAAGAAAGGAAAAATCGTAAAAAAAAACATGATTATGAAAAATTCAAGTCGTTATAAATCGTTAACGATTACCAGGATTCTAAATAAATACTTACTGAAATAAATAAGGGCCCGTTTCTATAGAACACCGACTCGGAGATTGCGGACCTAACTTTCTAAACAGCATTTTAGCTTGGTTCTGATACTCCAGCATACTTCTTCCTGACTGAAAGAGCAGAGAAAATTGCACTGTTAATTGGAATTAGTTCATTAATTGCAACAAATACATATTAGCAAGAAATTCGTGTATTCTCTACAACCTGCTCATCTTCCTGGATTGTTGCGGCCAAAGGAAGCCCGTCAACTATCCTCGCTATCATTGTCATCAAAACCATTTTGGCGTATTCTAAAACTATTAACAATTATCAAAAAGTGTGTAGAGCTGCATAGACCCAGCCACGGAAAAACAACAACTATCGAGAATTACTGAATACACGTCATGTCAAAATACACGTCACTTAATAAACCACTTACAACGGTCGGTAAAACAGTACTCGACGAGTGGCTAACCGCTTCATAGCAACGCTACATAAATGACATTGAATGCAATTACGCAAAAACGGTCTTTACAACATTCTTATGTTGAGACTCTTTTCAGATTTAGTAAATGTCATCTTACTCAAAAAAATAAGGAATTTTGATTGAAATATCGGAGATGTTTTAATTTATTATTTTATTTTGATATATACTTCCTAATAAGTATGCCTTAAACATTTTGTTTGTAATATACATATTATCAATAAATAAATAAATTGAAATTGAAAAATTAAGTTTTTACTCTCTTTATATTAACTCGTGGGGTCTGTTTGTCTGACGAAAAAACTTTGGGTCCATTTTAAACCCCTTTCCCGTGATCCAATCGAGCTGAAAATTTGCAAGCAGACTCGTGGCGACGATCAAGAAGATCTATCAAATTTTCGTTAAAAAAATTAATAAATTTTTTGATTTTTCAAATTTTTAATGTTTTTTTCATACAACTTATTAAGTTGTATGAAAATATTTCAACGCGTCTGGTAGACGCGAAACCTGATTATAGTATAATTTTGGATTTTTGGAAATTTTTTATTACTCCCTTTCGTAGCGTCGCCCGACCGAAGCCCAATGCGTAGGTTAAGCGCCAAACCAGTTTCCACTAGTAGATGAGAAAGGGAGTATAATAAAAACTTGGTTTTTATGGGTTAGTTTTTTTTCCATTAAAATGTTAATGGAATGGAGTATAATAAAAACCAAGTTTTTATTATACTCCCTTTCTCGTTGAATCAGGTTTCGTGCCTACTGCACGCGTCGGGGTTATTACTCAGTTGTATGAAAAAACCATTAAAATTATACTAGAATTATTAAATTTTTTAAACAAAAATTTGTTAAATCATTTTTATCATCGCCACGAGTCTGCCTGCAAAGTTTCAGCTAGATTGGATCACGGAATAAAAGGGTTAAAAAAGGACCCAAAATTTTTCCGGCAGACAACAAACCGCAGACGCTACGAGTTAAAAGAAAGGGAGTAAAAAAGGAATTGCATCATTTGTAACAACCTACAACTTCTGCCGTTATAACTTTTTTTTTAAATGTATTTTTTTAATCCATAGACTTGTCTTAATATTTATCCGTTATTAGCCTTGGCATGTATGTATAGTCAACCGCTAAAAGCTTTAATACAATCATCTCATTGTGTTATCATCTGTCTTCTTCTTTTATATGGAGCCAATGGTAGTGCAAACGAAAGGGAAATATATATTTTTGCACAAGTCATACAAAACCTCTCGTCTGTTGACCTATATACTATTGGTTGGCATTAATAACTCAATTTTGGCACTCCCTATTTAAATTTAATTAATTAGTGCCTAAAACTACTTGAATAATAAAAAAACATAAAAATAAAAAACGGTGTTCTTAAAAAAATTATCTATTTTTACAGATCACATTTTATAAATAAATAAAATATTAAAGATATTGCTAAGTTCTTAATATACGAAGACGCACACAATTGTTTGTGGATGTTTGAATTAGCCACCAAATACAGGAGTTAAATCACAGACGTATGTATATTTTAAATGGTTCTCTAAGGGAAAATTAATTCCCTTTAATTCCATTATATGTGGGAGCTGCGTGCACGTCTAGTCCTCACACGTGGTGTGCATTCCCTACCAATATTTCATAAGCTGGGTCTGTCACTGTTTGCATTACTGTCGTTCATGACTACGTCGTTATTATTGTTGCCTCCATTGGAATGTGGAGTTCCCCCCTCCCCCTCGCCGAGGTGCCGAGCGGGGACAAATATTCCCGGAGCTCCCTCGGGGCCAGGGGTATAAACTATCTCTTCCTCATCCTCATCGTCGTGAGTGTCTTCCGTGTCATCCGAGTCATCGTTGCCTAGAATAAAAAAGAATAATGAGTTAACATAAAATCCAACATTAAAGAAATTCAGTATTTTTTGACATTATCTAACACACCAACTAGTGCATGCTTGTCCATAAAGATTGACACGCATGTGATAAATATTGGTAAAAAGTTAACAATACTGTGGTTGCGGTGTATAGTGTTGTGAACATAGTAGTGTAGTGTTGGTCCTGATGAAGAGACGTGTACGTCTCGAAACCGGTAAACCTAAAATCTGGTAGTGGCTTATGCTATTATTTATATTTAACTATATATTTAACTAACACTATTATAATGTCTAACCACAAAGTTAATGCTTTAAATATTAAAAATATTAACTCATAAATAAACTTATTTAACGGACATATACTGCCGCACAACACATGCGTGACGAAGATACAGTGGTGTTGAAACGGTAGACGTAAAGGTACTCCAAGTAGTTTATACGAATTTTTCAGTTAATTAAAATTAAACCTCAGGTTAAAAATCCTCTTTAAAAATGAAACAAAAAATTCAAAAATATCTAAAAGTCGTTTGAATTTTTCTGGAACATCTTAAATTGGTTGATTTAAATAAAACATTTTTTCAAGACAATATTATAGAAATTGGAATACAACAAACTTTGAGTACAAATCATATTCGTGGTACAATTTTTGAGTAGAAATATAAAAGAAATAGATAGAATATAAAGAAATATAAATGATGGTAAACAAATTTATAGAATATGTTTAAAGCTTAGGTGACAAAAAACGCTAATCAGGGAGCATAGTAACAATTTTAGAAGCCTCAATAATGACAACATTATTGACGAGCATGCATTTATTAGAGTCCTATTGCTGTGAACCAATTTTCAAAAATTTTCCAAACATATCGCATAATATAACTCATACAATTGTATTAAAACCAACAGTTCTCTAAAAACTCTATTATTATAAGATGCAAGTATTTTCGTACTTTGGTGTCCCTGTATTGGTTGTGCATCTTATATTCGATGGCCCCTCACCAGGGTAAAGGGTATGCTCCGAGAAGCTGCGCATAATAGGAGGTGAAAGTAAGCTAGTAATCACTGATGCAGCTGCTGCGCGGTTGCGACACAGTCATGAGCCGGTGATGATTAATCTAAATTATGTCTTAATAAAGCTGTGCCCATAATTTTTATTAAAATGTCCTCAAAAAAATCACTATGATTCATTGCATTTTAATGAAAACTTATTGTGTATGCTGAAGAGTGTAGAGCTGCAGGAGATAAATTAGATAGCGCTGGCATCACAACGTGCGTAATGGATACCTGATAAAAATTTCAGAATGAATAGTGAAGTATCATTTAAAAAGTGCTACACCACTAAAACCCTTGCTGGCACGGAAGACAATTGTGTGGGAAAATGCAATCAACGATTCAGAAAAATCTGAAATTAAAATTGATGTTTGATTCCTATGATCAAAGTGCATAAATATAAAATGTCTTTCATTTTTGCAATAAACTATATTTTATATTTCAAAAATATTTTTTATATGAAAGCAAGTTCTAAGAACACAGTTGCGAAATCTATGTATACTAACTTGATAGTAAGAAAAAATAAAAACATATGTCTCTATCAGAGCTTAGTACCATGTATGAAGTGTTCTCAATTCGAACATATATATATCAAATTTTTGAAAGTTCTATATATATATATAGAACTTTCAAAAATTTGATATGTGGATGATCTTACGATGGAATTAGTGGATGTTGCATTGTGTAGAGTGACCATTTAAACCAGCTCATACAACTCATAAGCTCTGAGCCATTGCGTAAGAGATTTCCATCCACTTTTCTCATATATAAATTAGCTTTGTCTCTATGAAATTTCTATAAATTTATCCTTAATTATATTTAATATTTTTACAATAAAGTATTTATTTACTTTTATTTGTTTATTTCTATCTTAGAAACATGAGGGTGCATCTTATAATCGATGTAATACAGTATATCTTTATTTTCTTGTAATCTCCTAAACTACTAGGATATTGGAAAACAGTTTTGAATATGAAATAATTCTAAGAATTATGATACTAAAAGTCAATTTTGTCAACATTGTTATTCCAAGCTCATATATATATCGACGGTCGCTGCGTATACTGTCGAATCTGCAAAAATTATTTTTTCGTTTTACTCTATATTTTCGGACAATGTTAAAAAACATTTTCATTTTCGTTTCAAAGTATATCGTCACTGTATATATAATTAATCCTATGTGCCATTTTAGTACATTCTGAGATAAACAAATGAAACTGTTTTAAAAAATAATTGCAGACTAGATTTAAAAAAAAATATTGTAAATAATTACTAGGCAAACTTTCCATATGAACGGCAATGTTTTTTCTAGTATATCTCCATTATTTATATGAAAAATTGATTCGTTCATCTCAGAATGTACTAAATGCCACATGGCTTTATTATATATATAGCGACTATATTTTAAAGGATAATTAAACTTTTTTTAACATTATCTGAAAATATAGAATAAATCGGATGGTTAAAATACAGTATACGTAGGGACCGTCAATATATCTGAATATTATTTCGAACTTATATATACCTTCCTCCTCATCTGTTTCAGCTTCCTCTTCCATGGGTTCTGGTGCTATCTTCCCCAGGGGGTTCATATTCAGGTACCTCTGACCTACTGATGTGAGCTACAAAAGGCAATAAAAAGAAATGAAAATGAAATATAAAACTGCATTAATTCAACAATATTGAAAAAGTATTTATAAATTTTCTTATTTTCAAGTGGTTTTAAGATAAATTATCAACCCTTCAAATTAAAATCGCCATCACCACGAACTCCAAATCCACAAATGAACTCAGCTTCAAATTTTATATTTAGGCACTTTTTACATAAATAAATTTAAAACAGCATAAGGTAATTCTTGGAATGAAAACTTTTCCACCGCTGAATGACATGTTTCGTAATACACACCACGACCAAGAAAAACTGCTAGGTAAAACCGGTAGGTATGGAAGAAACTTAGAAAAATCTTCCAACTCAAACCTGAAACTTCCTAGAATTCTGTGTAATCTCACACACCGCAATTCCTGACAGCTTCCGAAGTACGTACTACCGAATTCATCATCAGATTCAAATCTAGTTTCGCAGAAAAAATGTGAAGAGTATGCAGAGAATTCAAAGCATTACGATATAGTTGAAACTAAACTAATGCGAATAGTAAAACTACGTGAATATTTTTCATGATAACTTACCCATACTTGAAATTTTTGTTCAATCAAAGCAACTTCTATCTCTTCATCACATGGCGTATCTGCAGTAAACCATCTGGAATCGACCAACCGTGGAGTTAACGATGGAAAAGGTAAATTCATTATGTTTATTCTGTAAATTAGAATAAAAAAAAGAAACTGAGCTGCCGTACGTCGCACCCCAGATCCAAATCAAACGATAACAACCACAGAATATAGACCAATAACAACCATAGAAAAGAGACAATATAAGAATATAACCAGGGGGTGGGCACTCGAAGTATCGAGTGACCACCACAAGGTAGCGCCACAGAATAGCCGTGACGTCATACGCATTGTTTATCGTCAGCCATCTTGTATCTTGTGCACGAACCACAAAATAGAGAAGGCACGAACCATAGAATAGCCGTGACGTTGATACAAATATCCGGTTCCTTGTCAGTCGCCATTTTCTTTATTCTATGGCGTCTGCCGCCTGCATTTACAGGTCGTTGATAATACAACGGGATTGAGAATTGAAACTTTAAAACAGAAAACAAAGCACGATGGAGGTTGCTAGGGCTGAGGAAGTGCAGGTAAATATTTAACAATGCTCTAAATTGTACATATAAATGATTTAATCTTATTCATCTAAATCCAGCTTTGCATTTGAATAAAAATTCTTCAATGGCAGACACATACAGCATACTATTTTCGTTCTCACGTCGCTATGGCAGTTAACATTTTTATTTTAAATATATTCTTCGGAAGCCAAAGAATTTACCAACTATTTTTTTACCGTAGCATATTAGAATTTGGAATTAGACTTTCGAATTCGAAAGTAAGATAAATTTTTACCAGTATTCTTAAATTGCTATTTGTTTATTGATTTCACATTGAAACATTTCAGCTTCTCTGCTGATCCTCCTAATAAGGAAGAAGGGACAGATTCTTTGATAAAGCACCCACTTCAGAACTCTTGGAAGCCGTGGTACCTAGAGCCGAGCCACTCAAATGCGCCATTTGGGAAGATGTGCAAAAGGAAATTACTGCATTTGACACAGTTGAAGATTTCTGGAGGTATATATTTTTTCTGGAGGTATATATTTTTTAACATGTATATTGGGGAGCACGGAAATAATGAATAATAATATTGTAACTGTTCAGAACAAATGACATTCATTTTTGAACAGCGAGGTATTGTAAAATCTGCCAAGTGGAGGCACATTATACAATCATGATCGTAGAACAATGACGGATGTGCAAAAACTTCCATCTTTTGTGAATCGTTAAAAAATGAAAAATAGAAGCCATCTAATGGTATATAAAAGTGTAGTTAAATACTGAATTGTAATAAAGATAACCTATTATGTGTTAAAATATTGGACCTCTTGAGCTTTCCGTTATAAAGATATATGCTTATTTCAATACATTTTAACTCCTCCGGGCACATTTTTAAGAGCTAAAATATTGTATCTCCTTCACAATATATTTATCTTTATTCTAAACGAAGGCCCTTGCCAAAATATTGTAATTATTTACATCACATACAATGTTTTGGAACACATGTAAATATATGTATTTTACACACTTATAACACTAGAGAATAACAAATATCGTATAGATCCATGTCTCGGATTTAGAGAAATATACCCGTCTGAATGTAGAAAACAAAATTGTACAGTTTGAATTATTTGATAGGGAAATAGTCTGTCATTTTGATGCTCCACACTTACTCAAGGATATTAGAAACAACATGTTAACCAAAAATGTCATTTTTTTAACAGCGGGGTACAGCGCAGAAATGGAAATTTTTTTAGTTCACTGACAAAACTAACCGATTTTCTCATTTTCCCAGATAAATTAAAGAAGATGAAGTTGAAAATGGCAGCCCAGGTTCTTAGCCGATCTCTAGCAGCATCTCTGAATATGCATGCTGGTGTGAGCATCAACAAGGGGACTTCGGAGACATCGGAGTTTGTTCTTTTTATAAATGATTTATTTGATAGTGTAAATGGAAATTGTTTAAACCATCATTTTATTATTGATTCTATATTCTAAATATTTTTTTAAATCTAGTCCGGGCAATTATTAATTAAAACAGTTTTTATTCGCTTATCTCAGAATGTACTAAACGTCACATAGGATTTATTATACAGGTTTATTTGGAAAACATTAATAACTTCGCAGGATTATATTCCTGCCTTAATTATGAGTGGAAAATGTTCAAGCTATTATGACCTGATATTAATAGTTAAGGAGATATGCGACATCAAAGTTTGCATTTTTTTTCCAATATTTATGACTTATTTTTTGTGAAACGTTGGACTATCATTACAGTAACTTATATCAAATATGAGAAATTTATTCCCTTTAATACAAGTCAAATAAAAAAATAAAAACCTTCGAATTCCAATCGGAAAACATTCCAATTGGAATTTTTTCAGGGTTTTTATCATTTTATTTGGCCTGTATTAAAGTGTATGAATTATTCGTAATCGATATGAGTTACTTTAATGATAATCCAACGTTTTACAATAAATAAGTCAGAAATATTGAAAAAAATGCAAACTTTGATGTCGCATATCTCCATAACTATTGATATTAGGTCATGATAGCTTGTACATTTTCGACTCATAATCAAGGCAGGAATATAGTCCTACGAGGTTTTTAATGTTTTCCAAATAACCCTGTATATACAGCGACGATTTGTTATAGATAAGAAACATACTCTGCAATTCACTACTATATTTTGGTATAATCACTGAATAATAAGTAATTGTTTTCCTTTATTTAGATATGTTCAGTAAATTCTTTATCAAATTTTTTTAATGTAGCATATACTAAATGTTTTTTATTGTAAAATTTATTATATTCATTATGGAATTGGCGGATTTGATGTAAATAAATATTTAATTCAAATTTATCGTATTTTATTTTAAAACCTTTACATTTTCAGGAATAAATATTAATTTAAACAAATAAATATATAAATAAATCAAGCTAAATGTATGTGACGGTCGCTAGGTGGCGACTGTTAAAATCATAGAATTCATGACTTTATGAGTGCGCGTTCTTTATCCTGTGAATATAACAATCATGGAAAAGAGAATATATAATTAAACCGTCTACTTCTTTCTAAATTATTATCTATCAAACAATAACGTACTTAATAACTTTTGTAAAGGAACCCCTTTACGAAAGAATGTTGTTTCGAAGACGAACGTAATATTTAGACGTAATATAGATTCAATCTTCAAAATAAATATTTTTGGTACTAAAATAGTTTAAAATGTCTTAATAAATATGCATAAATCGCACGCGCACGCAAAATTAATATCCCAATACGCAAAACTCGAATGGAAAAAATATTACCGCGACCAATGTCACACTGCACATTGTCTGGTTCGTGAATCAGCGATTCATTTTTCAAAAAGCAATATCGCTTTAAATATCTAAATTGCTGTTGATGAGTATCTATAACGCTACAATCATCAATTCATATTTCCATATGAAAAAAATTGAGCGAGTTTAACAGTAGTCGCAAATGATGTGTAACATCTTTTCTCAGTAACGCTTCGCTCGTTTCTCAGCAATGTTCAGTTATGACTCGTCCAAACTGCTGTAAGCAGTTTAAAGGCAGTTTTTAAGCAGTCAGTAAAGAAGTCTGCGGCTTCCGATTAAAAAAATCACATAAAAATTTCAAAATAATTAATTTATTACTCACAGAAAAATCCTTGGGGGTGACAGACGTGCGAGTAAGTACCTACGCGAACTTACGGCTCGACGACTTTTTCGCTCGTGTGTCACCTATTGCCTGCCCAACATAACTTGGCGTGCGGCAGAATTGGAACTAAAACCCGCCCCGCCCGCACTCGGCGGTAACCCCTCGCCCTGTAATTCAGTACAATTTTGTATTTGCTCGGGAGCTGTGACATCTTGATTACCAATATACACTAAATTATTATGTCCAAAACAGTCCGGGGTGGTGCAAGAACAATTGCCAATGAAGTATTAAAGTTTTGCGAAGCTGAAAAAGCAAACAATGGACCGATATTACCGTCTGAGAGTTCGACAGATAGAGCGGCCGCCGCGGAGCGCGTCGTTACTCGAGCGAATTTATATTGAAGTCTCTGACACTGGTCACCGGACATTCAGTACATTATGTATTGTGTAATAAATTTACAACCTGGCAACTTCTGTTTCGCGACAGGGGCGACCATGGGGGCGACCCAGGGCAACCTCCCTCGCACGCATCTCGCACGCCAAGTTATCGTGGTGGCACTCTAGGTTCGCGTACTTTAAAACTGTCAAGTAAGCTTGTTGGCGATCCAACACGTTTGAAATTTTGCTCGTAGCCTGGGCGTCTGTCATCGCCATTTTACTTAACTTATTCGCACGATTTTTTAGAAGAATTTATTGAATGTCTGAGAAATAATCCTTATCTTGGCAAATTAGAAGTAATGAGTATAAAATCAAAAATAGCAAGATTAAAGCTTACAATAATCTATTGGCAATCATACAAAAGGTGGAAAGAAATGCTACCATTGATTCTGTCAAGAAAAAAATAATTCTTTAAGGGCTGGAATTGTGAAAATCTTCCTTCTTTTCACGTAACTCTCTTATTAAATTTACACGCGATAAACGCTCTCTTTTCGTAAGCCAGTAGTACTTCATCCACGCTCGCCGATTTCGTCTTCTTTTATTGGTTTTTGAATGGATGTAAAATAGTGACTACCATTAAAGATCAGACAGTAAATGTAATGTAGTATCATTGCATAAGCAATAATAATCAATTAAAACGAACAAATAACAGTGACTTTTAATTTCACTACGCACTCCATAATTCATGCTATGCCATCAAAATTTTCATTATAATATTATACGAACTGAAAATTCACCAGAAACCCGTTTGATTTTTCACAAGTACTTTTGAATTTTTAACCAAGGTTTTTTAAGTTATTTTTTTTAATGGTATCACCGAGTAGAAAAGAGGGGGCAAATAAGAATGGCGCCTCCTTTTTCGTGCTCAGTGACGTTTTTGTAAGCGTATTTTTGTATTGTAAGTCAAATATATGTACGATTATTATGAATAAAGGTTTTAATTTTGTTGGCATAGATGTTCTACCTTTCGTTTCAATGTTTGGGCAAAATCGCCGCTTTTGCGCCGATACAATACATTTTACATTGTTTTCCAATAAATGAAAGGTTGGGTTTCTATTATATTTATCTTTGTATTGTGCAATTTGTATACATATTTTAGTGATTAGATGTATTTATTATTAGCGTTATTTGCATTGAATGTAGTTAAAATGGTTTCATTAAAAAAGTTGCATACGACATTTGACTAATTCCGAAGGACATTTTCAGATAAGTTCGCCGGAGATATGCCTATGATAAGTACGACACAAACCCAAAACAGTACAAATTCTAGCGTAATAGAGAGCAAAAAAACGATCACCTCGGCCATGGGTGAGACGGACATCGGGAGCCACGGCGAGGCAGACCTCCCGGGGGTCCGCCGGCTGCTGTGGGGGGACAACATCAAGGAGGACGTCTTCCGGCGGTGGTCGCAGGGCTTCCGCTTCAGTCGCGCGGAGCCCAGCGCCCTGGTGCAGGACGAGGGGGGCCCTTGCGCCGCCATAGCGCCCGTGCAGGCTTTTCTCCTGAAAATCCTCCTCGCGGAAACCCCGGGCCACTGTTTCCAAGACTTGACGCCCGAGAAGTGCAACTCCCTCCTAGTGCGCGCCATCTGTAATGTTCTCTCGCAGTGCAGTGTTCAGAAATTTAAACTCGCGCTCTTGAGCGGGAACCGCTCGCATCACAGCGAAGAGGGGTGTTCTTCGGATCCCGAAGCAGCTGAGAGTCCAGAACACTTATCGGACGGTTCTCCGGAGCCTCCGGGACTTCTCCACTCCGATTCCTTCCACGAACGGCTCCAGGTGGAAGATTTTGCCGGGGGGATTCACGACGTGGAGAGATTCTACAGTCGAAACTTTCGAGTCCTCACTGACCAGTACGGCGTCCTGCTGCTGTTGTATTCTGTGATCCTTTCCAAAGGAGTGGAGAATGTGAAGTGTGAGCTTTCAGATCTGTCGGACCCGCTCATACACGGTACGTACGGATACGGTTCTCAAGGACTCATCAATCTCATGCTGACCGGCCGTGCGGTGGGGCACGTGTGGGACCACGACCAGCACGTAGGCGGACTACGGCTGAGCGGGATCGATCGTCAACCTGACGTTGGCTTCATCACAGTGATGGAGCACATGCAGTACTGCACCGTAGGGTCATTTTACAAGAACCCTAAGCATCCCGTGTGGGTAATGGGTTCTGAAACGCATCTCACGGTGTTGTTCAGTTTTGAGAAGAAGCTGGTCTCTCCCGAGACAGCGGCGGAATCGGCGCGGAGGATATTCCGATCATTTGACCCCGACGGAAATAATTTCATCCAAAGTGTGCTGTTACAGGACCTGTTGTGCGCCGTGGACCTCGTCAGTGACCCTGAGTACGTAGACATTATGAGGAAAAAGTTGGACTCTGAGAATCTAGGAATTATTCTCTTGAACGCGTTCATGGACGAGTTCTTCTCTGGACAGCAGAGATCCACCCCGGACACTTTTACTTTATTCCACTACAATGGTTTAGCGCGATCTAACATCGGCGGCGTGGTGGCTTATCGCAGCGGGAACGCCGTGAGGTTGGAAGGCGACCTGCGGGCTTCGTGCGAGGACCCCATGCTGACATGTCTCCAGACCAAGTGGCCCGGTCTGGAAGTGAGCTGGATAGGCGGCAAGCCCCCCTCCTTGAACTGACGGAGTAATCTTCACATATTCCCCGATGTGCCGATGGTGTCTGACCTCGTTTCCGACTGACGAGTGATGCGAGTCGCCGCTTATTAATTCAGAGTCTGTTGGGCGGTCCTTCGGGCCCGTAGTCTCGATGCTTTGTCACGTTTAAGGGTTGATACTGTCAGCGGTATTTCGTACATATATTTTTTTAAGTAGTTGCGGGCATTGGTGGCGATGAATGGAACACATCGCTGTGTATAAAATTCCTTGAATAATAATATTAATAATTCCTTAAGTTGAGTATTTTAATACGTTTGTTTATAAATTTTTTTAGTGGACATGGTTCAAAATTCTAATGATGAAGATTTGCTGAAGGAGGATTGAACGCAACACGAGTGGTAATGGTTCCGCGTATGCGTACCTTTGTTTGTTGTAAATAGAGCTGGATTACGATTGCAGACCACTCTGTCCTGTCATGGCAACATTAATGATTCATCTTGCAAAATAGTGGTGGTATTTTAACCCTTGACACACTAACCATTGTTTGAGATTTGTATGTTATTGTGTCAATGATTGGCAACTGATTTTTTGCAATTCGACGGGCAACCATCGGTACTAGACAACAACTATATCTTAGCTATCAATCATCAATACAATCAGATACAAATCCCAAATAACTATAATGAAAATAACCGGTTAAAATAATGGTTAAACCATCACTTTTGAAAAACCTTCGATGGTATATCCGTATAAAAAAATCTGTCTCAAATGATTAGATATTATTTATTTTTAGCAATATTAAGAGCTATTTTTAGTGAATGTCTAACAGATCACCACTTTTTGGCGCCTTGCACATTAATATGCAATAAAAGGTATAATATTTTCTTTCATTGTAAATTTACAATAGTTGCCTATAAGTGGCCTTAAGAAATTTCATCAATTTAGTTATCAAATAAATAAAAAATAGTAATATGTATACTCATAGAACTTCTGTTTTAAACTCTGAATTTAATCCTGACATGTAAATCTATCATACTTTTTTATCCCAAATATTTCAATATGCTTTTTGAGACTGTGTAGACATTTTGCTGCATCCATTGCAAAGCTTATAGTTCAAATCATTAAGCAAGCTTTTATAGTTTTTTTTTTAGTGAAAAGTGGTTCATTTCATTAAATATCATTTGACTTACCGCTTTGTGATAGATTATGACACAGAGTCACAAACATTATTATTTTAAGTGATGCTTTAACATTAAGCATATTTTGGTACTAATCTATTTCTCAGGTTTTTGTTTTATTACTTTACGAATGGTATTAGCTTTTCAAATACCACATGACACTACTTTTCGTGACGTTTACTTTTACGCCATCGTACTCTGCCTATTTTGTTAGGAGTTTCCCACTTTCTGCAGTTTGCAGGGATCCAATGTACTAGATGATTAATACACAAATGTAAGAATGTATAAAAATTATTATTAGTACTCAACATGAAGTACACTTAAAGCCACATAAGTTACGGACTATCATGACAGGGCAGGCTAGAAATAAGTTCATACAGGAATAACAGCAGATACCACAAACGTAAATCTTACATATTGATTGCTCCTTGCTCGTCATTCATGCTGTCTTTGACTGGTGGATTGCGGTTCACTCAAAACTAATCCCGCTGAAGGAACATGAACTGGCCCATACCAGGTTGCTATTTACACAAACTAATTTCACAGACGTGTTGAAGGGTTGTTAAGAGACGGGAATGAGACTGACAGTATAGGAAATAGAAATATTTGAATTATTGTATTTTATTATTGAGAAACAATTTAATTTTTGGCAGCATCAGCACCGAAGTAAATCAACGGCACGTAGATCCCGTTTTGAGAATCTCCCGCGTTGTTTTTATGTTGTAATTTCCCCAGTGCAAAGTTTACATATTTATTATATTTATATGTTGTAATTCGTGCTATGGAATCTGGAGCTTCATTAAAATTATTTGTAATTTTGTAATTCATATAATGTTTCTTGAGGGATATTTTCTCAAAATTATGTTTGTACGGTTTAAGAAGAAAGGTTTAGATTTGAAATATTTACAAATCATTTATCCGAAAAAAACTAATGAAATTTTTTACACATTCAATGTTTGCAGAAGGCATGATTTGTGTTACCCAAAGAGCTCCCAATTCAGCTGCATAGAAAATTTAATATAATCAGCGAAGTGTGTCTTGGTAATTTATAAGTCTTCACCACAGGAAAAGAATTTTTAATTTTATGTCAGTTGATCACAATACAACTAAAAAAAATTGCAATCTAAAAAAAAAATCATCAATGATTAATATTTTCCATGGTTTCTTTCCTTATGCATGGTTTTTTCCTAATGACATTATTATATTTGGTTCGAGAAACTTCCGTCATAAATAATTAATCTTTTAGTAGCTTTTAAAAGATGAGCCTTGTTAATGTCCAATAGTTCGACAATCTTGGTTGGTATCTTTTTTATCCGAAAAAAAGTTTTGTGCAGGAGTTGTTTTTCCTCCCTATCTGTATTTTTAATTTTTGAAAATGTACTGAATACTGAATAATAACACAAAATAATCTTAATTTATTTTCTTTCAAAATAATAAATCGCCTATATGGTCATCGTACCAATTTGCAGGTGACCTATTTATTTGCCAAATATCACAAAATTTCATTTCGTGTCCATTGTTCTGTTAACATTTTACGCCGCCACATTCTCGACTTTGTCCTACCGCTACCCACATACTCAAAAGCTCTATAGCGCTGATTATTATTGTACACAACTTGTGAGTAAAAATCATTGCGGCAAGAATATCTGCTCGAGAGTTTTCGGATAATTTGATTTATTTAACCACAAAAATTTGTAGTAGCTAAAAATTTCCCATTTCTCAGATCATACATTAAGGGGGATATTAAGATTATCATAAAATGATGCAAAGTTATGTTTTCAAAATCATGTTCAAATCAAAAACAATTGATATCAGATATTCATCTATTGAATCCACTGTTAATCTTGATATATAATCTCTATTATACAGCGCGTGCGGACAGTAGTTTGAAACAAGCTGTACTTAACTAGAATTTCTATGAAATAAATCAAAATAAAATATGCATCTCGTCATATTCAGATCACAATTATTATCATATTATTCAGATTTTATTATGTCTTAGTACAGTAGGACCTCAAAAATTCAAAATTTAAGAAACCCTAAAAAAAAAACATTTTATATATTGTGAAACCACATTGATTCAAAATTCAAGTTAAAACAAATGATTGAAGTTGTTCAACTTTTGTAAAAAAATGATAATTACGTGAGATGTGGGTAATTTTTGCATAATTCAAGAAGTTATTTAAAAAATACAGTATTTATTACGCTAATTAAAAAGTTTGTGTAATTTCTATTACTCGAGTACCTGATATTGAGTGAAAATAAACTAAAAGAGAATTAAAAAAAGTAAAAAACAATTTCAAACATGTCCAAACATGAGTAGTTAGCGCAAACTTACTATATGTATATATAGGTCAACGTATGTGTAATGTGTAGCTCGTGCAAAAAGAATTCTTAATATATATTTCTCTCTCATTTGCACTACTATTGGCTCCATATAAAAGAAGACGGATGATAACCGAACGAGATGAATCATACCAAAGCTCTCAGCGGTTGATCTATATCAAAGCAGCCAACTGAAGAAAACATACACAACATTGCCCAATTTTATAAATCGCGACACATTATTTAAAGACAGGGAATACCACAAGGTACCGCACAGGTGCACTCGATCATAGAGCCTCGCCTAATGTTAGATTTTTATAACATAAAAAAACCAAATTATGTTACTTAACATGTGATGATTTATGACGCAAGGGTATAAAAATAATTTCAAATTATCGGGGTTAGTCAACTGAGACAGCAAACATTGTATTATTATTATATAACAAATTTTGAATTAATGAGGTTTTACTGTATTCTGTTAGACAAATATTAAATTCCCCTTTTTTTTCGTTTTGTATGTTTACGTACAACTCATGCTTCAATATACTGACTGCACATGCCTGATATTATAATATCGGGGTCTGCAGGGTCAAATTTACGTACACATACATATTTTTCAAAACATTTGTATTAATATTTCTTTAGTATAAACTTGTGCAATTTGGGCACACTCCGCAATGCTTGTGGAAGATTTCAGTTAGTATTATACTTTTAAATCTCGGTATTTATAAGTACACATTGTAAAACTACTTAACTTATCACAAATTGTTGAATTTGGTTGGATTGCAAAATTCTATTTGAGAGTTTTTTGAGTGACTGGTTGGAAAATTTACCATCGAGGCTGTGCTAATGTCACACTCTATACAATGACATTTTTGCAATGTTCACCCCGTACTCATTTTTTTTTACAAAAAATTGCAATATATATCTTGTATGACTAAATTTAACTGCGTTGTGAGTTCTTATTGTATCATGAAATTCTAAATAGTTTTATTAAAGTAAACGTTCCTGTCATTTATAAGGAGCAGACTGTTAATAGAATAAGCCTGATATGGTAGAGTTGGTGATCTATTAGTACAGCCTTATCTTTAACAAGCAAGTAATGATTTTTCCTCAATATGATTGAGGTAAATTATTATTTTAATAAAATGTCACACCTTAAACATGTAAAAAATATCTCAGATGCCAAAACCACCATTCAGCAATTTTAATTAAGCTTTTCGATATATTTTGATATTAATTAGAACATTTTTCTTGCTTATTTTATGTATTCGTTTAACATCTTGCACATCAACCAAACAATTGTAAATAAAAGGTATCGTAAAATATATTTGTTCTTATAAATAGAGGTCAAACTAAAAAAGTACTAATAACCATGTTAAAAACAGTAACGCAGTTCTAAAAAATCATAACCCCCCCCCCCCTTCCCCTCCCACACTTGGTGAACATATTTTCCTGAAATATATAACAGTGTAATAAACTTTACAAAATAGAATGATTTGGGTCTTTTATTTCTCAATCACACGCTTCACTAATTATCAATGATGACAATATTTTATTCTTTTAAAATTTATTTACATCTGAGCGGTATAAAAGCAAAGGCAGCAATATACCAAAAATATATACAGGGTGTACCAGAGCTAGCAGCAGAAACTTGGCAGGTAGATTCCTGTCTATGTTATGAGTCTAAAATGTTCAAGCAACCATGGCCTAATATCGATAGTTATGGAGATATCCAATATCAAAGTTAACATTTTTTTTTCAATATTTCTTACTTATTTTTTCCAAAAAGTTGTACTATCTTTACAGTAACTTATATCGATTATGAAAAATTATTTTTATTAATAATTATTCTATTATTTTTATTACTGATTATTCCCTGTATATTTTGAACGCAGTCACCGAGGATTACTAATTACTGAATTAAAATTTTTTAGGAATTTTTTAGCTCTATCCCTTCCAAAATCATGTTTCCAAATCACTATTAAAAGCAAAGACAGCAATGTCCACTTCAACCTATCAACCCCCAAGGTCAAGTGTTTATATACATATTTATTTATTAAAATAAATAAAAAAATAGAAGGAAAAAAAAGTTATGGGACAGACAACATTATTATTATTATTATTGGTGTGATATCAAAAACCAGAGAGACAGTTATGTCATTTCTATATAAAGTTTTGAGGAACAAAGTTTCTCTGAATCGTGAATTATAGAGAGGAACATCATCCCCTGTAGACACACTAATAAGTATTTATATATTTATTCATAAAAAATTTAATAATAGAAGGAAAAAAGTTACGGGACAGACAGAAACGAAATTATTATTATTGGTGGGATATCAAAAACCAGAGAGACAGTTATGTCATTTCTGTATAAAGTTCTGATATTAATAATCTGAATATAGAATTACTTCCAGAATCTTAATTCTTACGTACTCAAATATCACAATATTTACTGTTTCAATTTAAAAATACAAAAGAGTTTTTAACAAAATAATGCACATTCGAAATAGCAATGATATAATAAACTGTAGGTATATTATCTTATCTATGCGGTAGATACGTTACAAGCGTGAAATCTTGGCAACTTAAAAGTAAGGTAATTGCCTTACTTGCATTCGTTATCGAACGGACCTTCTTTGTGATCGGGCGCGAAGCTACGCCGAAAAAAAAGTCCCGAGGTAAAGGAGGAAGAGTGTATCGTAACTATTCTAAGAATGAGTATGTTATTTTAGTCACCGTGACTTCAAATTACCTGCTTTTTCTGTCTACACGCGGAGCGTTTGTGAAATAAGTGTGCCGTGATTTGTTGTCTCTTTCAATGCAATATTTACTACATATGAAAGCCGGCTAGTATGGGAAAAAACGTGTCTATATTATAATACGTCAATGGTGAAGAGTGTGCGAAAATCAGACTTTCAGATAACGGCTATGTACGTGCCAGCCACGGCGGCAACATGCTCAAAATCATATTCAGATATTAATGACATAAAATGATCTATCAAATAAAGCCAATTTCATGGATATTAAAAATATTTTTCTGTATTTTATTTCAATTTAAAGTTCGTCGCCTCTAAAAAAAACATCGTTTATAGACTATTCCAGACCCTTCCGATAACCCATGGATGCTTCTTTTTCTTTATCGTAACAACCGTTTTCTGTGCGAAGCTGCTAAATGGTTTAAATGAAATCTTGTTTCTCAGTTGATTGTTCACTTGGTTTTCCTCCGTGCAGGAACCTAGCTAGTAGTATTATGTAAGATATATCAGAAAGTTTTTTTAATTTTTTTTTCTAGTTATTGCAGTTGCTTGTTCGTTGAGTTGTACGAATATCTTTTTTGTTTTGGTTTAGCTATGCGGCCTTGAGTAGCAAATAGTTGTTATTGTTAATTCTTTGCCTTTCTTTTCAAATGCCGGAAGAATTTCAAACAATTTTTTTTACACTTTTTAATTCTGTCGTCGTTTTTGCAAAAACTACACCGCATCTTCCTCACTGACATCACACCTAGGGAATGCAATCCCGATCCCGCGAGATCGGGATCCTGCGAGACCTCGAGTCATTTTACGAGATCAATGCCGAACCGAAAAATCGGACGAGATTATCGGGATTAAAAGAAGCTTTTAAAGTATATAAATCTAATCCTCCTTGCATGCTCTCCGATGCCGACAGATTGGAAACTTTCATAAAAAATAGATGAATCTGTATGAATGTAGGGGAAATAGAGGCATATATTCAGAATTCGGCTACAATATTGTTTACTTTCAGTGGTCCCCACCAGCGTTGAGTTCGAAAGGACATTTTCAGCTGCTGAGTATCTAGCATTTGAAATAAGATGCCTCCTAAATAAAGCAATCGACGTGCTCAGCTTCGTACGAAGACATTTTCAAAATCAGCCATAGATTAAGTGGATGATTTAATTTTTTTATGTTTTGTATATTTAATTGTGCATTTCTATATAGTTTTTTAGTAATTACTTAAAACTTATATTCATATCACATTCAAATAATAAAAATAGCTTTGAATAATATTTGCTTTATTTTATCAACCTAACATAGTAATAAAAACTACTACCTACTACTCTACTACATTGACTGATTGATGCCTGGAAAAACGCCTACAAAAACTTTAATGCGATGATTAATAATGAATATTTTATTAAAATTGCTGATATAAAAGTGCAAGGCGTTGTCGTTAATTGCTATTCAGCTCTATAAACAAACAAAAAAACACAAAAGTATTCGGGGTCCCGATCCCTGGGGATCCCGCGGGATTGGAAATTCTAATCTCTAGGGATCCCGAAAGGACAATCCAGACTCGGGATTGCATGATTGCATTCCCTAATCACACCCTCTGAATACCATTTATTTCAGTCATCAGAACATTTCTTAAGAAAAAAGATGCTTAGATATGTATAAACCATATAATTAAATAAATAAGTAATAAGCAATTTTTCTTTGTTTGGTGTGTATTTGCTAATAAGTATCTTTCTTTACCAATAAATCAATTTACTGGCGTTAGTTTCATGAAATTTTCACATTTTAATGAAAACTCGGTATCCGGCTGGATAGTAAAATTAGGCCGGATACAGGATATCCATTTCATCTCTAGTAGGTAGAGTTCTGCTTTAATTATTATGTGTCGAAAATATTCAAGCGACCATGACCATCAATAGTTATGGAGATTTGCGATATAGAATTTTTTTTTTTTTTTTTAATGTTTCTGATTTCTTTTTTGTAAATAGGTGGACTACTAATTACAGTAACTTATATTGAATATGAAAAATACATTCACTTTAATACAAATAAAATAAAATGATAAAAACCTTCCGAAAAAATCACATTTGAATTTCAGCAAGGTTTTTACCATTTTATTTAACTTGTATTGAAGCGAATGAATTTTTTATATTCGATATAAGTAAATGTAATGATAGTTCAACATTTTATAGAAAATAAGTCAGAAATATTTTTAAAAATATATCAAATTTGAAATCGCAAATCTCCATGACCATTGATGTCATGGTTGCTTGAAAATTTTGGACTCATAATCAAGGCAGAAGTCGTCCTTAGGTTTTCACGGCCGTTCAGAATCTTCTGTGTATAGTTTTCTGGGATATTCTGCCGTGTATATGTGACCTCTCTGGCCAACGTTTCGGATCCCATTGCAGGGTCCATCATCAGCCCTGATGATGGACCCTGCAATGGGATCCGAAACGTTGGCCAGAGAGGTCACATATACACGGCAGAATATCCCAGAAAACTATACACAGAAGGCAGAAGTCCACCCGTAAAGTATTGTGGACTAGCTCTGTTAGATAGACCCTGTATATCCACAAAACTGCTTAAAAAATGTTTTGCACTTTTCATCGCACCTTTTTTAGCGCAATGTCATTTCCCGAGAAGCTCTCATTTTCTATGGTCAAAAATTTATTTGTTTCGCGCGGAGCAGATGCACGGTGGAAAATGCGTTTTTGTGCCTAATTCTAATTTTACAATTAGTTATTATGCAAAAAGTTAAAACTGCCGATAGAAAATTCAAATCTCGTTCATTATTTTTAACACATCGCTCAATGGTTTGTTTATAATCCAAAATAAGGTAAATCCCCCGGCAGTCACGCGTCACGCACCCAGAGTAAATTCAAAATGGCAAACAATGTTTTCAAGATAAACGATGAAAATGAGAAGATAACTGCGTATATCAAAAAAAAACATATTCAACTGATTCTCATCTGTCGTAAGTGTAAATAAATTATTACTTTTATGAAAAGCAGACGTGCTATTTTTAAGTTTTGTCGTAGAACTTTAAACAACTCAAAGCAAAGATAGTAAATAGTGCCACTAATAGCAATGTACCGATTAAACTTCTTATTAAAATGAAACGTTTTGATTTTTTACTAAGTGTCTTCAAAAAAAATGGAGATTATGCTACCGTTCCATCCGGTCTCTGGTTCGCTGATTCGTTCGTTTTCGTGTTGGTTATCTTCTATTCTTTAAGAATTTCTTTGGTGTTCGTGGCCATGAGTTGTTTTACAGTCATTTACAGTTCGAGACTGTTCGGAACTAAATTATATGTCATTTACAAAATAAGTGTTCAATACCACATATTACAATTATCCAATGAGTAGCGACGAACGGGTGATTTACATTGGAATCGAAAAGTTATCAGTTTTGTGTAAATATTTAAATTGAAAACGTAAACACAGCTGTCATTCTTGCTTTTAGGTTAGAATTCGAGGAAGACCTCCTATTAAGGATTTGTCAGATTTTTCAGATATAGAAAAAAGCATAATGACCAAAAAACAATCGAGGAGTTCGTCGCCAAAAAAGTGATTATTTCTCATTTTATTTTTAATGCGGTTTCGAGTGCATTGACCGACACCTTAATTTATCATCAATATTCATTTTTAAATACATTCCTACGTTTAGACTGGCTGGCGTTAACCCTGACGATGGCCATTGAAATGCTGCACAAAATGTCAGCCACGCCAAAAAAAAATGATCCAGAAGAAATTCTATAATCAAGATCAGAAACAGGATTCTTATTATTTACAAGTTTTTGAAACAAATTATCATTAAGTCTTTTCGAACGTTTGAGCTGATAATAAAATATTATTATTCTTCTTCTTCCTTTTAATAGACCTATGTTTTTCAGAGGATAACTCCTGTGAGGTGGATTCCCAGCTATCCTTCCATCTTTTGGGAGGTCGGGTTCCGTGAGGCTGACTATGTAGTGCGATATAAGGGAGTCTGGCGCTGTCCATTCTCTGGACATGACTGTACCAGTCCCTCCTTCGCTGTCTATTCTATCGTACAGTGTCCTCAGCCTTCATATCTTTCTTATTCTCTTGTTCCTCACGCGATTCTCAGTGTCTTGCCTGCTATCATCCTTAGTGTCTTCATCTTGGAAGTCCTCAATATTTGTTTACACGTAGTTATGCAGAAAGCATCCGTCCCAAAAAACATGGAACTGAGAGAATGGCTTCTAAAAATTTGAACCTACAAAAACCTAATACATCGATGTTTAATTCATTATTGCATATTTTTTTGCACGGGGCTCATTGTACAGATGTTTTTTATATTTTTTAAGATGATTTTTATAAGAAATTTTTTTTTTTACGAAGATATGACGCGTTTTACAGGTTGGATTATTTCTGCAAAATAACTAAATGTACGTAAAACAGTACTTATTTTGTTCTATGTGGGTTCTATGTTCTATGAATTTGATAAAGCACGGAGTAAAAAGTATTTCTGAGGTATAAAAAACGTTCAACCCCCTTGGATGTTTTCTACAAAGTTATAAGTGAGTAGTGACACTAGAAATAAAAAATTGCATAATGGGTCCACACCACATGGATGTTTTTAACCAATATTTTTGTTTTCCAAGGATTTGTAAATTTGAAGCTACAGAAAACGGTCAAACCACATTTTTTATTATTAAAAAGTTGATTTAATGCTGATGTCCGTGATGTGGGTAAGAATAGTATTGAATTTACAAAAAACTATATCACTTAGAGCTTGGACGTTTTCAGTACATTAAGATATAGTATTGAACTTTCAAACCGGCACATTTTTGGCATTCTGTGGGTTGGATGCTTTCTGCGTAACTATGTCCAATTGTATCTTATCAGTGTCTTATAAAAAGATTAATATATATTTTGTATCCACTTGAACGTTCACATGTTTACTACTATTTTTATCATTTTGGTACATAGCATTACTGTTATCTTTTCTAAATTGAATTGCTGGGGAATCGAAATGATTGAATGACAAAATATTTTTTTCAAATTCCAAAAATTGGCTGAGTTATAGCAACTTTTAATATCTGTGGTAGGTGACCGTTCAATGCATTCAGTATTGTTTTGCATTTTTTCCGAAACATCCTTTTTCTCAATTTCGTTAAAATTTTGCTCACATCTTACTAATAACATTATGTACGATGCAGCATGCGATTTTTTGTTATAAAATGTTTTTGCTTATTACGAATTTTGGAACTTTGTTTTCAAACTGATCTCATTTACACAAAAAAATAACTACCTATTTATTTTCGACACGCTACACCTTGGGCATTCCTTCATTTAACAAGAAAATAATTTACTTTTTCATTTCACTCAAACCCAAAATTATCTCCACCAGCTGCCCGCGTCACAGAGAAGGGCCCATGCGGGCCAGCAAGTAACCCCGCCATTTTGAAATTTTCAAAATAATTTGATAAAACGAATTTTGTGTGCAAGAGTTACATAAAAAAAATTGGATGTGAATATATTTTTTTCATGCATCAAAGTGTAATATAAAGAAACAATATTCAACTGTGACTGCCATATTAATAATTGTTTTGATTATCCTTTGTGAATGAAAGAGTTATCTTAATTTTATTATTTTCCAGAAATATTTACCCTGATTTGGACCACAGCAGTAAAATAAAAGAAAACAAAAACCATGGCAGAAATATTTACCCTAATTTGGACAGTAGCAGTAAAATAAAAGAAAATAAGAAAAATAGAAATGATGGCAATAAGAATGCGGTAGACGAACAAGATTTTAGGTAATATTTTGAAAGTGATATTTTTCATCACTTTTAACACCAAATTGTGACACTGCCAGCCTACAAGTATACGTATTTATTATAATAAGGATAATCTTCATCATCACTTTTGACTCTACAAACCCCTGGTGGGTCTTGGCCTCCTCGAGAGTCTTCCTTCACTTATTTCGGTCTAGTGCCAGCTCTCTTCAGTTCTGAATCTCCAAGGCAGATATGTCTATGAGGAGATTGTCGCTCCATCTTAATTTTGGCCTTTCTAAGCTCCTTGGCCCCTTCGGTCTTGAATTCAGTCATTCTCTCCACATGACCCATCCACTGAAGTCTTCCCAGTTTTATAAATTTTGAGACGCTCAACTCATTAAACAAAGTATAGAGCTTATTGTTGTAACGTCTGCGTCAAAGTCCACTGTCCAATTTTCCGTTCACACACGTCCAGTGCTCGCTCATTTGATTTAGTCAGTACCCACGTCTCAGCTGCGTACGTGAGCACTGGTCCGATAGGGTTTTGTATACTAATATTTTAGTGTTTCTGGATAGCAGATTTTGGAGGCGGAAAAAACAGCAATTTGCCCTCACTATGCGTTTCTGGATCTCCTCTGTAATATTATTCCTGTCCAGTCAATTTTATTCCATTATTTTCTCAAATGTCCATTTATATTATCAAATGAAAGATCCATTCATTTCTTGAAGCATTTCAAAATTCATAATATGTAATTATCATAAAGAATTATAGTCTTGGATCAAGATATATTGTAGATGTCTCACAGAGATGAAATTATATATTTTTTTATGGGAAAGTAGGTATGGAAGTATTTGGGTGTTCATAGGGCTTACGACCTATCGTACGGTTGTGCAACACTTATACGCCCTTGTTTAAGGTACATATTAAACTTTTATCATATTGGAAAATTTTTGAAAAAAAATGACTGAAAAAAAAGGACGTCATGTCCATTTCCATGGAGCTCCTCCTCCGTGACTGAGATGCAACTTTCCCCAGTGCACTTTTGTTCAAGAAGAAAAAAAAGATAATGTAACCTATTTAGAAATGACATATCTACAATAAAGCAATGGATTTTTTAATCTGATAAACCATTTGTTAAAAACTATTGTTTAAATTTTTTTTTCTCAAATCACTCCCAATTTTGCGAAAAACTTTTTTTGGCCACTATAACCACCCGCAGGGTCCAGCAGCAGGAAATGGGCAGGAGTATTCCTTAAGTTATAGTTTTAAGGAATTAGTAACTCCGTATATAAATGAGTAATAAAAACCCACATTTTCATAAAAAACGTGAATAGATAAATTAATATTGAATCCTCTTTCTATAAATATGTGTGAATATCTGAAAATATTATTGAATTCTCGCAAACTACAGAAAATGAATTTTACAGCATAATAAATATTTACAATTAATGATAATGAACTCACTCTTTCTTGATAATTATTGGAGAAGGAAAAATATTTTAAAAAAAACGGATTATTATTGTAATGTATTCAAGTGACATCCGTCTGATGGATGAGAGTGACAGACGGCATGCAAGAACTAGAATGCGAATGGTATAAAGCGAGAAGCACCATTTTGCGGGCTCTCTTATTCCGTAGTCACCACAACGTGAACAATACTCGTATTGTATTACAACTGTACTAGTGTCACCCGTAATAATTGTAAACCAATAAATATCTGAAAGCCACGACGAGTTTCATTGGAATTTCGAATATCAAGGTTCTTCTCCACACACATGGGAAAGAACATTACAATTATGATTGTAGATTTCTATTGGATAAAAATAAGTGTGCCATTAACAATTTGTGTTTCTGACAAAAATGAACTATGTTGATAGAACTGTCTACCAGCGTGGAAAGGTCCTGAATTTGAAAAATGATTTGTTTTTACCATTTTTTTTTCGATTCCTTAGAATCTACGATACTCTGAGTGCTTTACGTGCGACTAGACCGCCTAATCTACTTCTACAAGTGCATCAGTTCTATAACTTTTGACACTTTTTGAAAATGACTTATTGTAATAAACATTGTATGTTTTATAATTTTACATGAATTCGAAAGGGTAAAAAAAATTTAAGAAAAAAACTACTAATTTGTCTTATTTTCATTTACGTATTTATTATGTTTATTTCAGAGAGAAGCTGTTATATGATAAATCCAGTGCGGATGACTTCAGTGATGAATCAGATCCATCTGATAATAGTGATGGGTATGTTTAAATTAATAAGAGTTTTAAATTGAAGCTGCCCGTCATCTACCAACTCAAAGGCGGTTTAGTTTTGTTTCGAGGACTCGTCAGAATACACAAAAAATACCCATTGATTATTTATACTATACATAATACGAGAGTCAATCAATCCAATAATTAGGCAGTCATCAGTTAAATTATTGGTCATATTATTTATATTATAGAAAACTACATTAACTATATAATATTGTACTGTAGGAACTGCACAAAATCGAGGATATCCCAATACCCCACAATCCAACAATTAGGCAGTCATCGGTTAAATTAGTGACCATATTATTTATATTATAGAAAACTACAATAACTATATAATATTGTACGATAGGAACTGCACAAAATGGAGAATTTCCCAACAGTCTGGACGAGAATAAATTGGAAATACCTAGAAACCCATAGAACACACAAAAATATATGAGAAATTCCAGAAATCGAAAACCTCATCGCTACTGAACACTTTTGTTTTGACAGGCAAGTGTGAGACCATAAATTCCGGTTGAAGAGAAATGTGCAAACTGTGATCCGAGGGAACATGGACAGCGTAACGAGTATTAAAAGTACCTACACATGGAATATTCTTAAGTGCAAAATTAGTGAAAATTACGAAATAGTGTTACAAGTTTACATCCAGTGTCTGTTTATATGGAATGTAATGGATATAGTTATTTTATGAATAATTTCAGAAAAGTGTGTGTTGAAAAAATGCCAGATGCATCTTGGCCAGATGTTACTTGTTACTGTGGTTATTGCATATTTTATTCACTACCAAAACATACATTTTGACACATTTTAGAAATACACATTTATGAAAAGCCACAACACTAACATGTTCAAATATTATATTAACTTTAAGAGCTTCAGTAGCTACTCGGTACCTACCTAAAAATGTGAAGAAAAAATACACTAATACACATCTACTAGTCTTGCACATAATATTCATGACCTGGAGCGTTTGGTATAATTATTTATCGCTCTTTTAGTTCGTCAGCTCCCGTCTCCGGTCTTGAACCAGAGAAAGGAGATCGTTTGCTAGTTTTGCTACTGCTCCCCGCATGGTGCACACGTTCTTTTGTTTCTTAAAGTAGCCATTCTGCTATTATTTTTTACTTTGCGTACATTGTACTGATAGTATTTTGTTTTTTTAATGGATTTTTTTATTTATTAGTTCAACATAATTTTTATTTATTAGTTCATCAAAATATTACTTATAAAATATTGTAAATGTTTTATTCTAAGAGTGTAAATAGGATATTTAACATGTATGTATATTGTGTTAATAATATAATCGGTGCAATAAATGTATTCTTTATTTTAGTGAATAAATATATCTTTTGTAAATAATTGAATTTTTAATTAAGTTTTAAAAATAAAACAAAAAGTACTTCTACTATAAAGTACAGGTAAAGTACCACATGGCCCAATCAAAATAAAAATAATCAACCAATATATTTTAATAAATGTTTAGAAATAACTGACGCCGTGATTAGATCGGACGATGCCACTCTCTCGCTCATTCTCGGTCTTATAACGAACTACCTTATAAGGAAATAGAAATAGGTCTTATAAGGAACTAGAAACGAAAGTCTTATAAGGAACTAGAAACAAAGTCTTATAAGGAACTAGAAACGAACTAAGGAGCGGGAGATCTGGGAACTAGTTCGCGTAGTTCGTCTGTGAGAGTGCTCTTACAACCTAGTTCGTTCGCAAACTACACAACACTAACACCTACACAAAGCTCAGTACTTACCCTTTTCTAACAAGTGAAATTTTAAAATGCCATAAATATAATAAAACATCCTTTCCTTTCTTCCTTGTTGACTCTACTCACTCAATTTTTTTTCACAAATACAACATATTTTAAGTTGAAGATAACCTGAAAAACATTAAAAAAATTAATATTTTTTCGACTTTTAAAACAAATTAAGATTTACCATTCATAATTTTTTTATGTTTATTTTGATGTCCACGTGACAATTTGCTTTAAATCTATTGATTTGTCGTAATGCGTTCATTGATACGTTTTAATTTTATAATAAGATAATATATTTTCATTGTGAAAATATATTCAATGTTTTGTATAAACTTTTCTTAAAAATTAATTTACAAAAATCCTTTTTATCAAATTGTATTCTATTACAAAAAGATTTTTTCTTTGTGACGTTGAAATAAATATTTTATTATTCTTTGTAACTTTTAAAAAAAAAATAGAGATGCAAACATGAAATACATATCACATCTATATTTTTACTATTTTCAATCTAAGCTAAATGCTTGTGCTATGAAAATAGGACTACCTTGCTGGTCTGGAGTGAGATTCAAACCCGCGACTTTCGAATCACGATGCGAGAGTCCTAACCACAAGACCATCAAGCTAAATCAATCCATTATTTCCATAGAACCATATTACATATAAAGAAATTGAGGGATGATTACTTAATCTTGTATTTTTTTCCAGAGAACAAAGCCCATACACTCCAGAAAACAGTCCGAAAGTGTCAAAGCCTTCTAAAACATCAAAATCTTCAACTACAACAAAGAGATATGGGCAACTTGGAGAAGAGTCACGCTCCTCGAGAAAAAAAACTGCATCCCCGGATGAGAAGACAGAATCTTCATATCTGCCCTGGATCCTGATGGGAGTAGCTGTACTGGTTATCTTCTTCAATGGCTACGGATTATTATTGACTGATAATGACAGTTCGGAATTCAATATCACCAGTCAGATTAAAGTATTGTCTAAGTCTTTCCCAAATCAAATGGACTCTACATGGTTACACTTAGAAGTGGGGATAAACGATGTTAAAGAATATTCAAAACCATCCGTTTTCATGTTTGTACACGCTGGAGCCGAACGAGCCTCCTTTGAGATTGCTAAGGAGTCTGCACGAATTGCATCGACATATCTCAGTAAGATTTTGCTCTTCACAGCATTTTAGTTAAATTTTCTGCCTTTCTTGGTATAACATAATATTTTTGCATAATTTTTGTACGCATATTACTATACCTTGGAATGAATGACTTTTGCTGCTTGGCGAGCGTCTACATGTGTTAGAGTGCCACCACGATAACTAGGCGTGCGAGGGAGGTCGCCCCTGTCGCGAAACAGAAGTTGCCAGGTTGTAAATTTATTACACACTACATAATGTACTGAATGTCCGGTGACCAGTGTCAGAGCATTCAATATAAATTTGGTCGGATAACAGCGCGCTCCGCGGCGGCCGCTCTATATGTCAAACTGTCAGACGGTAATATCGGTCCATTATTTGCTTTTTCAGCTTCACAAAACTTTAATACTTCATTGGCAATTGTTCTTGCACCACCCCGGACTGTTTTGGTTGTTTTGGACATAATAATTCGATGTATATTGGTAATCAAGATGTCACAGCTCCCGGCAAATACAAAATTGTACTGAATTACAGGGCGAGGGGTTGCCGCCGGGTGCGGGCGGGGCGGGTTTTAGTTCCAATCCTGCCGCATGCCAAGTTATGTTGGGCAGGCAATATTAATGAACCTTTTTTCAAAATTATTACATTGATGGAACTATTATTTTATTTACAAACATTCTTTTTTTCATGACTCAGGCTTGGTTTAAAAGCAAAATATTAATATATTTATACTATAACACTCACTCCTCAAGCTTGATTTAAAAGCAAAATATTAATATATTTATACTATAACACTCACTCCTCAAGCTTGATTTAAAAGCAAAATATTAATATATTTATACTATAACACTCACTCCTCAAGCTTGATTTAAAAGCAAAATATTAATATATTTATACTATAACACTCACTCCTCAAGCTTGATTTAAAAGCAAAATATTAATATATTTATACTACATATAACACTCACTCAAATGTGTGATAAATATATACAGGTTGCCTCATAGCTAGTAGCAAAAACTTTACAGGTGGATTCCTGCCTTGATAATGAGTTGAAAATGTTCAGGCAGCCATGAAATTTATTTTTATCATTTTATTTTAAAAAATCATAAAAACCTTCTAAAAAAAATATTTTAAATTTTTGAAAATTTTTTTTTATCATTTTATACAACTTGTATTAAAGCGAATACATTTTTCATAATCAATATAAGTTACTGTAATAATAATTGAATTTTTTGCATAAAATAAGTCTGAAACATTAAAAAAAAAAAATGCAATCTTTGATATTGCATATCTCCATAACTATTGATATTAGGACTTGAACATTTTCGACTCGTAATTAAAGCAGGAATTTTGCAAACTGTAAAGTTTTTACTACTAGCAATGAGACACCCTGTATAATTAGATGCACCCAAAAAAAAGTTTTTTAACTGACAACTTTATCTATCAGTTGTACCTTGCTTGCCATTTTGATTGCATGTCTTTTTATCGGAAGTATTTACTTTTTTTTTAAATAGTGATGCAAATACGGAACACGTGTTGCGTCATTATTCTTACTGTTTTCAAACTAAGCTCAACATTTGTGCCATGAAAATAGGACTAACTTGCTGGTGTCCCGGAATGGGGCTCGAACCATCGACCACCAGATTACCAGTGACCACTAAACTAACAAGTTACCCATTTTCGAACATAATCCACAAAAAAAAACACATTCATGATGGAGGTATTTTTTCCTAAAAAAACTATTTTTACACGATTAGTTCACCAAATAAATTTGTCAATCACGGCAGAAACAGTTATGCAGTTTATGGTAACATATTGAATGTTCTTAAATGCAAAAAAAGTTTTTTTTCTATTTTGTCATTGAAGATTGAATTGCTGTAGAAATTAATGTCAATTCTTACTGCTTCTTATAGTCCAGTTCGAAGATCCATTAAAAAAGTCAGGAAGGTTTAGAAACACGGTATATCTCTCAAATTAAATTGAGGAAAAAAATGCCCCGCGTACAGTACAAAAATAACCCAAGATTAAATAACGCACCGGGATGAAAAATTGTGGATTATTCTCCATAAAGACCCAATCTAAACTCTTTTGCGTTCAGACATGGTCACATTTAATTGAAAAATTAATTTAAAAACTTTTAAATAGGTGTTAACTTGTTGCACTATAAAACTTATGCAAAATTTACACACGATTCCAAATTATTAAAATGGTGACAAAAATACATGTACCCTCAAACAATTATATACTGCACGAAAATGCAATATTAAACATATAAAATAAGAGAATAAATAATATATTAATTAAAAAGAGTTGCAAAAATATTTTAGACAGAAAAAAGAATTCTAGACAGAAAATAATAAAAAGTCAACACACACACACACAAGCATTTTGACATATGCAGTTGATCGTGTGACTGTCATCAGGCGTTTCCGTATATGTCAATTGTTGGCGCATCGACAATAAATATATCGTCTCTTACTCTCATAATGTTTCACCCTAGCAATAAATACATCTTTTTAATAATACAGTAATACAGATCAATAATACAGAGGTTTATACAATATTGGAGAGATACCAAGTCTCAGGCTCGTCTTGAATGAGCACTATCTTAACACGAAATACCTTGAGTTTCAAGGTCGCAATGTGGATGTCTAGCCTTAAATATGCCCAAAATACACCACTTAGGTGCATATTTACATTAACAATTAATCTCTCACTTAACATAGGTGCATTAAACACACTGTGCATTATCACAGTGCGCTTGTGTTGTCAAAATAAATATGTTCTATACAGGGATTACCAAAATGTTGTAAAATTCGGAATGTTCACAATTCTGTGTGTACGTAATTTCTTATATTTTATTTACGTAATATTTTTTAGATTTTGTAAATAATTCCGAAATATTAACAAAAAAAAATAGAATCTTTTATTGCTGCCACCCGGACTATCGGAAGTCTACTGTAATTAATGATTTCGAACAATTAAACAACATCTTAGATAAAACTATCAACGAAAGTGTCATAAAAATGCTTGTTGATTATTTTGGAAATACAGGAAAATACATATCTACATGTATAATTACAATAATTGTTGTGTAATAAAAGTTTGTTCTTTCTTCTTGATTCTATTGCAGTTTCTTTTAAATTAAACATTTGACAAAAAATATTCTGGTTTCCACCACTTTGATAGATGAAATTTAATTACACACACGCTGTAATTCAATTTGTTTATCTAAAAAGCTATCCCTTACTTTTATAAAAAAATTTCAGGTCACGATCCTAAACAAAACGGAAAGGGACCCCTGATACTGAAGTCTCGAGATTTGAAATTTGCTGATCACGGAGAACTGGTTTCCAGATATAAGAAGGAGCTAGAGATGAGGCACTCCATGCTCGTGACAGATTTGGAGAGCGTGTCGGGCAACGTGGCGCAGGGGTTCCGATACTTCTGCGATGAATATAACCCTCTGGTTGCGAATGCAGCCATTTTCTTCACGGTCAACATGAAGAAATGTAAAGGGGTGGATTGGAACGAGTTATATGAAGGTATTTAAAAAAAACGTTATCACTGTATTAACACATATGTAACTTGGCCTCTAATGTAACACTATAAAATGCAGAATACCTTTGTATGACCAACTGAGGAATTTTTCAGCCATCTTTACTATTTGAAATTTCTCATTTATAATCAAAACCTACATGGTAACTGGTGAATGTATCTTTTCAGGTTCAGAATTGACTGCCGTGGTATTGGCTGAGAAGTGTCTCATGAACAACTGGAGTGATGACCTGGAACCCAACATCTGGCAACCACTCTTGGCGAGAGTCGTTGGCATAGTAATGAAGATAGTTCCTGAAAAGTAAACAACAATATGTGGGATACTTGCAGTTATTAGTTAATTAATCAGGTTCCCTACTTCACATTGAGCAATTTCAGCCTTGTCTTGAACATTTCTTAGTGGAATTTTGCAGTTGAGGTTTACTAGGTGAACATTGTTTATTTTGCCTAAAAAATATGAATATGCTGTCAAACTGTAAGTGCACATTTCACTTGTGCTATGCTTAAGTTTTAAGTATGTTAAAAATAATAATAAAGAAAGCCCGAAAAAAAATGGAAGATTTAATTCAGTGTAATCAAAACCGGATTTTGCAGACGATTCCTTCACCTTTCTTTAATTCTCATAATGCAAATTAATGTTAAATTTCTTATGTTTGTGTACTTAAATAATATAAAACAACATACTAAAAAAGAACATCATATGTAGACCTCTTTCTATTTAAGAAAGGAATCAAATTAGTATGTGTGAGCCATATGTATGAGGCACATTGTTTCGTTGTATTGGTATTTATAACTGTAAACACCAACACAACGAAACGGCTTACATATACAAATTTGATTGTCTTTCTTAAATAAAAAGATGTATACATTTGTAAATTGTTGTCATGCTAATATGTATTTGATTAATACATACAAGTTATAAACATCATATATTTGTAAATAGGGGCCCGCCTATAAGAAAGGATAATATGTTGGGGAATAATTTCTGTTTAATATTTTAACTTGTGGAATATGACATGAGATATGTTACAAAAACATTGTTTTTCTGTCATTGTAAAAAGAAAATTATTACTCAATATAAAACAAAACAGTTTCAATTCAAAGACAACACATATCAAACGTCAACAAGACAAAACTATTTTTTTCAGTAAAATTTAAGCATGGAAACGGTCCTAGGCGGCTCGTGTCGTGACTTGATGGATCTCATCTTTGGTTGTGGGGATGAGGCGACTACCGATTTGACTGAATATATTAAAAGAATTTCTCCCGGATTGTTCTGCCACGATTCCATTTTTAACATAGCCATTTCAGGCCACATCTGTCATCATCCCTGATAACCACATATATTAGCTGAAACAGTAACCGACATAAAATAACTCAAAATGTTATGCGGTTGTATTTTAAAGATAACAAGATTTTTATTTTGGTGACTGTTACCCCAAAACTCTAAAATAAACAAGGCGGGGATTTACGACAGTCCGCCATATTCGGTGATTACTACTCCAACACTCAAAAATAGACGGGACGTATTTATTTATGACTGTGTATATACTTAATTAATTTACATTTACGACTTTCAATTTTAGATGAGACTTTTAGAAAGTAATCTTGAATCTGCATGGTCCAATTAGTGTTTTTATTTGTTCATTGAGAGGAGTGTGGAGTAAAAGGAGTTCATAAATACTTGTCATTAATAATCCAAGACAGGAAGCAGAAAATGCATTACATTTTTTTACATCTAAAATATAAGTTTTGATGAATATAGGGTATGTAAAATATGTACTAAGTTAGTAGAAATTAGTTTGTTCTTATATTAAATTAAAGCTAAATTTTTGTCACAATGATAGTAATATTGGCATTTGACAGATGTCCTAACGTTTCGCTTCTTTTGAGTGTTGGTGTAACAATCACCAAAAAAATAACAATCTTATTATTTTCAAAATACAGCCGATTCTCATCTAATGGTTGTGAAAACTTGTAATTCTAAATTTCCATTTGGTTGATAATTTGTATAGTCGTAAAATAAATAATTTACATATTGATTACAATTATGTATTACATTCTGTATTTAACATTTTTTTTAATGCCACCTTAAGATACAAATATTGAATTTCGTCCAAATTGTTTCTGGGAGATGATTTTACTTATAATCCTATAATATGATAATTGCTCAAGTGCTCGCCAACTGCTCAAGACTTTGAAAAAGAAATAATGTTATTTTAATATGTTTCATTTCATTTATTAAATTTATTTGTTCCCAGACTGAGTATTTAAAATATGTATAAGGAAATAACATTAAATTTCTTCAATTTATACGTGTATGTACTTCTGAATTCATTGTAAATAAATTTGTTAAAATTTGAAAAGTCTAATCCCCCATTGTAATATTTATTAATTGATCCGGAGAGTATTATCCTCCAAGTTAACTTATCATTTAACTGTACATTATATATAAAACAATTTGTTAAATAATATTTTGAATCCAAAGTTAAATTTTTATTGTAAGTTAAATAATATATATGTACAATGCGATGTTTGCAATAAATTTTTGTATGACTATTTTTAAATAAAATATTTTTCATTAAAACTTTTTTACTAATAATTATAATTAATTAATAACCTCCATCCTTTAGTAAGTAGTATCTAAATATTTGAAAATTTCATTTGTTGATAAACGTTGCTTTGCTAAGTTTAAAGCAGGTTGGTCTCGGTTAATGACAGTTCAATTTACAACAATTCACAATAACGCCTCTTCTTGTGACAAGAACCTCTAAAATGATTGATCCAGCAATGGGGTGTATTCTTTTATTTGACTGATAAACTCTCCAAGATTGAACACGATGAGACACAAAGTGCGATTCTTTGTAGTACCTATGCACATTTCTTAAGGGCATTGACATAATGCCAATGATAATAATTTCATTGTCTGTCTGTCTATCTGTAACTTCCTGCAACTGCTTTTATAAAAAAAAATTCTCTTTTAATTTTTTTCTTTTTTTAAATAAATACTATTCTTTAGGAACTGACATTTTCATTTATTGTCATTTTTTGACAAGTTACAAGCTAGTAATTATTGAAAATACTTTTCAGAAAGAAAGAAAAATAACATCCAGGCAGCTTTTAATGGATATTTTCTTCTGAAGAGATAGATAAAAGGAATATAAACCAGGAACTTCAATATACAAATAATAACCCTTTTATTCAATTTTGTTTTGTTTTTGTGTATTAAGATTTATATTTTATTTTTTGATAATTACATACATTTATTGATTGTATTATACATTATTTTCAAAGTTTTAAATATTTATAATGTCATATTAATAAATATTTAAAACTATAGACAAAGGTGCCTTTGAAAAATAATTATAACAGACGTTTGTTTACCCAAAGCTTCAACCATCAATTTAATGCAGGCTAGTAAATTAAGAATGATTTATTTTTAAAAACATTAGCTCTGATGATAGCAAGCGCGGATCCAGGGGGGGGGTCATGGGGGTCATGACCCCCCCCTGGGCTGGGTCCAGGACCTAGGTGGACCACTAATTAAAATACTCATACTCACATTCAGTCACTTAGTAACTTTTTTATTTTTCAGGTACTACTGTATCTTTAAGCAGAATACTGCAATCGAACTCGATTGATTTAAAAAAAGCTGTGGATGCTATTAATGATACTATAAGTGTTCTACAAAATAAATGAGAAAATGCGGACGTAATTTACCGACAGTTTTTTGAAGAGGCTAAAGAAGTAGCTGAGCAGCTAGATGTAGAAATTAAATGTCCCAGAATAGTGTCAAGACAAATACATAGGACCAATAACCAACCTGCTCAATCTGCTGAAGAGTATTTCCGCAGAGCCATATACACAAGGCTGTCCCGATAAATTTTTTTTTGACTTATCTTAATACAAGACCTCTCAAAACTTGCGTAATTGAGCGTAAATTACCAAAATAATTTTAAAAATAAAATAAAACTATATCTTTAGGGTTTTACCGATCTACAAAATTTTGAAAAATTGACATTTTTATGGTGATATTTCGCTATCCTCAATTTTGGCTCCTGAACTAAATACAAAAAAATATTGACTTTTTATTCTATTTAGGTGTAAATTATACATGACGTTTCGATTTGCATGCAACAACACGTTACCAGCAACTTTGAATTTGTTAGGTTTCAACCTGCAAATACCCTCAAGTTTGAACTTGTTTTGAGGACTTTCTTGACTTGACTCGCGAGTGTTTTCTTCGTAGCCAAAATAATTTTTATGCCATAAAAGTACCATGGCGATTGTTACAGTAGTAAAAGCGGACTTTGTGATTTTTAAATAAGAAGTTAGAGGTCGTAGTCAGACTACTTATGCTATGTTCGGACCATACAAAAAACTTGACAATCAGCAGCTACCAACTATAAGGGACGTCATTTAATTTATTTTATTTGTCAAGAACGACCTGAAATTTACGTATAATTGAAAAGATCCATCCAAATCAGATATATATGTGATTGTTTCCGAAGAGATCAACAATATTTGGACCAAAACTTCGATTCCAACTAAGGAACGAGTTATTTAATTACTGAAATCCAATTTCGAAAAGCATCTCAATTTGAAAAGATAGTGAAAAAAATCTGTGATAGATACGGTTTATCCACGAAATCTGCTGCTGTTGCTTCTGCGGTTTTGACTGACGTCGGCTTGGTTTCTACCGAAGATTTAACTCTGGTTATTGATAAAAATAAGATCTACAGAGATGTATCTAAAGCCCGGAAGCTTCAAAAGATATTGGAGGTATTGTTATAAAAAGCATTTACTATGATGGACGAAAAGACCATCGCAAAGAAGTTTTAGAAGACCACATCTCAATTTTAGCACAGCCTGGATACATTTATTTGGGACACACAATACCGAAAGACGTGGCACTGCAAAAGGAATTCTTACTTCGATCACAACTTTAGTAGAGGGTCGAGGTTGGAATTAAGATGACGTGATTTGCGTTGAATGTGACGGAACTGCTACTAAAACCGATTGGAAGGGTTCAATTCAATATTTAGAGGAGTATTTGCAGAGACCGTTACAATGGTGTGTTTGTATGATTTTACCCCTTCGTCATTTATTCTTGACCTTTGATGGTTGCACTTCGGGTCCTAGTGAATATAACAGCCGCCTCACAAAGTGTAACTGACGTTACTTCTAGAGATGGCTTTATAGAACCAGGATGCAATCTCGAGCAGAAATGCCAAATTTTGGACACAAAAATAAGTTTAAACCTTTAGTTTTTGTCATTGATTATAATCTATATTTTGTTTATTTTATTTTCTTGAGCTTTGTTTCATTAATTTCAATACTAAAATACCTTTTAAACATGATTTTTTTTATTATTTTAGGCAAACGGTTTAACTCTATAAAAACGTAAAATTTACAAAACTTCAAAGCTCGGTAGAGCCTTCAAGATGACAAACAATTCTATTTTTTGTTACCTTTTTCGCATTTTGTGTAAAATTGCGCAAATTTTGATACCTCTTGTGATTGTGTAGCTCAAAAATTTTTTTTCTCATACATGGATGGGACATCCTAATATACATCCCTCTTCTGGATTCAATAATAAGTGACCTACAGGACCGTCTGTCTCTTGAAATACTTAATTTGTTTCAACTAAGCGTTTCCACGCCAAAAAGCGAATACAGTAATCAAGTCATTGAAACTGTGAAACAACTAGCAACCGATTATTCATTGTTACTAGATAATACTCCAGTTTCTGTCGTTGTAAACGAATATCGGCTGTGGATGGTGAAGTGGCAGCGGAGTCAGGACATACCGCAGTCGATTTCCGACCTTATTTTAAATTGCGATATTGAGATGTTAGTGTAGCGACAGCGGAAAGATCTTTCTCTACGTTGCGAAGAATCAAATCGTGGCTAAGAGCTTCAATGGTTGAAGAACGTCTAACCGGACTGCCACTTCTCCACGTCAATAAAAACGTACCCATTGGAGTAGATGAAGTGATAACGCGTTTCGGGAGAAGACGTGAAAGAAAAATTGATTTTGTTATTTAAATATAGGTAGGTATTTTTAAGTATGGTAGGTAGTTACATTTATTAATAAAATACCTACGTTTTACTTGTAAGTATCTATTATTATCAAAATTAAATTATAACTTCTTGTGACTTGACCACGACTATGTGACCCTCCCCTGGCGCCAAAGCTGGATCCGCCCTTGGATGATAGGCCCTACAAAAGTAACCGAAACATCGACTAGAAAGTTCGTATGTATAGGTACTAGAGATGAAATGGATATCCAGTATCCGGCCGGAGAGTAAGGTATTATCCAGCCGAATAGTAAAAATAGGCCGGATACCGGATAGTACCTCAATTGCGAAAATTTCACAAAATTATCGCCAGTAAATTGATAAAGAAAGACACTTGCAGGCAAATAAAAACTACGCAATCATAGAAAAATTGATTATTATTTATTTAATTTAAGACCATGCAATTAAAAGATAGTTGTTTAATATTAGGGAGTGTCTGGAGACATTTTATTATTGCAACACATATTCTAATGTAATGAATCACATTGAATTTAATTAATAATGATAACAAAGGAATTTGTAAAACACGGTAAAAATATCAGCTAGAAGACTTGGTCTCCAAACTTGCAAATATTTGCTTATTTCATTTATGTATTTATCTTGTTATTATTGTTTATTATTGTTCTTATTATTATGTACATCTTATTATTTTTTCATTGAATTTCTTTACTTTTGTTACTTCACAAGCAATCTTTTTCAAGCGAACCTTATTAAAGATAAACTGAGAAATCGTCTTAATGATGAGATTGCATGTTCGTACCTGAAATTAAAAACAACATACAAACCTGATTTATCCAAACTGTCCAAGGAAATGCAAGGTCATTGCTCACATTTAAATTTAATAAAAAAAAAATGTAATTTTCATCAATAAATAAATAATATTATTATAAAGTATGATAATATACTTAGCCAGAATAGAAGAATATATGAATAGCGGAATATATTTCCTATAAATCTCCAATTCAGTACATTCTAAATTAATAATCCTCGGTGACTGCATTCAAAAAATTTTTTTTTAATTCTTGGATATTTGCTTTTATACCCCTCATATTTCAAACAAAATGATTAAAACCTTGCCAAAATTTGAACCAGAATTTTTCTGCACCCCGCTTACGAATCAGGTAGATGTTGTCCGCTCCATATGCAGCGTGTGCCGAGAATTCTTCACAGACTTGGTAAGTAAATAAAATAACATTCCTCTGGCTGAATTTGAAGTTAGTTTATTTAAAAACATTTTACAATAACATACAACAGAGGGAGTGCCTATTTTCAATACATGCTTATTTTCAATAATAAAACTAAGGATGTTAATACATAAATATTTTTCATCTATCTAAATTAACATTACATCAACAAAATATGTCATAGTATTATTTCCTCTTTAACTTTATTAAATTTATCTAAAATAAATAAAGTTATTTTAACAATAATTACACATACTTAAAATAATAAATATATTAAAGGCAAAATAATCAGGCAATTCTAGAACATACAACTAAAGCGGAGAGATGGAAGGAAATAATAGCTCGTCATCTATTTTAGTGAGTGGGTTTCCTTGGAGACAACACCCCAATACTCCCATCAGTTGCTACACGGTGAAACTCTGAGAACATTATGAAAAGGCGAAAGTGGATATTTTGAAAAACACATCTTTTTAAAATTTAATTAACAATACAAACAAACTACATTGACAAATAATACTGAATGCTTTTATTTCTCAAAATTTTCTTGGCTTTTGAACACCTCCCTCTACATCTGATAATGCAATCGTAATATTGTGAAAAGAAATACAAATAGTCATGGCTCTCTATTTTATGGACATTATGTTTTGTCTTGTGGGACCGTAGACTTCCGACATCTTGCAGTGTTTTTCTAACTATCTGGATTTGTAAATCTGTCCTGTCCTTATCAAACTGCGTTAAAGTATATAAAATTTAAACATTTCCATGAAATTTTATTTTATTATTGGACCAAGGGTGTCTGTCCACTTATCAAAACTTTTTAGAAACTGGATCATCTTCTATTGGCTATAATGTTTTTTCTTTGGACAGTACATAATTTACTATGAAAAAAGTTGAGTTTAATAACTAAAATAAATCGTTTTCTCACACATTTTTATATCAAAAAATCCACTCGCAGAGGGATTAAAGATAATAAATAAAAATTTAAACACATTCAAAGTGACTGAAGAATGAAGTAGCTATTTGGAAAATAAAAATAAATAAGTAATGATGCCGTTTCAATTTGATAAACAAAAAATATTAAAAACGTGAATATCCGCTATCAGGACAATCTAATTCATTAAACATTTTTCATTCAAAGACTGCCCATATGATCATTTTTTTTCAATAATATTTTTATTCATAGCTTCAGATTTTTTTTCATGTACTTTAAAAATAATTTGTCCATATTTTGTCAACAATAGCAGACTATGTGCATACATAATTTAATATGGTAAACCTTCATATAACGCAGTAAAAAATTACAATAATGTTTTGTAATACTTCTGTTTAATAAAATTTTTTTTTTATAGATTTATAAATTAAAAAAAAAAAATCTATAAGAAGTCATATGGTTTAAAGATTATATTATACAAGGGATTATCACAATTCTTCGACCGCATTATATGAAGGATTGCTGTATTATGGGACAATTAATTATTCTTACTTTATACTTGATTTTTTTTAAAAGTTATTACAATTTATCAGTAATTATATAATACACAGCAAACCCTTGATTTAATGGAATAAGTAGAGAGAAAAAAAGGGTGTCGCTTAATAATGAAAGCCTGTAAAATCAGAAATTTAACGGAGGAGTTTTATTGCTTTCAATGTAAAAAAATATTTTCAACCATAAACAGCATAAAATTATAGTAAAGTAGGTGATTTTTGTGCCGCAATCTTTATAAACATGCACAAGCTGAAAGCTCAAAGAGAAATACAAAAAGTTCACTCAGGATACCCAAAACAAGTGATTGAGATATGAAATGCGTATAGTGGGTATTTAAGATCTTTTTGAAATTTTTATTCCCTTGAACCATTATTATATAATGCACCTCATCATACGTTAAATATGTAACCCATTATATCAGAGAATGATAAACCCAGTGTTTACTATACATAAATTGGACCAAACTGCTTTAGGGCCAGTTGTATCAACTTGGATTATTGGTGATGACAATTTAAACTGTGAATCTCATTTAAGCCGGTGTGCGTGACATCTGTCAGCAAAATCGACTTTTCTGACGATCGACTCATTCTATAGTACATCCTTAAACAGAAAAGTAATTTACTTAGACCTTGAATAATACCTTTTTGTTGGAAGAAATTGATTTTGCCACAACTCTAAATGACTCATGACGTTAGGCATTTTCAACAATAATTAAAAAGTCGCTAACTATAATCCAAGTTGAACATCTATACAACCAGCCCTTAGACAAACACCTTATTTCCTCATGGATCAACATTTAAAGAATAAAATAATGGACACCAATTCAAGAAATAGTAAAAATTCATGAAATAGTAAAAAAAAAATTGAAAGAATAAATGTGATTTTTAAATATTAATAATGTGCTTGAAAATCACACATTTTTTAAAAATGTAGCAAACTTTGTTTTGACTTGTGGATTCATGGTCTAGCTAAACAGGATTATAAACTCATTGTCGTTTAGCTAACAATGAAAAGATTTTAATGTGCCACAAACTTATAATTCAGAATAAACTTACTTCGAACTATTTCATGATATAGCATAGCCGCTACACGACAAATTCAGTAAGCGATACACGGTTCTTGCAGTAAGAAATCTAAACCATGACATGTAATGTGCCTCCGCAGAGTGTATGAAGCAAGGGGTGAGCATAATATGAAACATTAGCAGCACTCACTGAGACTTGGTGATCTCTCTTTCCTCAAATTACGATTGTTATATATTTATAGCGTAGCTCCGATTTAACTAAAGGGGACATTATGACAATTATAATTAAATGACTAAATGGCAGTTACGGCTATCAAGGTTATTTTATAAAACCTTTTCAGTACTTGGTTACACAAGATTTCTAGATATTTCACAAATACCTGAATATCTATTACGATTATAAGGTGATTCTGTGTGAAAAAAGAAATTGAGATAAAGTGTATTTTACAATTACTGTAATTTTCTCATTGCTATTTTCACTATTAAGGGGTTTTCGATATTCTAAATAAGCCACAACAAAAAATGCTAAAATACATTTACGGTGAACAATTGAAACAAATAAAATATAATTCACTCTTGATGTAAGAATAAAACGGTTCTTCAGTATTATTTTCCTTTGCAATATAAATTCCACACTCGGAATATAATATTAAAAATATATAAAATGCAGAAAACGAGCGCACTGCAAGGACCGGCGAATGCCGAGTTTTCTACAATTTGTCAGTTTCAAGAACAAGTCAAATATTAGAATATATTATTTATAAAACCGATTAGCCTCACAAGAGCTCAGATCAAAATTATTGATACACATACATATAAAAATATTATACAAATCAGATGCAACCACGGGTGGATCCGACATCCGGCCACGACGGAGAATACAGATCACTAAAAATTCATCACGAAGACAAGACTTTTATTTTTGTCAACAGAAACGCATGTTTCTGCATTAATTGCTAAATATCAAATTCAGATTCTTTGAGAAAATGCATTCCTCAAAACTATGGCAAACACAAAATATGCTAAAATGTGGATTTATTAACCATTACGTGTATTGTGATTTGTGCTCTTTGCGTACATGGATAGAACTGTATATCATATTTACTGAGAAAAATACGCGGTGCCCTGTGGACAAACTTTCAAACTAATGATTTTTGCGCCGGATTGTTCCGGGATTTAATTATCACATGTAAATCTTATTCAATAAATACTAAATGGTCACAATTGTTTACTTTTTGGTGGGCGTGCCGCGCTGGGTGAGCCCTTCGAAGCGCTTAAATGTGTAATTGATAAACACCCAGTCTTTATACGTCACCTCCTCGTCTTGAGGGGTGGGGGCTGCCGGGATTTCTAGCTTCACGTCGGGGAAATCATCGAAGTTGGACGTGTCGTCGATGCTCTTAACTTGGACGGGAATGGCGGCCGGTCTCTCTCGCACGTGGCCCCAATCCACGCCTCGGAAGAAGGCCGCCGACTTCACCTCGTCTATTCCTCTAGTAGCTCCCAACCTGCGGTCCGGCTCTGAACAGAAGCGGAGGATGGTCTCCTTCGCCTCCTCCGATATGGGAACTTCGGGGGGAAAGCTGAGAGTGTCCCTCCAAGACATTACCTTCCTGTATGTCTCCTGAGGATTCTCCGAACAGAAAGGAGGATACCCGATAAGCATCTCATACATTATAACACCCAGACTCCACCAGTCAGCTTGTGGTCCGTAGCCGGTCTGGAGGAACACCTCAGGAGCGATATAGTCGGGCGTGCCCACCGTGCTGTAAGCGAGGGCTCGACGGTTTTTTTTCCACGACTCGGCGCGACGCTTCGAGTCCATCGGACTGCCACTGGTAACAATGAAGTCGGAAGGGTTAGCTCTGGAAAGATCTCTGTAAAAGTCAGTCCTGTGACTTTTCTTGAGCCCGGTGCACAGTCCGAAATCGCTCAACTTGATGTGTCCCCGCGCGTCCAGGAGCAGGTTGTCGGGCTTTATATCCCTATGGATGAAACCCAACTTGTGGATGCTGTCTATGGCCAAAGCGGTCTCAGCGATGTAGAACTGCGTGCAGTCCTCGCTCAGAGTGTCCTTCTTCATGAGTAGAGTCATCATGTCACCACCAGGAAGGAACTCCATGATGAGATAGAGATTCATAGGGTCCTGAAAGCTATAATACATCTTGACAACCCACTGATGGTCGGCCTCCACGAGCATGTCTCGCTCGGCGCGCACGTGCGCCACCTGTTCCTTCTCCAGCATGTCGGCCTTGCGCAGGATCTTCATAGCGTACACATGACCCGTGTCCTTCTTCTGCACGAGTCTGACTTCTCCAAAAGCCCCGCGTCCGATGACCTTAAGGGGTTCGAAGTCCTCCACTCCGAGGCGGGACCTCTTGAGGCGAAGAAACTCGGTTTCCTTCTGCGCATGCTGCTGTAGTTTTTCCTGCTTCTGAGACTCTGTAAGACCTTCATCTTTGAGGGACTCCTCTAGCTTGGCGAGGCGCTGCTTGCGCTCCAGGTGCTGGGCGATAAGGTTACTGTAGTAGTTCTCCAAAGTGACCTTAGCCTTGGTGGCCTTGTCCAGCGTGTGCCCGCTGAAGCGGATGGGAGTGTCGGTGGCCATGCTGCAGCGCGCAGTCCTCCGGCGGGGACAGAACCTTCACAACCCAGATGGCAATAAGCTCATTGCGCTCTATCAATCCGTCTGCAAAAAAATATTTTATTAAAATAGGTCACACTCAAAACAATGAGTTTGTGTATTGTTGCTACCGGAACGTGAATCTAGAACTTACTACTGCTAATAGATTAAACTGTGCTAGAGTCCGCATTTCATAACTTAGCACTTATTAATACCGCACTTATTATTAGAGCTGAAGCACCAAGTTATAAACTACCTACTCTCACTTTGTAGATTTTGCCATATTTGTTCTTTGTTATATATATTTTATCATTTGAATTTCTGTTTCTTAAATGCCTACAACAATTATATTTATTAATAATTATAATAAACAGCAATATCTTTCATTGACAAATTTCACACTTTGTAGTGTGATTATTTTAATTTTAATTCAACTAAACCTTGTACTACATTTGAGTATTGACAATGGAATATGACATATATAATTGTTAAACTGATTTTGTAAAATTATTAAATGATTTTTATATTGTCATCAGGAATATATCTCTCTGCCAAATTTCAGAGACATTTTTGGTCAGAAAATGGGTTAAATGTTGATTACATGATTTCTCGCTGACAGACAAGTGAAGCTGAATAAAAGCATGCAAAAAATATGACACCTGGTATAAAACTATTATTTATTGAATAATCATCAAATTTCGGGGCCAATGGTCCCTTTATCAGGATACAATTTACACTAAAAATTAAAAATGGAAGCATAAACATTGACAAAAACAAAAATAAATATAAGGTAGTTGAATAATTAATTAAATAATAAATAATCTACTTATATCCTGATCGTGGTATGGTTGACCTCAAAACATGTTGATTATTCAATAAATAGTGGTTTTATACAGTAGCCGGCAAACATCTTCCGTTTGCGCATGTACCATTCCACCAACGAGACCCAAATTTTATCTTTTGCGCATTCCCCCACTACACCAAAAAATTTCAAGAAGTTTGCCGGCAACTGTACCAGGTGTTATATTTTTTGCACGCTTTTATTTAGCTTCACTTGTCTGTCAGCGAAAAATAACGATTTTAAACAAAGCGTTTTATTTTTATTATTGACAATACTGATGTCACAAAGTTTTATTGCTATTATTGAAGAAGCAGATATATTTTGTTCTCTGTATCTTTCTAAGGGCTGGTTGCATCAACTTGGTTTATAGTAATCTTTCGTTTAAACTGTCGATTAAGTGTTTTCCACCAATCAAACAACCCGTTTTCGTAAAAGTCTATACTTTTAACAAAAGATTCCTGTAAATCAAGTTGATGCAACCGGCCCTAAGTGATAAATCTATGTATTTTAATTTTAGTAAGCAAAGGCAGCAATATCCAAAAAAAATGTTTTAAATGCAGTCATTGAGGATTACTAATTTAAAATGTACCAAATTCTAGGTTTCATGTTTATTATAATTTAGTTTCTCTTCCAAAATCATGTTTCCTTTATATTTGTAGGCTATGTTTCCAATAAAATCTCCAACTCAGAACATTACAAAATTAGTAATTCTGGAGGACTGTGTTAATTCTTTTGGATATTGCCGTCTTTGTTTTTATGCCCCAAATGTTTTTTCTAATGGAGTGGTACTATCCCACGAACATCGATTCAATTATATGTATATTAAAATTAATGTAAATGTAAAATATAGATTTCATAATTAAAGATTATACTAGCAAATTTTTTCAATTACTTTTTTTATGAATTTTTGTGTATACAGTCAAACTTTATTTAGTGTGATTATTTCAGCCAGGAATTACCTCTTATCTCAATAAAAAATAGAATAAAAAATAATTAAACCAACATAGTAATTTAAAAAAACTATTACAATTTAGATAGTAAAAAGGAGTTCAACTGTGATGCATAGAAGCAAAACCTGGAATTGGCAAAAAAGGAATGAAAGTAGACTGAATGCGGTAGAAATGGGCCACTAAGGCACTTAGAGTGAGGAATGAACAAATTACAAGTCAATGTAATGCTGGCTGAAGCGTGGTAGATAGAATAAAGAAAGGAGTGCTCAGATGGTTTGGTCATGAGAAAAGGATGGTAAAGAAAATATATGAGGCAAGTGTTGAAGGCAGCAGGAATAGAAGGCATCCACGAAAGACCTGGCGCAATCACAAATTACAAATATTGGAGGATGGCTCTGGTAAGCCTCAATAACCATAGAACATACATGAGAAGATGTATGTATATATAGAGCAAAAGCGGTGTGCCAGGACAGAAGAATGTGGCGCTCTTTCCTCCCTGCCTATGGCGGATTATTAGTAAATTAGTTGGAGAAAAAATAGGAAGGCACAAATTTTTATTTAATTGATACAAAATTAAATGATAGAGGGCGGTAATCTTTAAACAGAACTTCACTTTTCATTTTGCATAGTTGGCGATTGCTTTCTTGCTCCCTCCCGTATACTGGTTCGCAGTAATTTATTAATGCGGGGAATAGCATTATTCGGCATATGGGTGTTAATTCATTTTTACACAAAACAAATTTGTATTGAGAGGTTTTTTTATTTCTAAATACAATATTAAGAAACTAAATGTGGGAAAAAGAAATATGTAAGCACAAAAAATCCGTTTGAATAATTGAAAATCAACTAAATTGTAGGAAGAAAGCTTTCAATCAATGAACATTTGTAATGAAGTGAATCATCTGAAAATATATCTGACAGATAAGCATATTTATTACCATGCCTGTATCATATATTTATCGTTATGTTGTATTATTTCATTTTGCTTTTGAGAAGTGTGCTATTATAATAGTAATATCCCCACAAGGCTTGTTCTCTCCTTAGGGCTGGTTGTATCAACTTGGTTTACAGTAATATAGTTAATAGTAATAGATATTTGCATTTTCCACCAATCAAACAACCTGTTTTTGTAAAAAATCTATGCTTTAAACTAGGGATGCCATCTGATACCGACATATGCCAATATCATGGGTTTTCCAATACATAGGAATCGGCGATATTAAATTGCCAATATACCAATACATTTTGAATTTCGCACTATAGATAATCCGTGTGTAAACGCATTATTTTCGCGCTTAATTCATTCATGTTTGAATGCGGCACAATTATCTACGGTCGGGGAATCCCCGCATTCCATAATTTCATTCTGAACACGGAATACGTGTCACATCAATATTCTTACTATTCTCAAACTAAGCCAAAAGCCTGTGCTATAAAAATAAGTTGCTGGTGTACTGGAATGCGGCTCGAACCACCAATCACCAGATCACTAGGCGAGCGTCATACATAATTTTTTGTTAAATTACAATTTTTGAAATTTCATAAAAAAGTAAAAATTCTAAACAAATATTATATAAGTAATTTCGTGTGTTTCTAATCTAAACCCACAACTTTTTACACCTCTTGAAATCCTCACTGTCCGCGCCGATATCGGTATCGTCAACACTTTTTTATAAATATCGGTATCGTATCGGCAAAAGTGCATATCGATGCAACCCTACTTTAAACAAACTATTACTATAAACCAAGTTGATACAACTGGCCATAAGGAATAGAATCCAAGAGTATTTTAAACCCATAGCTAATCAAAAACTATTGTTTTCATCTTCTGAAAATTTTAATATGTCTCTTTCATTCCCCGGGGCAATAAACTCAACTCTTAATATCGGAGTACAAACTTTTTCATCATCCACAACACACCAGGTCCAAAACAGCCCAGATCGATTGACACACTAGTACCACAATACTGTTTTATTTATATCCTCTTTAATTTAATTATTTTAATTTAAAAATAAATAATAATAAAATATAAAAAGAGATATGCCTACCCTACAAATAAGACATTAAAATTGTTCAATCTGAATCACGAAAGTAATGTACAAAATTCACTTTGATATCCTGCAAAGAACTTTGTATTATTTATACAACATAGAAATTTACAAAACCTATAAAATACCAACACTGACCTATGACATCTAAATATAATATTACATCGCACATCATTTGAACTTGCCGAAAAAATATTCAATTGGAAAAGTAAAAGCCATTTGAAAACTGACAGAAAATAAACTATTTCAAACACAAAAGATTTGATAGAAAAGTACCAGTGATTCATAAATACCTCGACAAATCGGGCCACGATAAGAACCAAACCCTTCACTGGAAGAAAGGCTATCCAAAAACACTTCCCATTATACGCACTCCAGAAAATTTAGCTATAACGTAACACGTAAAACCACAGGAATTGAATGACACAATTGTTATAAAAACACGTTATACAGCAAGATAAGTATCGAATTTTGACAATACAAGTGTCACATCGACTCGATTTATAAATACCTAAATTCCTAAATATGACCCTCTTTAACCAGAAAAATAAAATAACTTATCGTAAATCTCGATTTAAACTAGATTCAGATGAATAAAACCGAATACCAGACCCAAAAAAACGTAAAATGACGGAAAATACCGTAATAATCACACATACACACAAAGACAAAATGTATTAACAGTGTGGCCTCCGTAAATAAATCACTAGATATAAGGTAGGTACCTACTAAGAAAAATGATTACTGTGGAGTGTAGGACTACTAAATTCAAGTACGTCGTCCCGCACACTTTTACTGCGCCGAAAAATATAATACAATACAATATTATCAAGAAATTATTATGATGAGTACATTCTTCTGAATCTAATTAGTAATAATATCAGTTTTGTTCATTTTATACCCAATAATTTAAAAAATAGTTTTGGTTAGAGAAAACAGCAAAAATGTATTCTGGAATTAACTAACTAACCAACTAACCATCACGCCGCTTCCGAAGGGGTAGGCAGAGATTGAACGCCACACTTTTCTATCCTGGCACACCACTTTTGCTTGGCCACATTCATACATCTTCTAATATATCTTCAACATTGGTCTTACTGAATTTAAAATAATGCTTTAGATTACATGTACTGAATCGACTTTGACCATTCACTCACTATACCTAATCTCCTCTTCCTCCACCCCTATCCTGACTCCTACCTCCTCATCCATTTTCACCCATTATTTAACTAATTTCTTGATATACTTTTTCTTTTTTCACATTCAATCACTTACCATTATTCATTCTTAACATTATTTGTTGCTTACTACTATTCATTAATTAATTCAAAATAATTAACTAAAAAAATATCTTATCTAACTTTGTTCTTAACATCTGTGAATCTTTTGAATTGGTCTATGAAATGAACACTATGCTTTTATTTTATATGTTTAAAAAACTGATAAGATTCCTTAATAAATAAATTAAATTTTAAAAAGTACAAGTTCTACGGTTGTTGCGGCTTTAACAGGGTCATTCTCAAATGCTTGTAGTATCTGATCGTGCCAGGTCTTTCGCGGACGCCCTCTATTCCTGTTGCCTTCAACAGTCGCCTCATATATTTTCTTAACCATCTTTTCCTCGTTCATACGTTCCACATGACCAAACCTCAAATCTCAGCACTCCTTTGTTTATTTTATCTACCACACCACAGTCAGCATTGCATTCACTTCTAATTTGTTCATTCTTCTCTCTATCGCCCAAAGATTTTCCACACCAGTGTCTTAGTGACCACATTCAGTCTACTTTCATTCCTCTTTTGCCAATTCCAGGCTTCACTTCCATACATCAGGGTTGCCACTAGAACGCCATTATGTACCGCTAGTCTTGGTTCCTTTGACACAGATTCTTATTGGCCATAATTGCATTCAGAGCACCATTAACTTTGTTTCCCGCAGTCACTCTCCTTTCGATATATTCTGAAATTAATAGGAAAAAACTATGTTCCACTCGAGGGGGGTAGGGGGATCAAGGCAAAAGTCAGGTTAATTCCATATGGAGGGATGGAGGGGTCCAAAATTAAACTACATGGATTATGGATGCTCCAAAGTAAATTTTAATTAAAAATATACTATTCATGGTCTCTAGATTTTATTTTAATATATTATATATTATGAAGACCAAAGGAAAGTGGCATGTCTTTTCTTTAGGCATTCAATGAAAAAGATTCCGGTTGAGTCCTTTTGTTCATATATTACTTACTTACCATCACGCCGTTTCTCCATAGGGGTAGGCAGAGAGGATAGAGCGCCACACTCTTCTGTCCTGACATACAACTCTCGTCTCATCCACATTTAAACATCTTCGCATGCAAGCTCGCCGGTTGTTGAGGCTTCTAACGGGACCATCTTCCAGTATCTGGTTGATCTGGTCATGCCACGTCTTCCGCGGTCGCCCTCTCTTTCTGGCGCCATCAACACTTGCATTATATATCTTTCTTACCATTCTTTCCTCATTCATTCGCTCAACATGCCCAAACCATCTGAGTTATATATCACCATTTTTCAAATAATGGGGACAATACTCGTTTATATAATTGTTTTCTAATTCAAGAAAAATTATATTTGCTTGACCTATGGATTAGCTATTTTTAATAAATTTTTTTTTTCACTCAATTACTTTCTAGAATATTTAGTATAATAAATAATAGTGATCTGCAGGTCCCTAAGTTGCCCGTTCCATGGTTGTGATAAAAATACCGAGCATATAAGTGAGCAGGATGCGATTTGCCAGCTCTTTAAGACCACTAAATGCTTTTTTACTATTGATACGGAAAAGTATCAATACTTTTTAATCGATACCGATACTTTTGTACTCGATACTTTTCAATCTTTTACTCAATGAATTCTTTATGTATTGTATTGTATGTATTGAATATTTTTTCCCCAACTTTCAAATAAATTAAGTCGCCGAAAAGAACTAATACCCAAAGGTGTAAAATTGTAAGGTAAGCAACAAAACAGGTTTGGACAGGTGAAAGATAGTCACTTGGTAGCCATATCTTGCTTACTTTATTACTTACTTACTTTTCCAGATTTAAAATAATACATTTGCTATATGCCAAAGCTTGTGCTAAGGTAACCTCTATGATAAAGCGATTGATAGCAGCAAACTCAGTCTCTACCGGCACCACCAGTAGTGAGACAAGCAGTGATTCATATGTTGAAGCGGTTTATGAGTTTTGGAATTACCACAAGATTTTGGCTCATACAAAAAAAGGTCATCAAGCAGGTTCAGATTCACAGGCACAGCCCTCAGTAAATCTGAAGGATGTGCCTGTGATGACACTACATTTAGCAACATCACTATCTACTAATCCATTCCAACAGAGGATGGGTATAAATAATATATTTTCGCAATTATGTATGTATATATGCGTGTGCTGCACAGAATACACTATTTGCAACTTGCACAAAATAATATACAATTACAAAAAAATCTGTATTGAAATTTCGAAAAAGTATTGATACTGTGAGGCTTACATAAAAATCTTCATAGAAAATTCAAAAAACTATCGATACTGTGAGGCTTACAAAATATTTTCATAAAAAATTCGAAAAAGTATCGGTACTGTTGGGCTTGTAAATGTTACATATCTTCATAGAAAATTCGAAATCTCTCGATACTGGGAGTATCAATAATATAGGCCTACGAAAAAAATTCATAGAAAATTCGAAAATGTATATTGTAAAAATGGGTATTGTGGGGGTATCGATTATACAGGCTCACAAAAAAAATCACAGTAAATCCGAAAAAGTATTGATACTTTGGTTTCAATACTTGGGGTATCGATACTTTGGTTTCAATACTTTTATGAATACGATACTTTTCCACCGATACTACTCATGATAATAATCATAATGATAATCAATACTCTTCATTCAGTACCGTGTCCCTAGTTGCTCCTAACATCTCTTGAAATCCATTACTGTTTTCCACATGATTGTAGACCTCTGTATAAGGATGCTCTTCATGCTGACCTTTTTCTACAATATAAACTAATCAAATTTTACTCCAATTTTTCTGTAGACGTACACATACTTACCTTCACCACCTTTTTTATAATTATAGACTCTTGTCAGAGAATGGATGGCTCATTGTAGCGTCTGCGGTCATAAACCTCCGAGTGAGCGAGGCGAACGAGCTGAAGAAGATTGTCAGGTTTACAATTCTTCTGAAAATATTAAACTAAATTGCTATATGCTTATTTAATTTGTATTGTTATTCTGTTATAATTATGTAGTTTAAATGATCTCCATCAGTACAGCGATCCGCAAGTGGTCCATTGTATTTTGAACACGCAATAAAATGACCAACGATACTTAAGATAAGACCTTTAGTGCCAAATATATAAGATGAGACATTAAAGTAAAGTTATGAATAATAAAAAATTTCCTTAAAATCATATTTTTAGCAATAATCCCTGTAACACCAATGTCGCCCTCATCTTCAGTCAGATTATCCTGACATGTGTAGAAAAATCTGTAATGATCTGAAGTTGTGCCCAAGTAATATTATTTTTTATTACAAATTTTATTTTTTGCTGGATTTTGTACTGGATAAAACTTTTGATACAAATTTCATTTTTTGCTGGATTTTGTACTTATTCTTTTTTCTGTTTTGTCAATTCTAGAAATAGGATTTATGGGCCGGTCTGGGCCACCTGGACATTCAACGGTGTATAACTAAAACAATGAAAATATATTTGTTATTTTATTTATCCTCGTCTGCCAGAGAGGTCAGATATAAATGACAGAATATCTCAAAATTACAATACACGCAGAAGATTCTGAATGGCCGTGAAAACCTGAGAACATTTTTAGAAAGAAATTTAGTCCCTTTTGTGGAAGCGGGTAACGCAGAAAATTCTTTTTTATCTTTTAAATTGATCTGTCCGGGTATAGTGTGGCATTAAAAGTGAACCCATTCTTTAGCTATAGGCATGACATTATAATAAAACTCATAATTTTCCTTAGTTACTCACCTATCTTGTTTTATTTTTATTCTAAATATTAAGAAACCTTATAAAAACTGAAGTGCCAGAACTGGCACAATGACATGGCCAAAACTAGATAAAAGTGGCCAGAACTGGCACATGTGGACACATTTCAAGTTTGATGTTTCTATTTTTAATTATATTAAATTTTATATACTTTTTTTCCTCATTTTCAAAAGAGTGATTAATGTGCTATATGGGGAAATTTAAAAAAATCGATTCTGACTATTTTTGAGATCGTAGTGATGCACAGTTGGCAAAAAATATCATAAGCTGGCCCCTCAACCCTATTAGCTATAGCTTAAAGCAATCAGAATGAATTAATTGCTTTAAAAGTACAATGAGCTTTAAACCTATTTTAGATTATTTTCCAAACTAAATGTAATATACATAAGTACATTATTTAACTCTAAATGCCATGAGTGTGCTTACGCACCAAGTCAAGTGCGCGATTACACTCACTTTTCGACCTTGCAGAGATAGGATTAGACACAATTTTCAGTGTCATATATTTAATGTCAATCTGCTGAGTACGGACAGCAATTCTCAGCTTTTATAGACGATTCAATATTGTTGTATTGAAACCTATCATTAAGTTGCGTGTTAATAATTTTTTAAAAACACCAGGATAACCACCCTGGTGCCAATGATAGACTTAACCCTTAACTACCCAGTATACTTGTGTAACCGTAACTCGTGTAAACATGTAACTGACCAGTAGTGTCCAACAGACTCATCACCGAAATCTAGGGCAAATAAAAGAAATCAAAGATAATGTGAATGCATTTATTAATATTAAACTTTTAAACTAACAAAAGTCTGGCAGTTATTATTGCCTACCCGACATGACATGACTATAAGTAAATGTTAATAAACAATATACCTTCATATTCAAATCAAACAAAAGATCATTGTGTATATTGGACACTTGTGGGTTGATAAATTACTATTTTAGATTATTAGCAATAAATATTAAATTATTTATGATACAAATATTTTCATTACAATTTTAGATTCGTAAAACACTTAAGAATGCAAAAGTGTGTCCGCGAGACACTTGTGGGTTGTTAAGGGTTAAATAAAATAATTTGTTGATTATAAAATGTTTCTAACAGGGTTCGAGGATGTATATCCGCAGATATATATCACGTGTTATATCCCCACTACCATTATAATATTTTGGAATTTATTTAAACTAGAATATTAATACAAATACTTACTCTGTTTAGGTTAGCCATTCAGGTCAATGAACTTATTGTTTACATTAGTCCCTCGGTTAGAGGATTTCATATGAAGACAAAGAGATTAATCTTTACCCTTTAACCTGTTCAGCCCTTTAGGTCAATGATCTCATTAAATTGTTTATATTAACATCATAAAAATCCCTTCCAAACAAAGAGTGTTTATATTAATTTGAGAACAAAGGAAATATGGCATAAATAGTACGAAGGGGTCTAAGATGCATCACTGTGTTTCTGATTTTTGCTCCGATACACTTATGTGGGAAATTTAATTTGCGTAGCCAGTAGAATCCTCGAAGAAAGCTTGGATAAAACTCTCAAAGCTTTTCTGAAGTATCAACTTTTAATCAAGGATTCGAGCCCAGAAGACTTTCGGACTTCGGAACCAGTCATCCACGGGGCGTATGAAGAGGACCAGACCAGGCAGACAATTGGCTGATCGGAGGACTACTGCGAGTACGCTTAATTTCGCTTCGCTTTACGTCTCCTTTTAATTTCATTGTCTCCCTATCCCATCCTTTTTGTGACGTTCCCAGCTTTATCGCAAAGCAACCACTGTATCGCAGGCAGTTTCCCATTGTTGTCAATTTTTACTTCCTTTCTTTTAACTCGTAGCGTCTGTTTGGTTGACGAAAAAATTTGGATCGATTTTTAACCCTTTTCCCATCATCCAATCGAGCTGAAACTTTGTAAGTAGACTCGTGGCGACGTTCAAGAAGATCTATCAAATTTTCGTTAAAAAATAATAATAATTATAGTATAATTTTGGATTTTTCAAATTTTTAATGGTTTTTTCAAATTAGAATCATTACAAAAGTTTGAATACTACCAACGGCGGCCCGATAACGTCATAGAATATTTAAAATTTGAATTACTCCGTCGGTAAGTTTAATAGGTAATTCACTATGAATTTCGAAAATTTATGACAATTGGTTCACAGATGACAACACACTTCGGTTTTTTGGGAAGAAATCAAATAATAAAGAGATATTTTTAGAGATTTCTGACATAGATATTTGTCCAGACATGTTTCATTTTCAGTCAATCAATTATTTAATTACATGATGGTAAACTTAATTTACAAAGAAAGGGAGTAAAATAAAAACTTGGTTTTCATGGGTTAGTTTTTTAAAACCCCCTTTCTTTGGGATTTAAAATTCTTTAGATTACGAATTTAAAAAATCTACAAGTATAAATCTACTTTGTTCTGATTTTGAAATCCCAAAACAGGGTTTGCTAGGATTCAACCAGTTCTTTACCAATAATTTATAAATAATTTTTAGACGGATCCAGAACTTGACGAGCCATTGGAGAAATGCAGGTAGCCACCCAGCACAGACGACAAGCGTGCATCCCACATGTCTAATTTTCTCACTTTCCTAATGCGATGAAGGCCTCTCACAGTTCTTTGGGATAAATTCTTTTTTGCTGCCATATAACGAGTTCATAATCATAGATCATTTTCATCTTGCGCTTCCTGTTCATTAGATGGCCATTTCTTCTATGCTTCAAGGCAAAACTGTCTTTACTAAATTTCTAACCTCTGAAAACAAGTACGTATTGTCCAGAGGTGTGCAGTGAGAACAAGAAGCAACTTTTTCCTAAGCATATATTTTAAAAAGAATCCCAAATAAGAGATATATCTCGTAATATTCCGATAGGTAATAACAATAATTAACATATTATTAAGATTTTAATATTTCATAAATAATTAAAATAATAGATTACGGTTTTATTCAATCTCAATTACGGTACGGTATTATTGGATGGGGAGGGGCATATAAAATCACTATATCAAAATAAGAAACTACCCAAAAAATGATAATCAAAATAATTCTACATAAAAAAAAATGACTACCTAAGTGTCCAACTACATAAAGAATTCAAGGTAACAAAAATAATAGATATATAAAAAAATCAATAATGCAAATTTTTTCAATTAAAAATATATTAAATACAAGAAGCGATTTTCGGTCTACAAGATTTAGAGATACAGTTAACATACCAAAATTTAATTTTAGCACAACCCAAAATCATTTTCTTGGTATTAAATTCTTTAATAATATCCCCCTAACAACTAGAAAAATAACAGATCAGAATAAATTTAAAATTTAAACAAAAAACATGTCAGCATACAAACATCTACTAGACACAATATTATGATCATGAAACTGTTTGAAAATGTCAGTCCACAACAACAAATTGCACCTTCCACCCCAATATTATCATCTAATAAAAACAGTATTTAAGGCTACTACTACTTCTTATTATAATATTTCTTCGTGTATAACCATTGTTATACATTCAATTCTTTTTTGTACTATGTATATTTATACTTTACACCTGCAATACTCCTTCTCTACACCCGAGTCTGACTCTCGTAGAGATAGTAGAGTAAATTGTTTCCTTATTTTAAATGTTAAATCATATTAATTTATGTAAAATGAATAAATAAATAATAATATTCTGCCAGATAAATATTTAATTTTGATTTTTTTTCCATCTATATAATTACATACATAATTTGGAAAAAAAGTCGTGCTTCTTATTCTCACTGCACGCCCCTGGTATTGTCACTGGATTATTGCCACACATATTGAAAATAAAAATGCACAATACAATGAGTATGTTCTTGTTAAGTCACTCAAGTTTAAGGGTTTGTAAAAATACAAAAGAATGTAAATAAATCAGACTTTATAGTAAGTCCTTAGGCCCGGTTGTTTCAAGTTGGATCAAAGTAAGCGTTCTTTTAAAGCATAGATTTTTACGTTCTCCACCAATCAGACGATCCGTTTTCGTAAAAATCTATGCTCTGATCGACCGCTTACTTTGATCGAACTTGAAACAACCGGGCCTTAGTTGGCAGATTTGTTTTAATACACATTTCTCATTTTTATCGTACAAATTTTCATCATACTCCAAAATATGTACATATATCTTTTCTGATGACCAGCTGTAGTTTCCCATGCAGAGAAATAAAGAAAAACAATGAATATGTAACAGTCTTTATTACAAAAATAAATAGTAATCAAAATACAAACATTATAAGCAACAAAAAGTACATAATTTCAAGTATCAGCATTAAATATAATCAGTTTTCACATTTTTTGGACCAGTTTACATTTACAAGATATACAAAAATAGTAAAATTTCTCTCACAAAATTACGAAATTCGTACTGACCTCATAACTAACTAACTAACCATCACGCCGTTTCACCGCAGGGGTAGGCAGAGAGGATTGAACGCCACACTCTTCTATCCTGCCACTTTTGCTTCGGCCACATTCATACGTCTTCTCATACACATTCTACGGTTGTTGCGGCTTTTAACAGGGCCATCCTCAAATACTTGTAGCATCTGATCATGCCAGGTCTTTCGCGGACGCCCTCTATTCCTGTTGCCTCATCCAGTCAAGTATTACATAATACATAAGGGCTTGATGAAAGTATGTTTAAAATATAACATAGATTTTGAGAAAAAATTTTCTTGCTTTTTAAAAATGAATAACTTTTTACATTTTTTACAAGAACACTGTGTACACATCTATAAGATGCATATGTAAGTGAATTTATACAGTACTCTCTCGCTAATCTGCTGCTCGACAATCCGACAACTACTATAATCTGCCGTTTTTTGCGAGTCGATCACATTCTGTAATCCGTCGTTATTGTATATCTTCAGCTCCATAATCCGCCGTCCTCCCTCTCTTCCATGTACTTCTATACTTCGCCGCATGGTCGTACGCAACCACTCTTTAGGCTCGGTTGTTTTAAGTTGGATTAAAATAAAAGTTCTTTTAAAGCATAGATTTTTACGGAAATGGATAGTTTGATTGGTGCAGAATGTTTTAAACGAACTTTTATTTTAATCCAACTTGAAACAACCGGGCCTTAGTCCGCCTCCGACAACCAGTGTCAAATGTCGCCCATGCAATCCATTAAATGAAAGCACGAAACGTTAACTTTAGTGCAAAATATCGAAATCCTAAGTAAAGTGGATAAGGGGGGCCTTTTACAGACATAGCAAATCAGTTCCGTATTTGGCGGTAAACAGTTACGAGATTCGGAAGAACAGAAATAAAATTGAAAACTACGTCACTAAAGCAGTGTCTGGAACAGGGAAACGCCGAACAATGAGGACTGGTGAATACCCGCATTTAGAATAAACACTTTTCTCGTGGTTTTAGCAAGAGAGTCGACGTCACACACCGATAACTGCTGACGTTTTGCACTCATGTTGTGTTTAGGTTGCACCCTCAAATCTGAAGATGCTCTAGATGGCGTGGATATTTGTATTAAATTGGCTCAAGAAAATTGAATGTCATGTGACATGGTTACAGGTAAAATGCGTGATCAAGTTATTAAAAAGATATATTCTGGTAAAAAACAAGCCAAATTAGTGCACTTTTTTTCGAAAGCTGAGTAAATTTAAGTTACATGTTTGTTGATTTTTAATTACAAATATGTAATTAGTCCAAAATTTTGTATTTTAATCAGTTTATTGTACATATACACTATAATCCGCCGATGGTTGGGATTTTGTAGTGGCGGATTGTATTGTATTGTACTACATTTCATATATGATATCAAAATAACATGAGCTTTATGCAATTGTCAACAAACTCATAGAACCTTCATCCAGAAAGGGCCGGTTGTAAACTTGGTTTACAGTTGCGTGCATTAAATTAAACCAAAGCAATGCATTAAACTAAACCTAAATTTTAGTTTAAACTGGCGGAATTCGGTTTTTTCGTGTATTCATATATGATTCATACGCAAATGTACTAGAAATTTAGCTCACTTCATAGAAAAATACACTGGCAAATAATTTTGTGCATGGCAACACTTTGTTTGACAGCGATATGATGATGCAGATTTTCTTGCAGCGGAACAAAATGCTGTCAAAAATGAATGCACTGATATTACTCCGAAAACATCTACCTGCAATAATGAAGAGTCATCGACTAACAATCCAAGATTCCCCCTTTCACCATTGACTTCTATTCATGATGATGAGAATTTGATTTCGAACGAATCTCCGGACTTGAGGTCTACGTCTGAGACTCAAACAGAAGAATCTACTTCTGGAACTAGACATGAACCAACATTTGACTGTCAACCTTCGTCTTCCAGAATTGATCGCAGCAGTCTAGGACTAATATCTCCTTATGACATAAGTCCCGTGCCAAAAAAAGTCAGAAAGACATCTAATAGAGGTAGAAAAGCTGCTGTGGCCTCGGTTATAACTTCGTCTCCGTATAAAAATAGCCTTATTGAAACAAATAAGAAGAAAATTGAAAATAAAACAAAAGATAAGAAACCCAAGTAAAAGAAAAGAGGTATAGGAAATCAGAAAGCCAAGACCAGGGACGAAAGTGAAGGTGAAGAAGATATCCAATTTGATTCAGATAGTGAACCAGATGCCCCTATAGGGAGAGAGGCTCCTGACACTGCCGATGCAGCGTGTATGTTTTGTCAGGAACTTTTTTCCGAAAACGCGGCAGGAGAACTGTGGGTCAGATGTTTAATGTGTACGCTCTGGGCACATAATGAATGTGCTGGGCCAGAGTTTTACACCTGGATATGTGATTTTTGTAAGTAAATTATGTGATTTCTTCCATCTACCAAAGTAATTTGATCTCTTATAAGATAAATATTTATAATTGTTATTTTCGTACAAGATATTATAAGTTTCTATTTGTAGCCCATATTTGTAAATGCATTTGATTCCAGGAACTCAGGCATAAGATCAAATATTCCTGTCAGTGAAAATTCATCAGAAATTTACTTTTTCGAGATATTTTTCACGCAGGATATTATCAAGGTCATTGTTAGTGAAACGAATAAATACGCTGCAAAAATTTATTTGGACGTTTCTCTGAAGTCCAAAATGAAGAAATGGAAAGACACCACTGAAGCCGAAATCTATGTGCTTTTAGCCACGATTATGCTTATGGGTCTTGTGGGAAAAAACTCACTCAAGAAATACTGGTCAAATAATCCAATAATTGAAACACCATTCTTCAAAGTTTTATTTTCCCAAGATAGATTTTTACTTTTGCTGCGAGCCCTTCATTTTTGTGACAACGATATCAGGACAACAGATAAATTATGGAAAATAAGAAATCTTCTGGATCCACTGAAAACTATTTTCAAATCGACTTTTTATCCATTTAAGAATTTGTGTCTAGATGAGAGTCTCGTATTGTGGAAGGGAAGACTTTCATTCAAAATTTATATACCTTCAAAACGGCATAAACATAACGCTCATAATGGGATCAAGTTATTTGTGCACTGGCTATGTTTTAGATATAATTGTGTATACTGGCTCTCAATCAGACATTGAAATGAACCTGATTGATGACATTGGTATATCAGGTTCAGTTGTTACCACTATGCTAAAGGATTATTTAGGGAAAGGTCACGGACTTTTTGTAAATAACTGGTATACAAGTCCAGCTTTGTTTGATTTTTTACACGAAAATAAAACAAATGCATGTGGAACAGCCAGAGCGAACCGAAAAAACATGCCGAAATTCGGTAATGGAAAAATGAAAAGAGACGAAATAAAGTCTTTGTATTCTGACAACCTCATGGCGCTAAAATGGCACGATAAAAGAGATGTCATAATGCTCACTAACATGCATACAAAAGCGATGATTGTTAGCAATAAAATTGACCATTGCACGTGAGAAAATAAAATTAAGCCAGAGGTGGTTGTAGACTATTCCAAAAATATGGGCGCTGTTGACAAAGTGGACCGCATATTGGGCTTTGTACAGTTTCAGAAAATCCATAAAACGGTATAATTTTTTTTTCTTCAGATTGATTGACATAGGTACGCTAGCTAAATGCTTTCTTTTTGCATCATTTGAAAACGCAAAAGGTCTTAACATTTAGTGAATTCCGAGAAAATTTAGTCGCTCAGATGGTCAGTAAATACCACGTACGAAGGTCGGGCATCATCTGGAGGAAGGAGAGTAGTGGATCATCCAACTCGCCTTTCAGGGAAACATTTTCTCCGTCCCGTACCACAAACTGCAGCCCAAGGAAGGCGAACTCAGCGACAATGTCATGTCTGTAGACATACAGCAGTTCGACCTCAAAAAAGAAGGTAAACAAAATATATGTGCACCGACTGCAATTGCGTTTTGCGTGTATCCATGTTTCGAGGACTACCACACAAAAAAACAATATTAGTTTAATAAAATCCTATGCTTGTGTACATACAATACCTTTATAATAAGAAGTGTGCGTAATAGACATATAGATATATTGAATAAAGTGAATTTTGTAATGAAAATAAAAAAGTTTTTGTGCATTTAATCAAATTGTGTATTGTGTATTTAGTGTGTAGTTGTATTTAATCATAAGTGTACGAGTGTGAAAAGAAAAATAACATTTTATGTTTCTCATTCATCTTGGCGTAATTCAAATTGTGCTAAGTCAATTCAAATTTTTTTGTGTTCAAAACATCATTTCGATACCTTAATTGGCAAATTTGCTAACTCCACTTTTGGGTGAAAATGAGTTAATGATGGCATATTGTAGCTTATGTTCAAATACATATGCTGATAAAATTTGTTTATCCAAAACGCTAAGAATAATCCTAAAAATTGCTCCAAGAAAAATTCACAACTCCCAGGTCACTCATACCAACAAGGCAAAATGAATAACTCCGTCATTTTGTATGAAATCTGGTGACAGTTAGGACGTACATAAGGAGCTCTCTAAATATATTGCCATAAAAGTGAGTTTTATTACCAAAATTCTTGAAAAAAGTTTGACCATCAATAAATGTAAGTACGAACAATGTTTTTTTTTGTAACATTGTACATTTTTAACATATTTCGCCAAATATTTGATATTATTCATCAAATGGAGTTAATAATTTTTCCCTCCAAAAGTAAATACAGGTTCTTCTACTCAGCTGGAATTAGCAATTTTTGGAATTGGCAATTTTTCTTTATGCAATATTTAAAAATATAAAGTTTGCCTATTTGGAGATAGTAGACAGATTAAATATTGAAACGATCAATTTACAACGTAATGTTTTTCATTGCAAATTTTGTTATGATCAAAGTTTTTTAAGTATTTGTATTATAGATGAACGAACAGCAGAGAAAATTTAAGTTAGCAACAGAAAACCAGAAAAGTGCTGAAATGGATAAATGTGATGATATATTAAGTCATTTACTAGAAAATCCAAACATGATTTTAGAATTGCCAATTGTAATATGACTGATGACAGCAGAGAAATAGTCACAGGTGAAGATGATGATATAAATATTTAAATATTTTAACACCAGAAAGCAGCATTGACTGTATAAGTAATGATGAAAGCGTACGTGATTTTATTCCATTAGTCCCATATTCAGATCACTCAAACTCCGATTGTGATGAAACAGAAAAGAAATAAGTAAATAGAAAAAAAAGATGCGAAGTGGACACTTCTACATAGTATGATAATACAAACAAGAGAAATAGAGAGCAAGCATTAGGTTGAATGTAATGTCGAGTTTGCGTTATTTTCAGCAATTATACCCTGAAGGATTTAAATTTAAATTAAATTAAATTACTTATTATCAATTTATCGTAAAAGTGTATTATGTAATTATTAATTATGTCATATTCAAAATGTCAATTATAATTTTCAAAAAGTTCACAAAATGTTATTACTTTGTACTTGTGATTATTTTTGTGTGTGTAGAAATGTTGCTATTAAAATATGTATTATTATTATATTATATTGACTCACCATTACACAGGCATGTTATTGTATATTCTTTTCTGTCGGATGTATTTTCAGATGATTTTCTTAATTTTAAATGTTTATTGATTGAATAATTTCTTGCTAAGATTTAATATTCATTTTCAATTTACAGTTTTAAAAGTTGTTTTTCAATTGTTCGGGGGACTTTTTTTGTGTTTTATTTTTTCTACACGTAATTTAGTTTTTTCTGACTTTTAATTTATAAATATTCTGCGATATAATAATTATTAGGATGCACTTTCTGATTTTGCTTGTACTACAAACTTTATAATACCTAAATATTTGTGTACTTACTGTATTTTTCTATGAACGGTTAACTTTTGCGCTGTATTATTGTTTTTTATATTTTGTAAACCAGCATTTTAATTCTTTTTAATTTACATTTGTAATGTTTATTTAAAAAAACTTTATTGCCGTGTATTTTATCAAAATAAAATTTATTTAATTAAAAAAAGAAGCAAGAAGATGGCTCATGGGATCATACAATTCCAAAAAGTAATAAGTTGATAAAAACAGATGAATTTGTAAAACTTTAGAAAAAAGTGCCTTAAAGTGTTTTTCTATATCGAAAGAAAATAGACGCAAAATTTTCAGCAAATTATGGGAAATGCGCTGGAACGAAAAAAAGATTGACGTAGACGGATTGACTAAAAGTTTACCAATAAGTAGACCAAGAGGAAGCAAGGAACCAGAAAAATCTAGGAGATCTTGTTCAATATTTTTTATTTAAGAATTCATGATACAGATATCAGAGTATGTAAAAATATGTTTTTAAACACTCTCGATTTGAATGGGATGACCGTTTTGAATTGAAAAAGACAAATCAATTCATCAACCGAAAATAAGCCACTGAAAAAAGATTAACAGCAAGAATACGACTATTAATGATAATCTTCTTGAATTTATAGAATCGTTACCTAAAATGCAATGTTGGAAAAAGACCACTAAAAATATTTGTTACCAGAGTGGAGATCCAAGGCTGAATTATATAGATTTTATTCAACCGAATGGTGTTCAAACGAAGATGTGTCTCCACTTTTATTTGGGACATTCCACAAACAGTTGGATAAATCAAACATTTCCTTGTTCCAACTAAAGAAAGATATACTTGTGCGAAATGTGCCGCTTTTAAAGAAAAGCATATTACTACGACAGAATATGAATTGCATCAGCAAAGAAAAGAGGAGGCTAGAACTGAAAAAAATAATGACAAAGATACTCCTCAACCTTACGTTTTCACCATGGACTTACAAGCTGTTCTTCTAGCCCCTAAATTAAATGTATTGAGCTTATACTATAAATCCTATGTAATAGATATTATTAAAGAGTTAAGGTTGTTATTACGGTCGTTAGACATATTTAACTGTAATTTCGGATATTTTATACGCACCGTATGTATTATCTCGACGTTTCGTTGGATACTTATCCAACGAAACGTCGAGATTCGCTTCTCGGTAATACATACGGTGCGTATAAAATATCCGAAATTACAATTAAATAATAGATATTATTTTTTTGTTAAAACATGCATAAAAAAAAATATCTGCTTTTATTTTTGTTTTTATGTTTAATTTTTATTTGTACGATGCAGTTATAAAAATTGCTAACTCCATCTATAGTTGTCAGACATTCCATTTTTTTTCTTATCAAAATTCTCAAAACTCCAAAAAATGACGTTGATTTATAATATTCTATGGCAATTGTATTCAGAGAACATCTTTTGGCGGCATTTATGGATTAGAATTGAACAATCGTATCACAAACTTAATTTAGACACAGTGTACGGTTTTTTGTACGCCCTGTAAACTAACCAAATACGGAGTTAGCAAACTTGCCAATTAAGGTATCGATTTGTTCTGGTTGACGATTTATGAAAGATTTTTTTTGTTATTTCCTTTTAAATCGCTTATTATTGATTTTTTGTGTTAGTTTCTAAGTAAAAATATATTGTTTTTTTACGTTCTATGATTTGGCATTATTTTTTTATATTTTTTAAAAATTAAAAAACTCACCCCGTGGTACAGTTTTCTTGTCAAAAACTCACTACCGGACAACATGGCAGCCTTGTAGGCATTCTCTGCACAATTTGCAACAAAGTACTTAAAAATCAGTAATACCTGAGAAAACATCGCACTTTTGCGGAAAGACCGATATTTCCAGAAAATCTTTTTTTTTGCAAATTTGAAACCGCCGCGTCGAGTTCTATGACCTCAAAAAAAATGCCATCGTTTGCCCCACATACGGTTGAGTAATGAAAGAAAGAGACAAAATATCACACTGTAGCACTGTCTCGTTTCGCAATCTAGTTGGCTGCGATACTGTGACAGTCCGAGTCCATTCGAAACCTGTTGTTCTAAGAGTGAAGTGCTCCCGCTTTTCCGAAAGAACGTGACATCACAAGTATATCGCGTTTTATAAATAAATAAATATAACTTTATTCCAGAATATGGGGAGGTTCGTGCAATCCCACACATTCCATATAATTCCATCCATTTGTGTGAAAAGGTAAGTTGTTTTAATTACAATATTATTGTCGAAAAAATGTGACATGTCATAGATGACACACTATTTAAGTAAAAAATAGGCTGTTTCAGGTGTGATCCGTTCATCATGTCACATTGTTCTTGTAAAAAAGTTTTTTTGCAGTGATATCTTAATACGTCATGTTGAAGGTGATATATTTTTTTACTTGGAAATTTTTTAGTGAGGGTTATGTTTACGATGTTTCGTTATTTCAGTACTTATTTTATTTTATAAAGAGATATATGACTTGTCACGTTGTATGCGTTAACCTGTTTTTAATAATGTGTATTGTTTTTGGAGATGGGGTCACGATCTAGGCGAATGTTAGAACTGGGAATGATTAAAAACTGTGATAAAGGACATCCAATAGTTAACTTACAGAATGAAAAGTCTTCTGAACATACCATCCAACTATGTGAAGTGCAAAATGAGCTCTCCATGAATATTATGGAATCAAACAACCATTGTAATACCATAAAAAAAATGATGATGGTTTTGATTTGAATATAATATCCGTTAAACTTAAATTGAAAGACACTTGAGCTTGTATTCGACACTCTTTTATTTACAGCAAAGTCAACCTAATTTTATTATTTCACAGTGTGATCCATATGTCGAATATAAGTCTACATTACTCTGAATTTTTTTTTGTTATAGTATCTTCGATTGAAAATGCTAAAAAAGGATTAAGCCAAAATGAACATTTATTTCAGAATTATTTCAAAATTATTTCAGAATTAAGAGTCCCCAGAGGCGAGGACGGAAAGGACTCTTTTAAAAGTAAAAAATGAAGAGTCAATAACACTCATCCAAACCGTCCAACACTTCGTGGACGATAATAGAGACCACCTAAAGGATGAGAAAAGATTATTAGCAGAAGCCGAGAAAGAGCTGGAAGAATCTAAAAGACGTATTATTTCAGAATTAAGAGTCTCCAAGAGGTGAGGACGGAAAGGAATATTCTAAAAGTCCAAAATGAAGAGTCAATAACACTCATCCAAACCCTCCAACACTTTATCTTCGATTGAAAATGCTAAAAATGGATGAAGCCAAAACGAACAAGATTATTATTTCAGAATTAAGAGTCTCCAAGAGGCGAGGACGGAAAGGAATCTTCTAAAAGTCAAAAATGAAGAGTCAATAACACTCATCCAAACCCTCTAACACTTTATCTTTGATTGAAAATGCTAAATGGATGAAGCCAAAACGAACAAGATTATTATTTCAGAATTAAGAGTCTCCAAGAGGCGAGGACGGAAAGGAATCTTCTAAAAGTCAAAAATGAAGAGTCAATAACACTCATACAAACCCTCCAACACTTTATCTTTGATTGAAAATGCTAAAAATGGATGAAGCCAAAACGAACAAGATTATTATTTCAGAATTAAGAGTCTCCAAGAGGCGAGGACGGAAAGGAATCTTCTAAAAGTCAAAAATGAAGAGACAATAACACTCATCCAAACCCTCCAACACTTTATCTTTGATTGAAAATGCTAAAAAAGGATTAAGCCAAAACGAACAAGATTATTATTTCAGAATTAAGAGTCTCCAAGAGGCGAGGACGGAAAGGAATATTCTAAAAGTCCAAAATGAAGAGTCAATAACACTCATCCAAACCCTCCAACACTTTATCTTTGATTGAAAATGCTAAAAATGGATGAAGCCAAAACGAACAAGGTTATTATTTCAGAATTAGGAGTCCCCAAGAGGCGAGAACGGAAAGGAATCTTCTAAAAGTCAAAAATGAAGAGTCAATAACACTCATCCAAACCCTCCAACACTTTATCTTCGATTGAAAACGCTAAAAATAGGCGAAGCCAAAACGAACAAGATTATTATTTCAGAATTAAAGAGAAGTTTCCAAGAGGCGACATCACAGAGGTACTACGCCGCGGCGGGATGCACATCGCAAATTGGGCATCTAATGACCCGGTCTTAGATCATATTGCGCCACATTTGCGCGCCGTAGAACCGGTCCAAATTATTGAGTCGGACACCACCACAGAATGTGTGTTGGGGATAAGCAGGGGGAGCCCACGACCGACCGGTTCATCTATAAATTTATAAATATGCCCGAGTTGGAGGTTAACGAGCGGGCGACCACACGTTGTAATGTGCATTTTCGACCCGGTCGGGTTTTAGCTTATATTAGGATACGGTCAAAAATTTTATTACAAGCAGTTTGACGGTCAAAGGTCGGATGGGACCAGCAAATTGAGCCGGAACACGCCGAAAAATGGTGTAATTGGCTTTTCATATGAAGTTTTTCTGTAGCTTCGTGTATGTTATAATAAATTTGGCCAAAAATAAACTAATTCAAATCATTGTGCGATTATTAAAAAAAAATTGATATGTCTCGCACCTTTAAAATGTTTCTCTTCTATATAGGACGAAACATCCGACCAAGCAGTAATCACTTTAAAGGGCCTAAAATATGAAGAGATGAAAGCATTGCTGCAATTCATGTATAATGGCACTGTGATGGTTGCGAATCATAATATAAATAGGTTTATGGAAGATCATGTTAGAAACAAAATAAACTGTAAAAAAATTGGTTTTACAGAAGGCTGGAGTGATGGTTGCGAATCATAATATAAAGAGGTTTATGGAAGATTATGTTAGAAACAAAATAAACTGTAAACAAATTGGTTTCACAGAAGGCCCGAAGAAAGCCAACACTGTCAGAAAAATTTGAAGAACAGCTTGTAGAAGTACTATATTCATATGGATTCTATGGGCTTACTCTTTCTGATATCAAAAGACTTGCTTTTCAACTTTCCGATTTGAATATAATATCCGTTAAACTTAAATTGAAACACACTTGAGCTTGTATTCGACACTCTTTTATTCACAGCAAAGTCAACCTACCTAATTTTATTATTTCACAGCGTGACCCATACGTCGAATAAAAGTCTACATTACTCCGAATTTTTTTTTTGTTATAGTATCTTCGATTGAAAACGCTAAAAATGGACGAAGCCAAAATGAACATTTATTTCAGAATTATTTCAAAATTATTTCAGAATTAAGAGTCCCCAGAGGCGAGGACGGAAAGGACTCTTTTAAAAGTAAAAAATGAAGAGTCAATAACACTCATCCAAACCGTCCAACACTTCGTGGACGATAATAGAGACCACCTAAAGGATGAGAAAAGATTATTAGCAGAAGCCGGGAAAGAGCTGGAAGAATCTAAAAGACGTAATCTGCAGCTTTTGTAAGTATATACAGGATTTTTTGGAAAACATTAATAACCTCGCAGGACTATATTCCAGCCTTGATTATGAGTCCTAAATGTTCGAGCAGCCATGACCTATAAAATCAATAGTTATGGAGTTATACAATATCAAAGTTTGCATTTTTTTCCTATATTAATTATTTTATTTTTTACAAAACATTGAACAATCATTACAGTAACTTATGAGGTGGATCCAGAAAATAAGTGTACTGAGGCTCTCACGACCGAATGAATTTTATTTTCAACATGTTGGCTACACTTACCTGTAGCCTGACTCTTCCCCTCCCCAACGAGACCGGTTCGAAGTCAGTACATTGAGAAGTGTCGACGCGACAACACGTTTCGTGAAAAATGTCAATCCAAACTCCCGCCCAGTGCGAAATACGCAGCGTCATCCGTTATCTCGTTTGGAAGAGAAAACCTCCGTTTGAGGTTTATAATGAGGTGAAAACTGCATATGGTGATAAAGCTATGAATCGTACGAGTGTGTACAAGTGATATCGCGAGTTTGAAAACGGTCGTACATCTGTGCATGATGATCAGAGGAGCGGAAGACCTTCAATTGTGACCGACGAAATTGTTGAAAAAATCGAAAATACGCTCCGTGACGATCGCAGATTGACTGTGGATGAACTTTCTGTGACGTTTCCGCAAATCTCCGGATCTCTACTACACGAAACCATCACAGAAACCCTCGGATATCGGAAACTGTCCGCAAGCTAACAGATCAACACAAGTTTAATCGAGTGGAGGCCGGACAAGAGTTTTTGAGTCGCTGCAAACTCCATGGAGATGAATTTCTCCGCTCCATCGTTACTGGAGATAAAACTTGGGTTGCACACTACACGCCTGAAACCAAAAGGCAGTCTCAACAGTGGCGTCACACCTCTTCACCCTCCGCCAAAAAGTTAAAAATCACAATTTCAGCCAAGAAAATCATAGCATCCATGTTTTGGGATTGTTAAGGCATAATTTTTATTGAATATCTGTCTCAAGGGGAGACCATCAACTTTGCAAGATGCTGTGAGACCCTAAAAAAATTGCAGAGGGCGATTCAGAACAAGAGGAGAGGCATGCTGACAAAGGGAGTCTGCCTGCTGCACGACAATGCCAGACCACACATGGCCAACGCCACGAAGGAACTGCTCGCCTCGTTTGAATGGGCTGTCCTGAACCACCCCGCGCATTCAGATTATTATCTCTTTGCCTCCCTGAAGCTGCACATGGGTGGAAAAAAGTTTTCAACCGACGAGGAGGTAAAGGAGGAGGTGGAGAAGTGGACGAAGGGGTTGGCGGGAAACTACTTTGAAGAAGGCATCAAAAAGTTGATACCCCGCTTCACCACCTGCATTGAGAGGAATGGCGACCAAGGTCGAAAAATAGCTTACATATGTACTTACCTATACGGTAACCATGTAATTTTTTTGTTTTAAGAAATTTTGTAACCTACGAAAATTCAGTACACTTACTCTCTGGATATGCCTCGTATATCGATTACTAAAAATTCATACGTTTCAATACAAGATAAATAAAATGATAAACACCCTGCATAAATTCCAATGTTTTCCAAATGGAATTCGGAGATTTTCATTATTTTATTTGACTCGTATTAAAGGGAACAAATATGTACTTCGTAGAGATCGACCCTCAAATGAACCACAAAAGCAATTGTCGCCTTCATCTAGTAGATATCGTGGAAGACAAAATGATTAGGAGGATTGAAAATATCAACATGCTTCAAAACCGATGTATAATAACACACACCCCTCACGCTTCAACGGTACCCAAGATCGAAGTCAGGTGGAAGCGTTTATATCGGCAATCGGCAAGACGCTAGAAAAAATTGGAGATCTAGATGCACTTGATGGACTCCTCCTGCTACTTCAAAAGGATGCGGCTTCATGGCTTGGAGTAAAAGATAAAAGTATCCACATGGGATGAAGCTATCAGCATGCTTAGGCATGCCTTTGCACCAAGAAGACCGGCTTACAGGTATACGAGGAGGAATGTGGATATTGCACCTGAACATATTGATGTGCCTAGCACGTCTAACGTGAAAAATACGTCAACTGTCTGTTGACATAAATTTTCCTGAACACATTTTCAGAAAACTAAAAGTTCCACTATTGACCCTGAGAATTTCAGAGCAATTGTTTACAACTGTAAGTCCGGTATAGTCTAGTTGTCAAAACACTCGTGACAAGCAGTAATATTTACTCTATGGATTTTGACATATTTGGGTGGAAAAATCTGTCGAGTAAGTTTTGCATTTCAATATTTGTTGACTGGCATCTGGCACACCGGAGTACACAAAGTAATATTGAGTCTCAAATGGAGTTGTTGCTCCATTATGCTCCATATGCCCCACTTTATCAACTGTTGTAGCTTTACCCATCCCCTTAATTATATTATTTAAAGATGCATGTTACATTAATTCATTTTCCCCTGTATACTCAGTTGTCGTGTTATTTTTAAATAACATAACAATTTTGAATTTGCCTCCATTATAAATGTCGGTAATGTCGCAAACTGCATTATCGGCCCCTTTTCAAATCATCCAATAAAAACGCCGTATTTTCAAAACTACCTACCCCGTATTTTTACGTAAATAATTACTTTTCTGATTTATCTGTTGGCACCTCCGACGGCAGTAGCCGCGTTAGATTGCCTCCCCGCTTTGTCTCTCTCTTCCGCCCTGTTTTGAATGGCGAACAGAAGCATTCGTCGAGTGCTCCGAGTTATATTTTTATATAAAACGGGGCGATGGCTCCATGTACGAAGCCATCGCCCCAGACAGTAAAATCCACTGTGTATAAAGTTGTGCCAGTATTCAAAATAGTTAATTCTCTCGTAGATGAAATTTATAAAGAACGCGGCCAGTGTGTCTTCTTTGATAACGAACTTCTGCGTACATCTGTTTCGAGTGTCGTTCAATAATATAAAAAGAGGAGTCATCTACATTAAATACGGTCACTATACAGTGCGGATTAACCCAACAGATAATCGTGTGAGAGTAAAGTGACGAATTTCTTCGGATTACACCAATAAATCCAGATCCGTGTTCACCCACCCGTTACTCGTGGCATGAACCACCGGAAATATAACATTCAACATCAAAAAGGATCAGAGGCTAACCTTCGATCAACATAAAATAACACGTCAACGAAGGAACCCAACAAACATATTTCAACCACGTGCTCCGAGGTCTACCTGAAAGCGAGGCACGTGGCCCAACTGCCATCGTCCTTCCACGACAATCCCTACTGGTCTGCGCAGGCCCACGCAGCTTCGTAATGCTCTCTTCCCTGGTGGAAACCCTTCGCTAGGCATCAGGCATACGACTCCTCGTTACGCCTCTGCCGTAACTTGCACTTCCCTGGTATTTATCTTTTCAATAATTAATGACAGACCCTACGAGTGTGAATAGGATTTAGACTGTACCTAGATATACTGTGGACTCGCGCACGAGTCAGAACAATTTGTTTCCTTGGTGTCCCTTGACATCCATATATTGTGAAGTCACCATTTATTTTTGTTTTATCAATAAGGAACCAGCCCACATCATTGTCATTTTCTTTTCACCATTTGTCATACATGCTGAACATTTTGTGGTCTATTTATCATCATAATTGTGTATTGTGCTATAACATACATGTCCCTTGTTCCCCAAATCTGTGTTTCTTTTTGAATATATAACCTGTAATAATCTATAGTGTTTTCATTTGCAAACTACCTCCGACTACACTGTATGTACCCACTGCCTCGCTGTAACGAAGAGTTGTTCCTGACTGACCGGCTGTGGCATCTGTCATTCTTTCCGCCTTGCGACTGATTGTAAAAGAAAATAATATGGAAGTTTAAATGTTTAAAAATTCAATTAACCATATTATATCACTACACAGTGTAACTTTTATTCTAGGGTTAGCGGTGATATGATGAAAACTTTTACAAAGTTTTTTATTTACCTCAGTCAGCTGGCTAGTGGGTTGGTGTTCTCATTACTTAAGAGTTTGATTTTAGAGAGTTCATGTTTTTGTGTCAACACCGTCTTCATTCTATCACCGAATATTTCATATTTCAGCACTTCATTTTGCCAATTAGATATAATACATTCACTCATTGAAGTTGTTGTGCCAGTGTGAATTTTCTGTTAACAATTTGACAATTTGAATAATGCCGAAAAGTAAAGTGGAAATCTTTTTTAACTTTGTTATTTGAGACACTAACAGAATAATGGGTACATGATACACAAAGAATAATACTTTTGATGTTTATTGCGGCAAATCTACAAACATGTCTGTTGATCCATTGGGTGCGAGAGTAGTGAAGTCTCTGTTGGCCAAGATGCCGACCGAACCTAATGAACATGTCGTTTACTTTGACAACTTTTTTACTAACTACCAACTATTACATGAGTTGAAGTTATTAGGATATCGGGCGACGGGTACAATAAGAGATAATAGAACCAAAAAAGACCCAGAGCAGAATACGATTAACGCTTTAATAAAAAAAATGAAATCACTATTGTACAGTGGAAAGATAACAGTGTCATTTCCATGGGCTCCAACTTCGACAACGTGGAATCTTTAGGTGAAGTAAAAAGTTGGTGCAAGGTTAACAAAAAGAAGGTTGATGTCAATATTCCCAGATTATTGGTGAACTACAACAGAGGTGGGAAGCGTAGACCAAATGGATCATCTATCAGTCTGTATCGCATTTCCATCAAAGGAAAAAAGTGGTGGTGGATCATATTCAGTTACTTGCTTGATATGGCTGTCTCAAAAGGCTACATGTTCTATTGAGTAAGAATGAAGATGTTGTCTATATTGATCAGTTATCATTTAGACGTACGATTGCACGAGCTTACTTGAGACCAAACATAACAATGAGCCGTCCATCGTCATCAACAATATAATGATTTGATCGAAAGAACTTTGGCCATAACCCGGAGCGCATAGGAAAACCATTATGATGTGTCATTTGTCGTAGCACAGGTTGCTGGCGCTGTGCAATATGTTTGAAAACATTGAATGTGGAACGCACATGCTTCGGTGAATTTCATACATAGACCCGCCCATTGTACACAGCTGTGTAACAGTAAAATAATGTTAAATTATCGAGTGTGCTGTCTAGAATCTAACCACAAATTCTATAATTTGGGCCCTTAAGCGACATTGAAAATAACGCATTAGACTCGCATCAAGTTAGAAATCCAATATGTATAAAGGAAATCCGGGCGTATTATCTATTTACTAGTATGTAATGGCATAAAATATCATCTAATAATCGCATCTCAATATGATCTGTAACAACTGTGAGTACCTCCACTGATGTATATTATGGCTGCTCTACATAATGAGATCGGGATTCATTCCCATCTCTAATTTCTACACCTGCGAGGGATAATCCACACAACCAAGCACGTCACACATGCGTGACTAAGCATATTCATCATGTGTTTCATAATTTAACAGGTCTTTCAATTCAATCAAAGAGCTCTCGGGTAATCTCATATTAACCGTTTAAGTGCTAAGAAGCGCCATCGCGCTTCTTCTCCATCCTCTCTAAAATTGCGCGAAGCGTGACAGCGCTGCTCACATCACTGTGTCTTCGCGCGTGAGTTAGATGGGTAATAAATATAAACTCGGCGAGTGTCCGCGAAGCTTATATTTTATCAAATTTATAGTTTGTGTGCAGCTATGATTTTTTCCTATTGTACCAATAGAAATTAAAGAAAATGGCTCAGCACTAAAACGGTTAAATAATATCTGTATCGGACAGGTAGATTATGATGGCAACATCATAGGACGTTGTTGATGATGATGATGACCCATCTCAAGTCGTCGGAGGTGGCCCTAATTGGGGTTGCCATCCTTGTACGGACAGACACTGTAGGTATGGCAACATGCAGGGACATACGACAGTGGGGAAGCATCCAGCATCCCACCACGCGTCCGCGCGGATAGTCGTTGCGGGCGGCGAGTCCGGGGCTGCGATCCTGAAGAGGATAGAATGCTGCACCGGCGCGATATGATGGTATCTCCGGTGGAACGCGTGGATGACCGATCGAGCGACGGATTCCCAGAGGCTGCGATTGGTCGCTCTCGAGAATTCCCTGAAGGAATTACATTTGTGTCTTATAAAATAAAATGTTATGAAATATTTGAAATACTTAAGAAATGAAATATTTAAGGTTGAAATATTTAAGAATTAGTTAAGACACTTGTAAATGTAATTTTGAATAAAATCCATATGTCGTGGTTGGAAAGATACAGGGAAAGCTCGCGCGATGGGGTAAAATCAGTAAAAACCGCGCAAAGCGCCGCGGACCATTATGAGAGTGGCCGCCATACTAATAAAATTAATATAAAAAATCCTTCCTCAGAGAGGCAAGGAAGTGAAAATACCTAAGTATTTAAATGCGCCAAATGCACCCTTCGTGTGATATTTTAATTTAAAAACTAAATAAATAATATTTTGTTTGACCGACTCCATGGGGTAGGCAAACACCTTGGTAGCCCTGAAAAGTTAAACCGAGCGCCGACCCAACGCTGGTCGAGCGAGCCAACGGAAAATTCCCGGCCTTTGCCGCGGCAGGCCCTGAGGGCCGAACGCGCGACCGGTCGATATTTTTGAACTCAGATTACGGACGTTACAGACGTCATATCGATCTGAAACCTTTTTTATCATGTTCCTTGTGCGAACATCTATTAGAGTGATATATTTTTACATATGTAAAATTACTTGGGCGCACTTACTTTGTCGCGGCCCACTTTGGATGCTTATTACGCAATTAATATTTATCCAACACACTTGAAAATATCACCTAAGGAGGTGCTTGGTTGAGATCTATCTAATGATAATAATTAGAATCCGGTAAACACTTGTTTACTATTTTTAAATGAATTAAATGTTGAATTAATTCTCGAAAATGCCGCGGTAAACGGCATATATTTTTAAATAACTCAGTAAATTCTGTCTTGCGGCTCCAGTAAATATGTCATTCTATTGGCAAGACATAGATTTGTATAAATGACATTTACATGATTTCTGCTTTGGACTTCGACACGATTTTGAATCTATTGGCTTTTGTTTACCACCGGAGGCGACGACTTGGCACGACTTTGGACTTCGAATAATTTCGCTATTGCGGCGGAATTTCTACTGCCCTCCGCGCAGTGCGACTGCACTGCATTCCCCGGCCCGGCCACTACATTTTCGGCTTCGGAAGCGAGCTCAGCGGACCGCACCTGTTTTTACTTGTTTCCATGGGGAATAATTGGTCCTTATCGAGTCGAAATGCTGCGCTTCGCTTCACCACAGCGGAGCCAAGAAGGATGTCGCGATCTGGGGACTACCAGGAGCGCATGGAGGACGAGCAGACTCAACGAGGAGGTCGCGCCACTGCTGTTGGATGCTGACAACACCGACGAAATTATGCGGGCGCTGCGCGACAAATTTGGAAACGCGACCGTGATCGTCGACGCCATGCTGGAGAAGGTGCGCCGCATTCCAGCGATCCACAGTGATGCGCCGCTACATGCGATGACCAGTTACGCCTCCCAAGTGCGGAAAGTGGTGGCGATGGTGCGAGGCTTAAATATTTAAGTATTGAAGAATTATAAGCATTTATTGGTATTTTGATTATAAGCTATACTGGTGTACCGACACTAACTTTTATGTGGAATGCACTACTAAAGTGAAGACTTTAAAAAGGTTTTTAAAAATATTAAGACGTGTTCACCTAAATGACAACACCAACATCAGACAAAAGGGCGAAACTGGTTACTGTATCGGACAGGTAGAATTATGATGGCAACATCATAAGACGATGTGATGATGATGATGATGACCCATCTGAAGTCGTGAATGTTGGCCCTAAGTCGGGCCTCGGTCCGTTGTATGGGCAGACGCTGTACGTATGGACCCACCACGCCTCCAGGCGGATAGTCGGGGTGGGCAACGAGCCGGCGCTGCGATCCTAACTGAGAGGATACTGCACCGACGCGATGTGTTTGGCATCTCCGACGGAGGACGTTGAAGAAATTAGACGAAGAAATTGCATTTTTTGTCTTATCAAATAAAGTGTTATGAAATATTTAAAATACTTAAGAAAATGAAATATTTAAGTTTGATGAAATATTTAATGAAATATCTTAAGAATGAAATATTTAAGAACTAGATAAGACATTTGTAAATGTAATATTGAATAAAATTGATGTTTCGTGGTCTTGATATACAGGGAAAGCTCGCGCGATGGGGATAAAATTATTTAAAAACCGCGCGGAGCGCCGCGGACCATCATAGAATGGCCGCTATTTTTATGGAATTAATGTAAATGTCCTGCCTCGAAGAGGCGAGGAAGTAAAAATACATAAGTATTTTAAATGTGCCAAATGAATCCTTTTATGTGATGAGTGGAGCGACGCGTCACTGAATGCGATGACTAGGTTCGCCTCTCAAGTGCGGAACGTGGTGGCGACCATCAAAGGATTCGACGACAAGTAACTCACTTCCCCGAAGCTTCTCGCCGAGATGGTCGAGAAGATGCCGATGCCGCTGCGCTTCATTTGGGTGCAGTCCCGGGAAGGGTGCCCTACATCCACTGTCCGGGACTTCGGGGAATGGCTAGCTCGGTCGCTTCAAGCGGCCCCCACCGCAGGCCTTCAGATAAAGAAGGCGGCCACACCCCGCAGCGGACAGGTGCACCAGCTGACCGAGCAACAGGAGGAGAGCAGACCATCAACTAGCCGGCAGGAAGCGGACTCGCCGGCGCGCAGCGATGTCTACTGCGCCCTGTGCGGGACGTCCGCGCACGGGATGCCGAGCTGCAAGGCATACCTGAAGAAGTCGGTGCCCGGCCGGTGGAGGGTTGTGAAGGAGCTCAAGGTATGCTACATTTGCCTGCAGCACGGCCACATGGTCAGCCGGTGCAGGAACCGACGGTGCGGCGAGGCGGGGTGTCACCAGCCCCACCACCAGACGCTGCACGGCGCGGCCCACCACAAGGGGAGTCGCGGGCCGCGCAACAAGGGAGGCGCGGTCCGCTCCAAGGATGCAGCACGACGCGCCCCGAAGACCTCCACCACTGGCGCGGCGTCCGCCGCGACATCGACATCTACGCCGGCGCCTGCGAACGAGACAGTGGGCCACCGAACACGGGCGCACCGTGTACTTGAAAGTGCTGCCTGTGACGGTCGTCGGCCCCCGTGGGCAGGCCGAAGTGCACGCGCTTCTCGACGAGGGATCGACGGTCACCCTCCTCGAAGAAGAAGTGGCTAGTGCCGTCGGTGCCAAGGGACCTGTGCGTGCGTTGCGTGTACACGGTGGGAGTGGCATGTGTTTGTCGGACAATCGGTCGCGAGCCGTGAGTGTAACAGTGCGAGGCGAGGACAGTGCCGAGTACCCCGTGAGAGCGCGCACCGTGCGAGCGCTCGCTCTACCGCCGCAGTACGTCGTGAGTGACCCGCGAGAATTTTCACGCCTGGGCCACGTCTCGACCAGTGAAGTGAGGCCCAAATTATTAATTGGGCAGGATCACGCGCATCTCATAGTGACACGGTCCTTGGAGGAGATGCCGGACGGCGGTATTCGGTCGCGGACGCTTTTGGGATGGGCCACGCATGGCATGCTCGGGACTCAGCCGCGCACGGGCGCGACGATTGTACTCATGCTCACCAGGAACAGCGCTCCCGCCGCGGACAGCCGGCTAGAGGCGCTCGTGCGCGAGCATTTCGCCGCGGACTCGCTCGGTGTCACCGCCGCCGCCGCGTGTAAATCGAGCGGACGCGCGCGCCGCGGTCATCATGGAGGCCACCACACGACAGCTGCCCACAGGCCATTGGGAGACCGGCCTGCTCTGGAGGGACGACAACAGCATCAGGGAGCTTCCGTACAACCGCCAATGCGCCCTCAACCGCCTGGCAGGTATCGAGCGGAAGATGTTGAAGGATGCTGCGTATGTCGCGGCGTACAGAGCGAAGATGGCTGAATACATCGCAGAGGGCTATGCTCACGCCCTGTCACCGACCGCTGAGTCCCAGTTGGCGGGGAAATTTTATTTGCCGCATTTTGCCGTATTCAACCCGAATAAGCCCGGCAAAATTCGGATTGTTTTTGACGCGGCAAGCAAGTGCCGCGGCGTCTGCCTCAACGACGTATTGCTGACGGGGCCGGATCTACTCAGTTCGCTCTTGGGGAGCATATTCCGGTTCCGGGAAGGACGTGTAGCGCTGGCAGCGGACGTCAAGGAAATGTTTCTGCGTATCAAGATTCGCCCGGCGGACCAGGCGGCACAGTTGTTCTTGTGGAGACAACCAGGCGAGCAGGACCCAACGACGTACCAGATGTCGTCTATGGTATTTGGGGCGACGTGCTCGCCTAGCAGCGCCCAGTACGTCCGCAACCGGATCGCAGCTGCCAGCGCCAGGGAGTTTCCGGCCGCGGCCCGAGCGGTCCGAGACACGTTCTACATGGACGATTATTTGGATGCCATGGACACCACGGATGAAGCCATCACCATGATGCAACAGGTGTCGGAGATACTACGTCGAGGCGACATGATGCTGGCCAACTGGGCGTCGAACGATCCGGAAGTGCTACGCCGGATCGACCCCACTCTACGGGCCGTAGAGCCGATGCGGATTATCGGCGGAAAGGATACTACGGAACGAGTGCTTGGAATAATGTGGGAGCCCGCCTCGGACAAATTTATATTCAAATTTGTCAATCTGCCAGAGATTACGGCGGAGGACCACCCGACGAAGAGGAACTTATTGAGCGCCGTTATGAAGATTTTCGACCCAGTGGGATTCCTAGCATGCTTGCTGATCCGATCGAAGATTCTTCTGCAGGATGTATGGCGGTCCAAGGTCGGGTGGGATGAACGGATACATCCCGAGCACGCCGAGAAGTGGCGGTTATGGTACGCACTGGTACGAGACAGCCAGTGCAGGATATAACGCCAGAGCACTCACGGCGTAGTAGCAGAGTAACATTGCATATATTTTGCGATGCTTCTGAGAAGGCGTGCTGTGCAATTGCATACTTCGTTGAGGAAGAAGAGGGCGGCATTAACGTAGCCTTCGTCTCAGCGAAGTGCAAAGTAGCACCATTGAAGCCTCTCTCAATTCCGCGGATGGAACTACAGGCGGCGCTCATTGCCGCACGATTGGCGGAGACCATCAGGAAGGAGCACCGCTGCGACATCTCCAGGACGGTATATTGGACCGACTCAACGACGGTCCTGTGTTGGCTGAGGACCGATCCACGGACCTATTCGGTTTTTGTCGCCAACAGACTGGGCGAAATCGATGAGCTGACGGACACCACGGCCTGGAGATGGGTACCTACTCGACACAATCCCGCTGATATTGGCACGCGGGACGGCGAGCCGCCGGATTTGACCACCGGCGGCATGTGGTTCAGCGGCCCGAGCTTCCTAAGGAGGGGTGAGTCAGCCTGGCCAAAGGAAAGAAATCATCCGCCACCTGACGTGGCTCAGCTGGAAAGGCGCCCGGAGACGGTACTAGTGACCCGGCAGCCTGCCACGGGGGGAGCGCTACCGGACGTACAGCGCTTCTCGTCCTGGACCCGCTTACTACGAGCCACCACATGGGTGCAGCGCTTCGCGGCGAACTGTCGCCACCCGGCCGCCGCGCGCGTCCGCCAAGACATCACGGCCGACGAGCGGGCCGCGGCCGAACGCGCCTGGATTTTACACGCTCAGGCAGAGACATTTTGGCCTGAGATGAAATCTCTCCGCGATGGGACATCAGTGCCGCGGACCAGTCGCTTGTACCACACGACGCCCCAATTGGATGGACATGGCGTCATCAGGATGAGCTCGCGACTAGAAGGCACGACGACAGAAGGGATACCGCCGGGACTAGGGGCGCCCGTCATACTAGAAGGTGGCCACCCGTACACGCGGCTAATGGTGCGTCACTACCATGAGCGCGAGAATCACCCGGGTACAGAAAGGACCGTAGCAGATATACGGGAGAACTTTTTGTGCTCAGATTGAGACCTGTTGTGCGCCGGGTGAAGTTTGAGTGCCAGCGATGCCGTATTGAGAAGAGCTAGCCGGCCCCGCCGATGATGGGCCAGCTTCCGGATTGCCGGCTGGCGCACCACACACCCGCATTCCACCACTGCGGACTGGATTACTTCGGGCCGATGCAGATAACCATCGGGCGCCGGAAGGAAGGAAGGAAGGAAATATTCCATTTTAATTGGCAAATCGGCGATGGGGGCCGTCTTTTTTGCGCTCCGAGCGCCCGATGAATCGAGCGCGCTGATTGCTCGGCCGCGCTAGTCAGGGGGAAGCTTTCCGGACTGTATAAATATCGCGCCGGGCGGGCGAGTGCCTCTTTCTGCTGGGAGCCTCTGCCGAGTACGCCTACTGGAACATTTTATTCTGCCTTTTACTTCTCACCCTGCTTGACCCCTGCTTTTCTTCTTTGGATTTGGACTCTGGAATTTTACTGACTTCTGCATTTGGACTTGGCTACGATTTTGGATTTATTGAACCTGTTTCATCACCTGAGGCGACGACTTGGCACGGATTTTGGACTTAGAAGAATTTTCTGCGCTCTGCATTCCCGGTCTGCGAGTACATCGACGGCTTCGGAAGCGAACTCAGCGGACCGCACCTGCTTTTATTGTTTCCGTGGGGAACAGTTACGATAGATTATTTAAAATTCGCCCAATCATAGATCATTTCAATTATCAATCAAAATTGAATTATAACCCTTCACATTTTTTATCTATCGACGAGCCAATGATAAAGTCTAAAGGAAGGTCCAGTTTGAAAAAATATATGCCTCTAAAGCCTATAAAGAGAGAGTTTAATATGTGGGTAGTAGCATGTGGGCTGACTGGCTACTGTTTAGGTATGTCCTTATATGAAGGCAGTCAAGGAGATATTCGACTTTCTCTTGGCGAACGAGTAGTTTCGAAATTAGTGGAAGCTTTTGAAGCGCGCGCCCCCCCGACCCCCTGACCTACCCAATTAGATTGATAAATTTTGTATTTAAATTAGTTATTATCTATACCTGATGATGAGAGGGACTGCTCCTCTCGAAACTATAGTTGTAATTTAATAGCTCATATTGTGTGTGTATTACAAAGTAAAGTAAAACATATTTTAAAGTCTTGGCTATTGTTTGTTTTAAAAAAAAATCTGTGAAAATGATAGAAAATTTATTAAAAAAAACTTTTTTTGCTGCGGTACTATCAGACAAACTAGAAAACATTTTCCCAAATCCCATTTATGTTTAGATAAGGATCTCAAAATGGGTGAAAGTGATGGGGTGATGACAACGGATATTGGAGTCTCTAAATGGAAAGATCGTACCTGTAGCCGAATAATAACAATAACCGAACAATAAGTATATGGGAGGTGTTAACTTATTTGACCAATTGCACTCAACATACAATATATCGTGGAAGTTATACTACTGCATTGACACGGCTATTGCAAATAGTTACATTTTAAATTCTACCACGGCCAAAAAAGTACAACTCCGTGGAAAACCTTTAACTCATTTAGTGTATCGATCTAAATTGGCTTCAGAGTTAATTGGAAATTTTTGTGGGAGGACAAAAATGGGCCCCTCTATCCTAACTGAGTCGAGGTAGGAAAAGAAATTGCCCAGATGGGACATGTTACTCTACCGAATTCTCAACGATTATTAAATGTCGGAGAGCACTTGCCCAAGGGGGGGTACCTAACAGTAATGACATGTGAACGCAAATATAAGTATTTAAAAAAAATTCAGTCTTGCCCCTGGGTCTAGACCCAACTAAAATGAGAGTTGATGTATTGGATGGGCTGCGTTACATTGCAAAGTCCTGGCTTGAGGTCGAAAGAGAGACGATAATTAACTGTTTCAAAAAATCGGGCCCCACCCAGGGCGTTGTGAAACAAATTTTGATAACTACTTGAGCAGTGACGATAATGTTTGTACCTTTGAAACATTAACAGTGGACGACATAATGGGCGCAGAAGACAAGGCGTCTCATGAGGAGCGCGTAAATGCAAAAGAGAAATTGACGCGTGAAAATTTTCAAGAAGTATTCACATGTATCGAAAAATTATAAAAATTTATTTGCAAATTGGATGGTGTAGTCATGATTCACAGGGGCTCTGTAATACAGTCCTTGCTTCAAAGAGCGAAACCAACTAAATTGGTTAATAAAAAAAAAAAACTAGTTAGTAAAAAAAAATTATGAAGTAGGGTGATAATTATACTTAAAATCTATCGGTATTGTGTGTATTCTTTCTACATCAATTATGTACTGTCACGAAATTTAATTAAATAAATCTGTAAACCATAAATGAATGCGAATGCACTTCACTACGGTATTGCGTCGCCACGTGTAAGTTATAAAAAGCCTTACACGTATAAATTATTTCTTCTTCTTCTTCAGCGAGCAGTACTGCCTCAGCCACGACATCTTGGGGGTCCAGGTGCATTGATATAAGATTCCACCCGGTAAATAATTCGATAAAGGCAACCATTACTGAGACATCCGAAAATCTAAGGTATCACACTTATTATTTTTATTTTTGGTTTCTTTCAGGACCCTCAACCTCGCTCACTCAAACTCATTCAAACCTTGAAGAAATCAATCAATCGTTCGCTTATTCACTAGCTCGTCCAGAATACGAGTTTAGATTAATCGTGATTTTTTAAATGTAAATTCAACGTTTTAGTACAAGAGAAACCTACATAAATCAGTTCAAATGTTTTGTTACTCCAAAATTCATGATAATGCGATGAAGATGAGTGGAGGATTACCCACAAGTCAAAATAATATTAAATTAAATTTACCTACTTAGGCTCGGTTGCGCCAGCAGAAGTAAATTTGGTTCGAGTAACATTGACCCGAGTAACTTTTTTTACCCTCAGTTCAGAGTAAACTCGATTTCGGGTTGCACAAACAGCTTTTTTACCGCTGTCAAACCAATCATAAGGCTAATAGGGTGCCAAGCGGAATAAACCTCAAATACCGCATTTGTCTATGGAATTTGATTTATTTCAGTTTTTCACCACTGGCAATACGTACTTTTGCGGTTCAAAACCAGTTCAAACAAACCACTTTATTCTATAAAACAAACCAAACAAACGTCAAACCATCGCTAAAATAACGCGAAATTAAAAGATTCATTTTAATATTTACAAATTTCAATACGAAAATGACAGCGACAAAATTCAAATGACAAGTACCTATATGGATAAATGTCACATTTTCAAATCAGCTGTGAGAGGACGGCCATTTTTTTTACCAATGTTTTTACCTTTACCCATCTATCTTGGAGAGTAAAAAAAAGTTACTCAGATGTATGTACTTCGGCGAGTTAAATATTTTTACCATAGATGGCGCAACCCGTTTTAGTAAAAAACGTTACTCATGTAACTTTTTTACTAAAACTTTACCTTTACTTTGGATGGCGCAACCGGGCCTTAGAATTGTGATTATTTGTATCCGCCTAAGTAGATTAATTAAATGATAATGGTTCTTAAATGGAACAGGATGGAGGGATATCCATCATTTAAATCCTAACATTGTCGTATCAATCGAACTAAACGATGTATCATCGACGGATAACTACATGTGTCCGCGAGTAAAAATAAAATCTTAATATATAAAAGCTATCAGATAATAATCCTGAGCGGTAGCATTCACAAATCATCTCCGAGCGAGGGCGAGAAAATCAAAATTCGAGGAATCTTCGGGAAATAGGAGCATGCTGATGGACGCGGCGGATCCAGATGCACGACGGACGAGAAGGATGCTGTCTCAAGGGCGAGGGTGTGCGCGAACACTCCCTGGAGCTTCCCTGACGACTTCTCACGGATGGCGTCGTCTCACGCACCTACACATCAAGATTGTCATCTCTTAAAATTCTTTGCCCTAGATTAGCTACTTGGTTTCTGATTTAGAATGACCGATAATTAGATTTAGCGCAGAATAGTGGCCAATTCTCGATAATAACATGAGAAATAAAAATAGGTTCAGCTAGAAAATGGTAGGAATTTTGTATGTAGTTAGATGATAATATTTTGTAAACTTTTTGTGATAAATCATGTATGAAAACTAATCTCTTTCAGTTCAAATTGTGCAGTCCATGTAAACAAGCCAAATATTATTTCATGTAATTTACTATCCGCTATACTTGATCGAGTCGAGCCCACATATACCCTGAGTCTCTTGTTTTACGATGGCAGTTGGTGGCATTGGTGCGACGGACGGGTGATGTAAAAGCATCGGAAGTGAGATCTCTTCAAGATCTTTTCAGGTAAATATCACCCGCCCGAAGTTCCCTCGCAGTACTCTATTTTAAATTAATGCCTTTTGTTTTTTTATTGTTGTATAAATATATGTTAAGTTGATTGCATTGATTTCATTTCCCCTTTCCATAATTTTTAAATAGCCATCAGCATAGCTAGACCAGCCACGTCTGTGTATGCCTTTAATATTCTTGGTTTTGGATATCCGACCAGACATCGACCCGATGTTCAATCCTACTTTCTTCGCTTTGCGTAGAACCTCCTCGTGTAACAACTCATTCTAAGTTTTTGTTTTGTGTATGTTTGTCGTGCAATCTTCAACTTATTGAAGACATTCATAAGTCTAATATCGTGAAAATTTTCTTGTTTTTTGATTTCATATTCATGATATATTAGACGTTGATTAGAAATGAAGCCAAAAGTCCGTCTGAAATGAAAAATAGTCCATCGAAAGGTTAAAGTTAGACGCAAGTCTGACAAGCTTATGACGACCACCCGCACCTCCCCACTGGTAAAGACAATCCGGACGATTTTAAGCTATCTCCCAGGCCAAGAAGTCCTTAAGCCCATCGCTGACTTCATATTTAAAGGCTTTGGTTATTCAACAAATGCACGAATAAATGGATTAGATTTTGACGCCAAAACTAGCTATGGTGGCGCATTTTCAGCGACGTGCCTGCGTGTGCGCGATTTAATCGCATTTGCCTCTTCATCAACTAGAAGAGAGAGCTCAGAAATTTATGAGAATGCCTCGTTTACAACTAAAATTGATGTAGTAAAGTGTGCAGCTAAAGTAGAGGTTTGTCTGCTGGGCGGCATGACTAAAATTGAATAAGCATATTAGCCAGTCATTAGACACCCATTCCTACATCTATAAGGACATTAGCGAGATGGCCACCGCCAGAAAAGATTTAGTGCTACAAATCAGTAAGTTTCCATCCTATTGGCAATGTGAGCGAGTTACGCTTAGATGACGTAATTAGAGTCTTATATATTGGATTCGAGGACATAAACCGAATCTCGTATGATACCTTTACATCTGATGAATTTAGCTGCAGTGGTTCCGTATCCGCATCTTTTATCATATTAGCGGAACGCCCCGGAAACAGTCCATCAACAAGTAGATATAAGATGGATGATTTAAATGATTTGTTTAATCATTTATTATTCACATCATATGGCATGAATAAGATTAAGAGAACGCATAAAGCTCTAAATAAATATGTTATGTTATATATATGTTATCCTAAGGGAACAGTGGATGAAAACTCATCTCATGCTGTCAGTTGATTTCTGGCTGGATCAAAGTATGTAGGTATATGCAATATAAAGTGACTTCTTGACTCAGGACTGATTTGACAATCATTGAAACCTTATTCTTGTAATAGTACTTGTAGCATTAATAACTGAACATAAATAAGCTAATAATAAATAGCTCATTTCATACGCAATATGGAATTGAAGTCGGATCTGATAGCTAAATCTCATTTTCTCAATTTTGCAAATTCCTCAATTCTACACTAATTTTTTGGGTTCCCTAGAGTGTAAAAGTGAGGTTTTACTGTAGTATCGTAAAATAGATTTGTCATAACATAGAAAAATTCCAAGTCTCGCACTATCGGTACTTCGATGTTTTGTTACAACGGCGATAAGATATTAGTTTCCTACAAAGCCAAGTGGAACAAAGTTGTTCTTGTTTTGTCGACAATTCACGATCAACCGAACATCGAAGAAGCTACAGGAAAACCAGAAATAATTCACTTTTATAACAGTACCAAGGGTGCAGTAGACACTGTTGATCAAATGTGTGTGTTAATCGAAAAACCAAAAGATGGCTACAATGCGTTTTTTATAATATGCTAAACCTGTCTGCAATCATTGCTTACGCTGTCCACATCTCGAACGTGAGAAACAAAAACAAGCCGATGTATCGGTGCGATTTTGTCAGAAAGGTAGGAGACCAACTAATGGAGCCCTGGCTACAGCAGCGAATAGACATTTTCAAAGTTATAAATCATATATGCGGCGTGACATCAAGGTCATGATAAAAGATATTCTTGGTGATTCTCCCAACCTAGAACCTCCCGTTCATACTGTAATAAATGTGCGCAAAATCTGTTATTTATTTCCATCAAGGGCTCGCAGGATGACGACAACACACGATGCATGAAATGCAAAAATGCCATTTGTAGCTCATACAATGTTGACAAATGTGGCAAGCTGCTCACTTACAAATAAACAATAGAATTCAAATGCACAGAAGATAATAACACCTATCTCTCTAGAAACAAAAATTCCAAATTTAAGATCATTTATCGTGGTCGATTTCACAGTACCCTGTATTGTTTAACAGCAATATTATATATAAATTTTCTACAATCTCATACAGTTTATACTTCTTCATTCATTCTCATCGCCTGACATCTCCACATCACTCTTTTCATCTGAGGAATACCCTGTGACAAAAAGCAGATTCCTGGGTTTCTGCTTTAGTTCTCGCTTTACTTGCTGCTGGATCTTCTCCCGCTCCTCCCGGGCCACCCTTACCGTGGCCAGTTCTCGATGAATTTTCTTACTGGGGTTGTTGATCACTTCCCCCTCCCCCATTGGTCTCTTTCCTTCCGTCACTGCCGGAGTGTCACCAACCAACTGCGGGAATTCTGCAGGGGTGTGCTCTGCGGCGAATTGATGGCATATCAATTCTTCCTTGGCCTCGCATTCATCATCTGCAAATTAATATATTTATCAGTTCCAATGTTTAGATAAAATATATCATTAAATTATTTAAAAAATTGTAACATGGGCTAAAATAAAAACGAATATTACGGTAAAACCCCATTAATTTGAACCTTGGTAATTCGAAATTCGCCATAATTCAAAATTTCCCAAAAATCCCAAATCCCAAAATGTTACTTTCATAGTAGTTTAGCCCCGGTAACTCATAATTCAAAATAAATTTAAGCTTCTTGCGCCATAAATGAATACATTTTAGGTCACATAATTTGACATTTCTTAAGTTATAAAAAACTAATAATGTGCGGGGTTTTTTGACCGCGCGCTCTTGTGTGGAGTGTCCTTTATGGTAACTTGTGGAATCCACTTTATCTCTGCATAATATGTCACAATCTTTCAAATTGGAGAATTCTATGCATGCTTCTTCAGTTAGTTGACTACCTAGATATGCGGCGACAGTTTTAGTTTGTGCTAATTCGTTCGTACTTTAATGCATTTCAAATTGTTTTTCACTTTCTTAATTCCTTTTTCCGATAACTGTGCTTGTGTTGTTAAAATGCTTTATTTTTTTTAAAACAGTGTTTCTTAACCAGTGGTCTTTGGAAGCATTTCAAGTGGTCCGCGAGCCATGCCAATAAATAGGTGATAAGAATCCACACGACATAACCCGAGCGCATAACACGCCCGACTGCGACTCGAGTGGACTCGAGACGCGTGAATTAGAGACGCGCACTTAGAGATTTTTTTGTATGAAGAAGTTTGGTTATTAGTAATCTGTGATAAATTTACTATATTTTGGACCGGAAAAATGTTAGATACTCTGTGCGGTTTTTTTTATTATAAAAAAATAAAAATTGTTCACATTCCAAAGTGATGACGTCACGCGGGTCAGCTACGACAGTCAGCTGGCTGCCGCGCGGGGTTACAATTCGGTTTGTAAAAACTTGTGTCTCATAAATTATTATTATAAGCAACTACTCTGTTTTCAGAAAAATCCCACCAAAAAGAAAATATGACGACAATTATATTAAACTGGGCTTTACTTCAATAGTAATAAATGGGGAAACTAGACCTCAATGCGTATTATGCACAACTGTTCTTGCTAATGACGCTCTAAAACCGGCAAAGTTGGAACATCATTTGAAGACCGTACATCTGAATTTTTGTGACCGTCCGCGAGAATTCTTCGAAGGCAAACTAACAAACCTTAAAAAAATAAACTGGGCCCCAGTGGAACAGTCAAGCTACATCTGAAAAACATTATCTGCATCATTTGAAGTTTCAAAATTGCAAATCGAAAAAAGCACACACAATCGTCGAATCTCTAATAAAGCCTTGTATGCTCAAAATTGCAGAACTTTTAGGCCAGGAGGCTCAAAAGAAAATTCGTGAAATACCACCTTCAAATGACACAGTAAAGTTGCGAATTCAAAAAATGTCAACTGATATTGAAGAACAAGTTATTGACAAGATAAAAGTAGTCCTAGTAATAGTATTACAATGTGATGAATCTACTGACGTTTCGCAATGTTGCCAATTACTTGTGTATGTTCTATTTTTGGATGAAAATAAAACTTTTAAAAAGGAGTTACTATTAATATTGCAATCTCAAAATTATTTCTTGAAATATGCAAAAAAAAAAAAAAGCAGACATTTTTCACAAATTTAATGACTTTTTTCATGAGTTTTTCTATTTCTGGCGAATTTCGCTATCGCATCGCATTTTTTTTAGTGCCTTGAATTTCAAATCAACAAAGTTCTACTGTAATTAGTTAAATATTTCAGCAAGTAATAATAATATAATTTTAAATTAATTTTATGCAGATAAATTGAAGAGGTGTAAAATGCTTATTGACTAACCAGAGTTAATGAGCTCAAGGCCATAAGCGTGGTCCCGGAGCAAGGCGTGCACAGTGGGGTACTCCACCAGACACTTGCCCACCAGGTTTTGGGCAATGCTCAGGTCCGAGTCCAGCTCGTAATACTTGCCCGAACAGCCCTTGATGCGGTCCGCTGCAATTAATAAATTAACAGATTGTCGTACCGGTCTTATATTTGTTCCATATACCATAGACTTACGATTATCTGGGATAGATAGGTGGAGGTAAAAATCTCGGATAATCAAATTTCTGGGCTGATCCAAAAGGATTGAAAAATTTACTAAAAATGCAGAAAAGTATTTACACACACCACAAAGCCACCAGGACGCTGTAGGCTTGTCAAATACTTTTATGCACAATGAAGAAGTTCCCATTTTTTTTATGGATAAATTATAAAAAATTAAATAAAATGAAACAAAAATGAGAAAGAATCAAACTCTACAAATGAAAAAGTTTTTTTTTATTGCATGACAGATTGCTCCTTTTATTGCAAGACAGATTGCTCACACGTTATGATGTAAAGTGAGTATTTATATGGTGATCTTCTACTTGTTGCTTTCGATGCAATCATTAAATACACGATCCCTCAATTCATTCAAGAGTTGCATACTGTGCGTTATGATGTGCCTATTCATTACATCCATTCTGCATTTTGGGACATGAAATAACTCTTGATCTCGATTTCGCAAATAAGTATTTGGTACAAACAGGGCATAATTCTCCAGCAAGTTCGGAGCGTCAACTAAGTTATGGGACTTTAAAGTTGCGTCGCAAAAATAATTTTGTTTCGTGCGATGAAAGGCAAAATTTTTCAATTTGTTTAATTCAAAGAAAAAATCTTGGTAAAAAATTGTCTATGGTTCGCATCATATACATTATAGATAAAATTATTGAAATGTCAAAACGTATGGAAAATCTCCAAACTTTACAGGGTAATAACCTTTTAAATACTTACGACTGTCAAATTTTGATTTCAGTTTTGCCATCAGGGCACTTAGCTACACTAGGATACTTATTTTTAAGAAAATCGAGCGAGGCCATAAAGCAAAGTTTAGCCAAATGGTCTTTTGATTGTGGTCGACCTATAGACATAAAATAAATGTTTTGAGAGATTACTTTTCCCACGCAATGACGGTTAAGTGATTTTTTCGACTCTAAATACGCGTTTGGTCATTATGAACAATGTGTGTAGATTTTCTTTTTCAAAAAAAAAAATTTTTCAATGACTTTTAAATTCGTCCCAGATAAGCTGTATTCCGATGAGTTTTATTTGTAGGTTGGTTATGCGAGTCAATCGTAACATGCTTGTCCTCATACAGCAAATGATACATGAGAAAATATTAACGCACTAGGGTGGAAAAAAGTGCATCACTCGTGAGAGAGCTCCGATCTAGCACCATCTGATTAACACTTATGCAACATTACTGTGATGGAAGATTTAATAAAGTTTTAGTGAAGTAAATACTGGTCCTAACAGAGCCCTACAAATGGAGAATCAAAAACCTGCTTGAACAATGGAGTAATGTCACGTCTATCGACAAAGAATTTATTTCAGAATAATGTTACAGTAGAGAAAGAGAATTCACCTTTCAGGAAGAGCCTGATGTTGGGCACGCCGGCAGCCCGATAGCAATCTAGCCTGGGATCATCTTCCTGCAGCCTCTCATGTAGGATCTGCCCAAGGCGCGTGCTTTCCTTCAGCGGCCCGCCCCTGTGGAGACAGTGAGGATCAGTTCTCACATTCTCTTCAAATGCTCAATTTATAATCAAACAAAATAATGGATCTCACTTGTTAGGGACGAGATAGTCCCCAAACAGCCAATCGACCCTCCAGAATATGTGTTGACCCTTTCCGATTCGACTGGTATTACTTTTTCTACAGGCAAAATGTTCCGGAAGAAACAGAAGAACGGTGCCACGCTCACGGGCAGCACGCTTCAGCCTGTTGAGATGCTGGAGAAAGACGAAATGTGTGAACAGCATACCTACACCATTGTCCAGGGAAATGTGCCTCGTGCACTTACATCGGTTAACATTAAATGCTTCTTGTCCTTAGTATTTGGGAATAAATGCAGATCTTGGGTTTGGGAGCTGTCAGATACGCGAACCATAGACAATTATTCAATGTTTCAAAGGAAAAAGCTTCATTTGTCACACTAACAAACGATTTTTAAACTGGAATTACTCGTTTAATATAAGAAGTGCGGGATTATTTTATGACATTTTTGGAATCAGGAGACTCAATTATACCGGAAGATTAGTTAATATTTCATACAGCTCCCAAACCCAAGATCTGCATTCCACCCTCGATGTTACTTACATGTGGGAGTGGTTTATCAATATGAGTGTAGCGCTTCGCAATATTCCTTTGTTTTCCATAAACAAATCTGGAACATTCTTCCAGAAACATGTAATCACTGTAGAAATCTGTGCTTGAAAAATCTTTGAGACTCACAAATTTCGTTCTGTCTCGGATGCCATCACATTCTAGTTCTTTCTTATGTATATTCACACAGTCCAAGCAACATGTCTTCACTTCACATTTTGGACACGTGTATTTAGCATCATTTTTATTACAGACTTCACATGCCGACAACCTGAAAAAATACATGAATAACAATATATTACTATTCGATAAAAAGACAACGCGTTATTATCCTGTAAAAACAAAAAATGTAAGTCTAATTTTTTAGAAGTTTATAATTTAGTTTGATTTTACCTTGACTCTCGAGTAATGTCGCTCGGGGCATTGTCACACATTTTGTGCGAAAACCGTAAATATAATTAATTAGAATAAGGCGGCGAGCAGGCGATCGCATAAATCAACAAAATTCATGAAAAGGGGAAAATTGATAACGAATAACCAGTAATAACCACGTAATATCCACAGAACCTTTACTTCATGCACAGAATCAAAAATAGTCGATAGTCACTAACCGGAAATCAATAGGGATGGGCGTTGAATGGACGGACTAGTTGAAATCAACCGTTGACGTTACATCGACGCGTCGACCGTTTACGTTTATCGCATGGACTAGTTGAATTCGTAGACGGTGGACAGCGGACGCCGTAGTCGGTGGAAGATTCGAGATTAACGCAATGCAAAGCAACGAGCGAGAGCAAGACAAAACGTCTCCGTTTATTTCTTTCTCATCTCTCGCTGTCGACTTGTAGACGCCATAGACGTCATAGACGGCTCGACGGATAATTTCATTTCAACTCTAAAGTACACGACCATAGAGTGCAGATCTGTGTACACGAACAATGACAGAGACTTGAAATTTGAATGCGTGCGTAGGGTGAGATAGGTTTAATAAGCTATTATCTATTATTTTTTTACTTGATTTGTGCGATGTGCGCGTGCGACGTTTCGGTGAATTCCCAATTTTGCGCTGTATAAAATAAAACAATTCTGTTTAATTATTTTATTTTTTATTGAACTAATATTTTACTGCTTACACCTGATATTATTGTGTATACCTACTTCTTTCTTTATTATATATAGAAAGAAGTATATAAAACAATATGTAAAAGCCTATAATGTGCGTAAACAAAAAATAATACAATATTTCTTTTTACATATAAGCACAAGCAGCGGTTTTACTTTCCCCGAAACTATATTCCTTCGAACTTCTTTAAATTTTAAAAATTAACGTCATAAAAATAGCCAACGGTTGAGCCGTCGAGAAGCGTCGCGTTGAACCGTAGACAGTTGACCATCGTCCCGATGTTTAGACAGAACGTCCGCGACGTACGCGTAACGAAGTTGACGCGTCAAGTAGTTGACGAATTCAACTAGTTGATCGTCTCGTCGATGGATGGACGTGGACGGTCTCGTTTCGTCGACGGTAAATACGTCGACGACCCATCCCTAGAAATCAAAGAGAAGTCGGATAGAGATGGTCGTTCATGAATGAACTGTTCATTTTCCGGAACGAATGAACTGTTCAGTTAATTTTCACGAACAGCCGTTCATCAGTTCAGTAGTGATTTGATGTGGCTGTACGTGTGTGACTATTCTATTGTCTTTTTTTATGGATATGATCCCTTTGAAAAGACCGGGGCAGGTGAAACTGTGGGGAGAATTATTATTAAAAATTTCAAATATTTTAACAATATTTTTGAGTACGTTCAAATTTATCGAGAATACAATTACCTAACGGATTTTTTCGTCCCCAGAGAGATCGTCATTATCAAGTTATATTATAAATTTTTCACAGATAATAAGCTATTTACACGGGAAAGTAGGTATGGAAGTTTTTGGGTGTTTAAAGAATTTACGATCTATCATATGGCTAGCTTAAGATCCCTTTTACATAATAAGATGCTCACGTTGCTTCATACTCTAGTCAAAAATTAGTTATCTCATTAATATATCGAGGTTGGAAAGTCAAAAGAGCTTTAGTGATTATTTACAAGAGAGCATAAGAAAGTTCCGTCAATCTGATTTTGTCAATGTTTCTTTTATTATTAAACGATTTCCATATTTGTTTTTCCAAAACACATATGGAAATAGTTAAATAATAAAAAATATTGACAAAATCAGAGTGACAAAACATTATTTTGCTCTCTTGTAAAGTTCAAAATAATCACTAACGCCCTTTTGGATTTCTAAACTCGATATACTGGTTCATGGAGTGACAAATATCAGCCATGGATGGCGTTAGAGTAAATCAAAGTAAAACGTGGTATATAAATATATATTGTAGATTTAAGGATTAATTGAGTGTTTTTGTTTTATTTTAAAAAAATGTGATAAATATTTAATGATTCGTGGTTGTGTATTTGAATTCCCGCTCCCCCTTCCTTGACAACGCATTTTCTTGATAGGCGAATACGCGTAGCGTCGCGAGCGAATCACGCAAGTTGATTTCCACCGTATCAACCACAAATATCAAATTTTTGGAAGTTGTACATAAATATGTTATATATATATTATATATATATATATATATATATATTATCTGTTTTGCTTGAGGTTTCGCGAGCGTTATTGTAGTACAAAGGAACTCTGGACTCCCCTCGCGTTTTCTGTAAATGGTCTCCGTGAGAGACCAAGGCCGACGTTTTTCGACACGGTAACACTGCCATTGTCAGCGTGCCAATAAGGCACCTTATTGTGGGAGACTTTGCATGTCACCGCGAATCAAGTACGGTTTTTTAGTCCGTAGCTTTGAGGCCTTTTTCGGCCTTGACAAGGGCAGCGTGTTACCGTTCTAAACGTCGGCCTTGGTTTCTCACGAGACCAAATTTACAGAAAACGCGAGGGAGTCCAGAAGTTCTTTTGTTTCATATATATATATATATAAATATATATAGAGTATATATATATATATATATATCTATATATATATTATTCTATATATAGAACATATTTATGTACACTTCCAAAAATTTGATAAATGTGGTTGATACGGTGGAAATCAACTTGCGTGATTCGCTCGCGACGCTACGCGTCTTCGCCTATCAAGAAAATGCGTTGTCAAGGAAGGGGAAGCGGGAATTTAAATACACAATCACGAATCATTGAATATTTATCACATTTATTTAAAATAAAACAAAAACACTCAATTAATCCTTACTAGAAGACTTAACACTAACTTAATAATTACCCCTAGTGTAACGCAAGCAGTCGAAATCCACAAAATTTTAGCGTGTCCTATCACATATCACTACCAAAAAAACATATCATTCACAAGCACACGTCGTCGTCACTATCTTGGAGGCCGCGGGTGGCAAGCCGCGAGGCCGCGGCAACCGCGGACGGAGCGCATGGTCCAAGCCGCGCGTACTCGTTCGTCCTGTCGCGGTCACTGAATCCGCGCTTGGCGGGAGGCATTCAGCTTCTCTCGGAACCCTCGTCGAGGCGTGGTGGCCGTAGCCCCTGGCCTAGGTCACACGCGCTGTCCCGCCGACTATCCTCACTACATCGGCAGGCGTCTGTCCTCCGTCGGGAACCTCTCGCGGAAGACCGGCCACCACTGAGGCGCGGTGGCCGTGGCTCCTCCGACTTCTTCCTCTGGAGCTTCTCGTGGAGAACCGGCCACCGCCGAGGCGCGGTGACCGTTGCTTCTTGCAGCTAATCCTTCGCTCCGGTGGCGTCACAACGGGCGCGGGAAAAATGGCGGCCACCCAGACAGGTGGCGTCCCGAGGCGAGAGATTCGCCCTCGGGGAAGGATCGACATGAACCATCCTCGGCGCGGGGTCAGCACAACCCCGCTCACTCCCCTGCTCTGCGTTTGGGCGCGTTTGGCGGGCGAAACTTTGGCGCGAAATTTTCGGCGCGTAAATAGTTCCGACCACTGTCTGACTAATACTAAGCTATAAAATAATATTGAACATACAAAATCTTATTCTAAAATAACAATATTATTATAAGAATGTCCTTAGGTTTTCACGGCCACTCAGAATCTTCAAGTTTGTATTTACTGGGGTATTATGCCGTGTTGTTACCTTTCGGGCCGACGTTTCGGATCCCATTGCAGGGTCCATCATCAGGGCTGATGTGTTGTTGTGATGTGATGAGTGTTGGTGTTGTGGTTAAGTATCGGCTTGCAACACACATCAGCACTTATCAGTTCTACATGACAAAATCATGAGACAACATTAGTAAATAACATCGAAGTTCGCAGTCCAGTGGCCATGTCACTGGCTCTGCATACTGAGAATGCCGGGTTCGATTCCCGGTGAGGTCGCAATACATCTCTCTGATTTCTTTAAAATCTAGGTGTTCTTGTCGGACCGCAATTAAAATTGGGCCTTCATGCCCATTGTAGCATTAAAAATTTCTGTACATATGGTTTGAGGGCATAGTCCCGGTCTCCTACAATATAGCAATTACCAAATCTGGTACCTAGTACCGTTTGTCGTAACTTGATATTTTGTTTGGACATAATGACAAATATATTTCTGATTTTTATAGTGCTCTTCGGCTGACTAAAATGTGGTCTGAGGAGCCATTGCTCTGGTAATGGCTGACCCTATCACCTTCGCACCTTTCATCGATATAAATGTAATATTATCAAAACCCGGGTGAAATAGAAACCTTGAAAAAAAATATTGTCGACAATGCCCTGCGGTAAAATTCATTTAGAGTTGCGGAAAAATCAATTTCTTCTGACAAAAAAGTATTGTTCGAGATCTAAGTAAATTACTTCTCCTGTTAAGGATATACTGTAGGATCAGTCGATCGTCAGAAAAGCCTGTGTCACCCTACATAATATTGTACATTTCGACACTTTGTATGTAAAATGTCGAAAAATTAATAAAAATATATTTTATTGACAGATGTCAATTACATTGCACAGTGCGCATGTGCGACTCTGACCGAGAGTTTAATCTAAAATTTCCGCTCAGAATTCTCTGACAGATTTCGCTTAATCCGAGTTGAAACAACCCGTTTTTGAAAAAAGTACTAAAAATTTGAGTTTAAACTCTACGCTTACTTTGATCGACCTTGAAACAACCGGGCCTTAGGCTTTCCAAGGATTTTCGGTTCGAATGCAAAATGATGGCCGGTATCCAGAAAATGCTCAGCCAGTGCTGATTTTTCTAGATGACCGAGTTTGCATGCCCGTTTATGCTCGTTGATCCTTTTGGAAATTGTACGCGTCGTTTGTCCCACGTATACTTTTATCGCAGTCTTGACAATCAGTCTATCCGAGTATATGCTGGTGTTTATTCAAATCATAAATATAAATTTCAATTAAATAACTCATTATATAAATAAGATGAATGAATTTAAAAACAAATGCTATAATTATTGTAAAAATAATATAGAATTGTAGAACATAAGATATATTATTTATTATAGATTGTACTATAGATTAAATTAGATGTAAATGTGAATATGTAGGTTATTATGGATAGTATATTAGTAAGAATGTAACGTGTTAAATACTAGTTAACATACAAGATGTAAAATTAACTAACTTAAGGAATTAAAAAAAAACACTTAAATTTCAAAATATATTTAAGTGGTTTATACAAAGTTATTTAATTAAAATTAATAATTTTGTCCAACTACAAAGTTAATGCTATAAACATCAAAAATATTTATTCAAATCCTTTGATTGTAGATCATAGCTCTTCCCTGTGACTTCCCAATCATCCGCAATGGTAAGAAGTTGTTGAACAGTATCGAAAAGTTTTAAATATTGATTGTATTATTTGTATGTATCTACTTATATTTTTTATTAATTACACCTACATACATACAAATAATACAATAAATATTTAAAAATGTCAATGTACAATGTTGCAGAGTCAATTGAAAGAATCAAAAAGTTTTGCTTTCTTCTGTTTTTTTTGCGGTAGCACCACAGAAAGGGCCAGGGTTATACCGATCTTTTGATATTTCGATAATACTGGTGCCATTCTCAACGCATGTGTTTATCTCCACTTTCGCTCGAATACTGAGCGGCAGGCATGTGTGTAGAGACAATCCGATATTGCCCCGACCGCCGTGCACCCTAGATCGGCTCTGCGGCAGGCTTGTGAGTAGCGGCCTGTAGTCAATCGTGGTGGTGGTTTTATGTAAATTTAGTCGCAATGGGTTGTTTGACCGGGAAACGGGAAACGCCGCGCATTCTATAGTTTTACAAAAACAACGATTGTGATTGTTTGTTACCTGAACGACGGTGATTGTTTGTTACCTGTTCCATCTGTTAGAGCTGTTCGGGTTTCATAAGTTTTTCCACTATTGAAAATTCAAAAAAAAAAACTGCAGGTTGTATGACAATGGATGTTTATTTCATTGAAAGAACACAATTGGGAAGAATTGTGAAGCGATCTCATGTGACTAAATTTTTAAGCACCAAATTCTTTCCCACTGTTACCCGCGCATCCCTTTTTACACGTTTCCCACTCCGAAGTGATTTTAAAAGAACAAAATTTTGGCCCACTGTATAATATTATATTGAACGTACCTATTATTATTTGTGGAACGCATAAATGAGCAAAGATCATAGATAAGATAATATAATAAAAGGTATGGCAAAAATGCATCTTTGATGGCAACATCAAATGAATCATACAAATGCATAGATTAAGTTGATCAGCTGTCATTAACTGTCAATGTGACGTTATTATTCCGGATTTTCTAAACAATAATCTGCAATTAAAACATAATCGAGGTTTGCATGGTTATAAAACGCGTAATTTCGTCTCTTTATTTTTAAGATCTATTTCTTAAATCGCAATGGCGAATGACCGAGAAGTTTTACGAGAAATATGGGAGGGAAAACTCCCAGTTTGCTTCCAACTCGATCAGGACGAAGTGTTTGAATTGCAGCAGCCCGACCCATTTTTTCTTATGGTACCCAGACTCAGCTATTTCCCTATAGTAACGGAAAAGGTTAGTTAATTTTCAAACAATCTCATAATCCATTCATTCAGTATATTAATAAAGAAGAAATAAAGCATTATTTTCGATGTTACATCTCTTTCACTGGAAATATATATATTTTATTAATAAACCTGTTGAGGATTATTATATTTTGCTAAAATTTCAATGGAAAATATCTACATCAAAAACACACATTTATCGTCACTTCTTACTTTATGATTATTAGAATCACTTAGAATAACTTGTATTTCAGAATAAAATAACAAGCAATAATTTCGTCTCCTAGCCTTTTTAAGTACCTAAGTACTTGTGTAATACCTGGCGGGAATTTCTCTCCTGACTCTCAGTATACAGATGACTGCTAGGGTTTTATTTTCTTTACAATATTCTTTGTTCAATTATTATACGAAATTATTAAATTATTGTTAAATCTAAAATTATTAAAAGTTTTTCATCTATTGTAGAAGCTTGAAAAATAAGTGTTGTTTTACAGATCAAGAAGCATTTTATGCGCTTCATATCTCAAGAGAAGTCGGACAATGAGATGTGGTTGGACTTCAATGGACAGCCCCTGAAGTGGCACTATCCCATCGGTGTTCTGTATGACTTTCACACTTCGGGTGATCTTCAACTTCCGTGGACCATCACGGTGCATTTTGATAAATTCCCGGAAGACATAATTATAAGATGTCCAAATAAGTAAGTGGAAATATGTTCCTATTGATGATACATTTGATTCGAATATTTTTTCTGCTGAAATAGTTTTCCCCGGGAATTGTTCCGGAGTCCTCTAGGCAATTATTTATTTTGATTCAAATCATGTATAAATTATTCATAAGCTTGACCAGTTGCGGCATCTCTTGTTCACAAGTAACATCATATTACAGTAAACCCCGTTAATTCGAACCCCGATTTTACGAAATTTGCCATAATTCAAAAAATTTCACACCCACAAGTCCTAAAATGTTAATTTCACAGTAGATTCACCCCGATAATTCGAAAACCCCGGTAGTCCATAATTCTAAGTAATTTTTAGCCCCTTGCGCCATAAATCAATACATTTTAAATTTAAAAAAATATTTTATTTAAATATTTGATACTTTAGTAATAGAAATATCGCGATTTTTGTACTAGCATAATAAATAATGCATTTCCTAAATGATTTCTCGAAATATGCAAAAACACAGACTTTTTCACAAAATTAACGGCTCTTTATGAGTTTTACTATTTTTGGTGAATTTTGCAATTGTATAGATTTTTTTTTGTGCCTTGAATTTCGAATTAACAGGGTTCTGCATAATTCAAAATGTTTTTTTTGGGTCCCTTGAATTTCAAATTAACGAGGTTCTACTGTATTGCCAATTGGGCGTTTATGTCGCTACGGTAGAAAATAGATAAAAATAAATTCTTTCTTGCTAAATTGTCTACCAATTATTGACTTTAAAATAAAAATAAAAAACTATTTTCTCTTTGATAGATGCTTATTTTCCATCCAACATTGTTGTTGAAACTGTGACATCTAAATGATTTGGTTTAGTTAAAATTAGTTAGTATGAATGCAACTTTGTTCATTTTAAAATGTATCCTTTTTATTTAAAATGTCCTTTCTAATAATGTTGTAATAAAAAACAAAATAATAATAAAATGCGGAATTTTTTCAGTAAGTATAAGTTCAAAATAGATTCAAAAAGTTTAATCTTATTTAAAAAATAAGTGTTTCCCCGAAAAAATTGTTATCATTTCACCATTGTGCTCTATGTATGTATTCAATATATATACATATTTGGAACAAAGATTTCAATTGCCATTCAAATGTTCTTATTCAACTGACAAAACATCTGTTGAGCAAGTATAAATATCTAAGGCCAGAACAAAGCAATAAAACTTTGTTAACAATGAGAGGCATCAGATATATAAATTTTAAATAGCTAGCAAAAGTCGCAAGCACTAAATCCCTACACTCATGATAATCATAGTAATAAAAAAAACTATTTTAAGAATGTTCTTAGGTTTTCACAGCCACTCAGAATCTTCTGGGGTATGCTGTGTTTTTACGACCTTTCTGGCAGACGTTTTGGATTCCATTGCAGGGTCCATCATCAAGGCTGATGGGATTTTAAACCTGTTTTATTTTTTTAATGCCAATTATTTCTTGTAGAGACGTGGTGGAGTCTCACTTCATGTCCAGCATAAAGGAAGCGGATGTTTTAAAACACAGGGGGCAAGTCATCTCCAGTATGCAGAAGAAGGATCACAACCAACTGTGGCTTGGATTGCAGAATGGTTTGTATTATTCTATACTTTACATGTTTAACCCTCTCCTGGCGGCTGTCATACGACGTCGTACACACATGACACCTAATTTAACTGAGCATTGTGGATATTACAGTTCACTTCTTTGCTGCTTAATGATAAATATGTATATAATGGACACCTTACCGACATCTCTTAACAATTTTTTAAAACATTTCTAATCTAAAGTCATAATAAACCTAATCCCATTTCATCCTCGTGTCATAAACAAAGCAAAACCACTTGAATTTTGTTGTTATGAATTCCTGAATGTTGAACCTTGTGTGTCAGTCTAAACATGGAGTGAAATATGACATATTTATTAAGAGATTTGAGATTATTTATCTATCTTTCACAAGCATAAAACAGCGCCCTTGGGAACAAACTTTTATCATACTAGCTTAGCTGTCTAAAGGTTAAGGGGTTACACCACCTTGACATTATTAAAAAATCTTCTTTTGCTTTATCATTTAGAATAATTTGAGACATCACTCATTCAAAAATTCGAAAAATTGACAGAATTACAACAATTTAACACTAGTGTGGTAGGTGGATTTTTAAACGAAATTTGTTTTTGTTTTGTGTTTTTCTCGACATTCCTTTTTTCAGACTGGTTGAGATGATATCTCATAAACTATTGGGCCGATTTTGTTCAAATTTTACACACATATTAATAATAGCTTAATCTACAACGTAGCATACCAATTTTTAACTTAATTTTTTTTTTCGAATTTTGAATAAAGACAAATTTAGGATTATAGGGATTCAAATTAACGGGGTTTTATTGTAGTACTAATCCTAGGAGCTGAGAATAGATTTCTGAATTGTACATCAGCGTGTCGGTCTTTTCTACTCGCCTCCGTACAATTAAATATGTGCTATGATATGGTGTATATTTGTGATCAGATAAGTTCGACCAGTTCTGGGCCGTGAATCGGCGGCTGATGGAAGCAGGGCCTGATCAGGAGCACTTCCGCCATGTACCGGTGCGCCTGTACCAGGAGGAGCCGCCCGGCTTGCTGCAGCGGCTGGTGCGCGCCACCACAGAAAGCGGGACGAGGGCCACTCTGGCGCACATGCTGGCTCAGATCTACCCGAATAAAACAGGTAGGAAAATGCTCTTAGAAAATGAGGCTACATATTATAATAATCGTTGCATAGAAATATTTCTATATGATAAGATAATGAAAGAATAGTCAAAATTAACAAATACATATAGTTGTTGTAAGTTCATAGGATTGACAAATTCAATTATTTTTAATAATTTAATTGGTTTTGTGAAGTGTACTTAATTTTAAAAATATATACACATTTATAATCACACATATTATGTCAAACACATCACACAAACATGCAGGCTTGAGAAAAAAAACAGATGTATTGTGACTTCACTGACAATCACATGTTTTCAAAAGATCTTTTAACAAAACTAATGAAATGGACCATAAACAGAGAAAAACAACATCAAGGGACAGAATCTGATAAAAATACCTAAAGTGTCCACAGCATTTGGACAAAAGCCATACAATACTGGCCCCGAGACTCGAAGAATTAAGCAACAATATAAATATTGGTTTCTTCAAGACATATTAAAAAATGGTTCCCCGACAAGGGTTCAGACACCCTAGTCAATACATAATGAATCCATTTATATTATTTTATCTCATACAAGACAAATTGGAAGATAGTATAAAAATGTCATACTCCAAACACAAAATGTATTACTAACATTTTTGAAAAAAAAAAAAAACATGAAATGCGTTATTATTATGAAAAAGGGAAATATATATGTACAGTAAAACCCCGTTAATTCGAACCCCGATAATTCAAAAAACCCAATAATTCGTAATTCAAAATAATTTTCACCCCTTCGTGCCATAAATCAATACATTTTAGTTCACATAATTCGATTTTTTTTTAAATTTGACTAAATTTAAAAAAATATCTTTTTTTTGCAAGTGAGAACAGCAATATCGGGTACTTTAATAATAAATCTTGCGATCTTTGTATTAGTGTAATAAATATTGCATTTTCAAAATGTTTTCTTAAAATATGCAAAAATACAGGAATTTTTCACAGAATTAATTTCCTTTTTTGTGAATTTTATGGTTTTTAACATAACGTAGGAATACCGCATTATTCGAAAAAAAAATTTTAGGTCCCTTGAATTTCAAATTAATAAAGTTCTACTGTGTATATATAAATAATAATAATGACAACATATCTTCTGGTTTGTGTCTTCTGGGGTATTATGCCTGTTTTACGACCTTTCTGACTGACGTTTCGGATCCCTTTGCAGGGTCCATCATCGGGGCTATTGAGATCTCCTGTCAAACTAATTTTGAAAACGGAATGATATCAATTGTTGGATTCTTGTTAAGGTTACGGATTTCAAACTTATTATAATTGGGGTTTAGAAGAACGCCTATAGCGAACTGTAGCCAATTCTTTCTTTCTGCAATTTTCTTAAAAACAATCTCAGTTTCTTTATTTGAATTATTATTTTTTTACAGTCAATGTGCGAACCCACGGCATCGTGGTCCCTCTAGACACCCCGCTGCAATGGATGTCGGAGCACTTGAGCTACCCAGACAACTTCCTGCATCTCTGCATTTGCTAACTACATTCCTAAGCGTAACAATTTTGAGACATCAAACGACTGATCAAACTCTAAGAGCAGCTGAGAGGGCAATCTCATCTGTGTTTTTAAATGTATGTTTATCTATGGACTTGTAATGTTATCTTAGAGATAATAGAACCAATATCAAGTGTTTCTAATATTGTTTTTCCTCAAAGCTGATCACAGTATGGATCCTGTTAATTTCCAAGTCAATCCCGCAAGAATATCCTGTGAATCCTTCAAATCCTGTAGATCAAAAATTATGACATTTCAAAGCAGATTTGTACACCTTCCAAATGGACGTATATCATTTTATTTAGAATCTGTTTTGATTGCATGCTGGATATTTTATGTAAACCAATAGGTTATTACATAAAATATCTAGCCTATATTCCGACCTTTTCTGAAAATAACAATATTAATTAATTAATAACAAAAATCATATATATTTTAGTGATTTTTACCCTAAAACTCAGAAATAGACAATATCGACGGCTCCTACATATAATACCGTAACCCACAAATGAACGATTTTGAGTTTTTTGTGTATTTCGTATGTATTTCATCATATCTTTATGTCCAAGAAAGAAAGAGAAAAATAGACGCATTTTATCGTATTTCAAACAAACACATATTTTTTACAAAGTATACTATCGTATGATCCATAACATAATAATAATGCGGGACGAAATAGGCGAGCGGTAGCTACGTAAGTGTCAGTTACGATTGTGTTCTCGCAGACAGGGCAGACAGACATTCGCTGCGTACGTTGTTTTTTTTTATTAGCATATTTTTATTCCTATTTTCAAAAATGGATCCTGCGAAAGTAGAAAATAAAAATATGAAGCTGAATAAAGTACAAAAAATATGTAATTTAGATTTAGAAACAAGATCAACATCATGTACAACTGAAACAAAGACAACGGATTTGTGGAATAATAACCAACAGCAATGTTCGCACGAAAGAGAACAGAATACTTCATTTAACAAACCAGGTAATTATGTACTTTTATGTTTTTACATTAAATAAATAGTTGAATTTATTCATTTCGATAAATAACAAGGTACACCATCGTTAGTGCTACTTACGATTATGTACGATGTTCTTAAGAATCAAATAATTATCATATGTAACACTTATGATTATTTACGTTGGAAAATAACATAAGATAATAATCTTATGTAGCACTACGATAATCTGATTCTAATTAACCACAATGTAAACTGTTGTAAGTCATTCATACGATATTTTACGTTGCGTCTTTTCCGAAGTATAATATTGTATGTGCATTTCTACAAAAACCCTTAATAATTTCAACTTTTTTGTGGGAAATTTCAAAAAAAATGTAAAATATTTAGATTTATACTGGACGAAAATATGTTTAAATGCTTCTCCTGTAAAATTGCATTTTGTGGGTTACGATATTATACGTAGGAGTCATCGATATGTATTTGCAGCAGTCTGTCTTATTCGGTGATTACTACCCCAATACCCAAAAATAGGCGGGACGTGTTTATTTGTGCCTGTGTAATTAGTTCATTTACATTTACGACATTTACAATTTTAGATGAGACCTTTGGAAAGTGTTTGTGAATTTACACGGTCTAATTAGTGTGATATGTTAAGTGAGGGGAATGTGGAGTGTAAGAGATTTATAAATAAATACTTGTTATTAAAAATCCAAGACAGAAAGCAGAAATTGCATTCTATGTTTTTATGTCTATATGTATACGATTGTGCATTATCACTTTTCATCACCCAACAATTGTGCAGTAATGGCATATATTATAAATCATTTAAAATTAAAATAGGTACATCAATATTTTGTTATATGTATATTTACATGGATTGTAATTTCAGGCCTCCACAATGTCTGAGTGTTCTTAAAAAGACCTGTAATGATATTTATACAATCACACAAACCAGTCATTGAAATCTGAAGTTTTGTCTAAAGTATAATTTTGTTGATGAATATATTATTTAAAATAAGAGGTAATATTATTTTAAAAGTTGGTCAAAATCAGTTTGTTTCACACACATTTACTAATTTCTTCGTCCATGGAGTTCAAATATTAAATTAAAACCAATATTTTCATCACAATGATAGAAGTATTAGCATTTTTCAGGTGTCTTGAAGATTCTATATTTTTGAAAGTTGTGGTAACAATCACTAAATAACAATATTGTTATTTTCAGAGTAGGTCAGATTGAATGATTAAGAATATAAAATGTTATATGCATTACAATCCAATTATATGCTATTTTGGAATTTACTTTTTTCCAAATGATGATGAACACTGATGTGCTATGCTAAGCTAAGCTAATGTTTTTTAAGTATGTATATTTAAGCAAATGTTATTAATATAAAATTAATAAACAGAAGCCTTATGCTTTACGCCTCGTCTAATTAAGTGAATTGTTTACATTCGTGAAGCATCTATTCCTTTATCGGCTTTCAGTAATATTATTGATGAACTTTTCAAGTTCGTGATTCTAAGATTAACTTTGTTCATGAAGTTGATAGGAATATTTTGATCAATGGCGTTGGTTACATGATCATTTAAACCATTTATTTCTGTTTTGCGTTATATTCACGATTGTACATATATTATCAATAAATTCATATGAAATGTAAATGATTTTAAAGTTTGAATAAAAAATACATAACCTTCTAAAGTTGTGCCATATAAATCAAACCATTTTGAAATAAGTTAATAAAACATATGTGTTTATATATTTTTTTGTTGAAATTTTAGTTTTAAACCATAAATTTAAAAAATACAATCAAGTCTCGGTCATTTTTGAAGGTATCTCTTGATTTTTTCGTCTTATAAGCAGCGTTTTCTCTTTTCTGTGGTTATCACTTATTTTACAGCACAAGAAATGTTAATACAAAAATTTTGTCCCATTTTCTTTTATAATAATTTTTTAAACATCTTTTTTTAAACATATTCAGAGGAAGAGCACAGTAAACACCCAAAATCTTATTTGAATGTGGCACCTATAAAATTTTAAAAAGCAGCATAGATTGATTGATCCGCATTAAGCAAGGGGTTACCTGTGTATGTTCATTATACGTATACATTGATATTTAAATATGTATACACATGTATGTAAAAAATATTTTGCTTGCTAATGACTCATGAATCTACTTTCAAATGCTACATTCATAATAAACAAACTGTATTTTAATTAATCAGGTAATTTGAAAAATTTGGTAACAAATTGAAATATTCATTACCAATTAATACAGCTTAGAGATGGTTTAGAGTTTATTTTGTATTACTGCTTTAAAAGACAAAAAAGAGACAATAAAGAAATCATTTTCGATGCTTGTTTAATGTGTGTCAGCGCAAGCGGAGGTTTTGCAAAGATGATTAGCAAATAATAATTAAAAATAATTGCAAAGATAAAAGATTTTAGAGTACTTGATTTTTGTAAGGGTGCCGTCACTGAAGGGCCAACTTAATATTTACCTTCAATGTCAGTCTTCTGCTGTCACTAACATTTGTTCCCGTTGTGAATCCAGTCTTCTCACAATGCCTTTCTCCTTGTTTTAAAAATAGAGTTAAACTTCGATAATGCGAGGTAATATGGACCGAAACCGTAGAAAATGATTTACGAAAATAAATTCAGCTTGAATCATACAGAAATTCGAATAATCAATATAATCAGTAATTTTGTTTTCATTCCAAAATAAATACACATATTTATCACATAGAAGTACTCCTTTAATTTGTTTTAAGTATTGTGTTGCGTCCATATCATAAAATTTCAGTTACTAGTCTTCATTATGATTAAATAACTTATGTTTCTATTGACATTGATTCAAATCTGATGAGATATACTAGTACAATGATGTACTGCATCATGGTGGCGCCCATATGATAGACAAGTACAGGTTTTAGCATTTTGTTTTAAGTGACGTGAGGATAAGTTAGTTATTTATTTTATTTATATATTTACAGTTTTTAATAATTTTACATGATCTATTTCAACACTGTTAATTAAATTATGTTACACTAGAAACACCGGGTGTAAACAAAACAAAATTATTCTAAAGATAAAATTTTTATTTACTCAATTAAACCACCTTTAATTTGGCATCATTATTCTAAGTAGCAATTGAGCAATATATGTATTTCCATGCGTAAATTTGGTTCTTTAATGTAAATTTTATACCTTTTATAAATATTAATTTGTCCAATATTCCAACTGTTAATTACCTGCCAAATTTAATAAAGCATTTTCATGTATGTATTATACTATAATAAACTGTTTCAATCAAATAAATTAAATTCATATTTTTATTTCAAGATAAATGCGAAGACAGAGGTTTTTTTTATCCTTATGGCTGTTTGAATTAAGATAAAAAATATCACACTCAATTTAAAAATGCTTGTCTTTGATTTTATAAAACGTATCTTAAAAAGGTATAATTATTCTAAAAATTCTAGGATTACAAACAATTTCCTTTATTTACTTATTTTCAGTTTAGGCCACAGCACAATAATACAGAAGAAATTCTATTATCATTTGGGTTGCGAAAACCATACTAATGTATGAAAACTAATTAATTAAGTAAACTAAAAAATAGGAATATCATAATGGATGTACATTTCAATTTTCAAACAATTTTCAAGAGAACATTTTTTATTTTACATATTTTTTGAGAATTGTTATAATCTTTCCAACTTTGTTATAAAATTATAATTTTATAAATTTTAAATTTAAAAATTTATAAATTATAATCTTAAAAATTTTATAAATTATAATTTTTGAGAAATAAATTTGATTTTCCAATCATAATAAGTCTGTTGTCTGTTCGTCCGTCCGTCTGTCTGTCCCCGTAACTTCGCGTAATGTCTGTAATTTCCTTCGAATTCACAGCTAAAAAACAAAATTAAACGTCCGAAGATGTGGCTTGAACCCCGTGCTAGCAAACCCGAACTGGCCGCTCTACACATGTAGCTACGGTCGCCTCTCCGTGGACCACCAAAATGATCATATAAATATATACTAGGGCTTAGCAAAGACGCAAACCAATATTCCGTTATTGTTGGCAGGTTACAGCTAGTATATAATATCGCTCATATTTTTATTCTCACTTGACAATCGAGAAGTGCCTTCCTTAATCCTCTATAGCGTAAACCAAAACTGATTGAAGTATTTACGCTGATAATTCATATACTACTCGTAGTATTGTCAACCTCAATTTCATAAGACATTCTCAACAAAATTGGAAATCAGAATTCTTATCAATCCAAAGTGCTGGGGAACAGAGAACTAACCCATAAAAACCAAGTTTTTCTTATACTCCCTTTCTCATTGAATCAGGTTTCATGCCTACTGCACGCGTCAGGGTCATTACTCATTTGTATTCATTCCAATTTGAAAAAAACATTAAAATTTCGAAAAATCCAAAATTATACTGTAATTATTAAATTATTTTAAACGAAAATTTGTTAGATCATTTTTATCGTCGCCACGAGTCTGCCTGCAAAGTTTCAGCTCGATTGGATCACGGGAAAAGGGTTAAAAATCGATCCCAAGTTATTCCGGCAGACAACAAACCGCAGACGCTACGAGTTAAAAGAAAGGGAGTAAAAAATATGAATATTATAATAGCAGAACCTAGTCCAAGTAATGAGAACACAAAAACTAATACATACAAAATTTTCCAAGGACCTAACAAGATGGTGGACTGTCATGCGTTGTAGATATCTGAAGGAAATTAAAAAAACTACAAACAAAAAAGCAAGGCAATATGGTAAAAAAAATTGATGACAACAGGCTAAAAAATGAGTAAATCTCATAGGAACTAAGAAATAAGGTCCCTTATAAGGCATTCTTTAACATTTTTAACTAAATATAAATCGTTTTAGTTCATTAGGAGAGGAAATTACATCGTCTTGTTTTTAGTTATTTACTTTTGCTCGTTATATATAAATGTACATTTCTTGATGTAGTTTTTTTAAATATTTTGTATTTGTTTATAATATTTTTGTCTTTTGGTAAAATAAAACTACGTTTTATTTTCATGAAAAATTACGTCAAGAGCTGTGTGATTCATTGATTCATCGTGATCATATATTAGTTTGATATACATCGGGGTGTGATCACTCGTGTTTTACGATACTTATGTGAAGGCGGCTTGTTATCCCCGGGAATGTTCACACTCGTCGCATTCTCATGGAAAAAAAGGTTGTTTGACGTGCACACGTGCAGTATAAAGCCATGTATTCATAGGGGACATATTGTCCCTCAACAGCACGCGCGGCATAGAGTCTACGTGACGTTGCAACGTCGTGCACTGTTCCGCGACCTCGCGCACAACATAGCGCGGCATTTCTACGTGCCGTGGCAACGTTGCCATGCGCACGGTACCCGAGCGTATAGTCCGTCTAACTTATCTGAAGAATGGCCAAATTTGGAACTAACGACGCCATATTGGATTATCTACAGCTGACAGACCTTTGACAGACTTTGTTTTCAGAGAGGTTCACGACTGTTTCGATAGTTTTTTAAGAAAATTTTAGATTGTCACCATGCCAAAAACCATTAAAAGCGGTGTTCGGGAAATAATCTTGAAAATGCACACGTTTTTTGAAGAGGAACAACGTCTAAAAGCCCCAATTATACCGTTTGATTTTGTTCATAGACTTATTGCCGCCACTTCAGGTTAATGCTGCCATGCAATTATAATGATTTTCCCATACTTAGTTTTTTATTTACTATTATACAATTTCTTCAGGTATTTCTGAATCGGCAATTTACAAAATAGTTAAAGAAGGTAAAGTGGCCGTGGAAATGGGCATTAAAATATCTACACCCGGAAAAAAAGAACAAGGATAAGTGGAAAAATTGAATTAGAAGCCGTAAGATGAGAAAAGTTTTAGAACATATTTTATTCGATAATTTTTTACATAGAATTTTATTATTTATACTTTTTATTACAAAATTCATTAACGAGTTCATTTGTATAAACATCTTTTTTCAAAAATAAACTTTTTTATTTATGCACATTAAAGACTGGTTGCATCAACTTACTTTATAGCAATAGTTCATTTAAAGCATAGATTTTTACGAGAGCAAGTTGTTTGATCGGTGGAAAATGCAAAATATCTATGCTTTGAACGAAAGATTACTATAAACCAAGTTGATACAACGGCCCTAAACCGATTGATATCCTTAGGTGTTACTGAGTTAAACATGGTGGTCATGATCATTAGGTATGAGACACCGAATAAAACCGGCGCCACACTGCGCGGATCTTCCGCCGCGTCTCTTCTGTCGTGGAACATCGCTACATTTCTTTCCATACAATATGCGCTTATTAAACACACTACGCGGATGATCGGTCGATCTATTTGCTTTGCCGATTTGGTGCAACGGAAAAAACGCGGCGGAAGATCTGCGTAATGTGGCGCCAGCCTAAAAGAATTACTTATTATTGTTTGTTTTTTTCCTGAAAATGGTATTTTTCTTTGATTTTGAAAAAACGCCATTTTGTGACGTTGTGTATTTTACGAATGTATATTTTGATAAATTTATTTGTACGTTAGTTTAGATTTTTTGTTTTTTATCGTGTCGTATACTGCTTAATAACTTGTTTAAGCCATGTATTCACTAGGGGACAAATTGTCCCCCAACAGCACGCGCGGCATAGAGTCTACGTGACGTTGCAACGTCGTGCACTGTTCCGCGACCTCGCGCACAACATAGCGCGGCATTTCTTCGTGCCGTGGCAACGTTGCCAAGCGCACGATACCCGAGCGTACTCACTGCAACATTCCGCGGAGCGTCAGTACCACGTGGTATGTTTACAAGTGAATACGCATGCGCTGTATCTGTCAAGATGACAATGCGGGGAAACGAAATCGTTCTCGAACTCATCGAGCTGTATCGATCGAAGATCGCATAGAATGTCCGTCCTTCTTTCTCTTTGCAGTAAATAATTTAGCATTCTCCTCTTTTTTCTCCTCTTACTTTTCGATAAACTCATTAACATAAACAGATACGCGGCTATCATCATAACCTCATAGGGCGATATATTTCCGCGACGTCTGGAAAACAATAATTATTTGCAAAAAGGACCCTGTTTTTAATAATATTCAATTTACTACAGTAAAACCTCGTTAATTTGAAATTGCGACCCAAAAAAACATTTTAAATTGCGCAGAACCCCGTTTTCGCCAAATGAGATACCGCAGCTGTCATCCATAACCTCATCGGATGACATTTCCGCGACAAGATATGCGAGTCCCGGTGTGTACACGTCAAATGTCCGCGTCATTGTCCCCGAAACATGAGCGTAGATGTTGATGCGACATGTCGAGGGGAATGTTTCGCGATTTGTCCCCTAGTGAATACATGGCTTAAAGCCATGTATTCATAGGGGACATATTATCTCTCAACATCACGCGCGGCATAGAGTATATGTGACGTTGCAACGTCGCGCACTGTTCCGCGACGTCGCGCACAACATAGCGGGGCATTTCTACGTGCCACGGAAACGTTGCCATGCGCACGGTACTCGAGCGAGCTCACGGGTACATCGGGCTGCGCGTCAGTATCACGTGGTATGTTTACAAGTGATCTGTATCTGTCAACTGACATTAATGTGGGGAAACGAAATTATTGTTCTCCAACTCATCACTGTACAATTTTGTGGGACACTTCAAACCGTGAATATAAAAATAAAATGATGTGAGGGCCAACAGCGTTCCTTAATATTGTCTTGCTTGGCTATGGAAGGCCCGATTATTTGTGATAAATTGTCAAAACCAGTTGTTGTCATTCGAGTGAAATTGACAAAAGATCCGTCAGATATTCGAAGATCGCATAGAATATCCATCCTTCTTTCTCTTTGCAGTAAATAATTTCGCACCCACCACCTTTTTCTCCTCTTACGTTTCGATAAACTCGTTAAAATAAATAGATACGCAGCTGTCATCATAACCTCATCGGGCGACAAGTGTAAATAGATGCGCAGCTGTCATCATAACCTCATCGGGTGACATTTCCGCAACAAGTGATATGCGAGTCCCGGTGTGTACACGTCAAATGACCGCGTCATTGTCCCCGAAACATGAGCGTAGATGTTGATGCGACATGCCGCGCGGAATGTTTCGCGATTTGTCCCCTAGTGAATACATGGCTTAAGCCTGGTGCGAAAGCCCTGCCGAAAGGCCCCGCTGGGCTCGAGATCATAAAACCATTCACAACTCGCATCCTTTTTAGCACGTAAAAAACAAAATATTATTTTGAGACTATATTTTATTACGGTCACGGGGCAATCTGCTAGTTCGCGTCATGTTTCACTATCGATGTTACATAAATTATTCCCTCTGATGGTGATAACTGTATCAAGTTACCTTCCACGGTGATATCATTACCATCCGTTGACATATTTTCAAATGCATTTTTCTCTAAAATTAAAATGATTTTACATATAATTTATCTATCAATAATCTAGCTCAGTTTCGAATAATAATTTCAGCTAAAATTTCTCTTATTTGCACGAAATCGCGAAACGACCCACTTGTGATCCTTGTGATTCATACACCTTTGTCTGTGGGCTGATTTTTTCAAAAAATATCTATGATTTGAAAATGTCAAATGTCAGATGTCAGTTGAAATTCAGTAACTGATGAAGTAAACAAGATGGTTTGTTATTTTATATTCAAAATTTATAAAAGAAAGGAATGTAGTATATGTTGCATAAATTGGTGTTTGGTTAATTTCTTAAAACATATATTTTCATTACTGCTCTGAACAAGTTTCATCGTTTAATCTTGTGTAAAACGAGGAAATGGTGTTTACGGGAATATTTTGTTGAAAATTGTGCGTAGATATACATATATATTTTTAAAATGTTTTTGACTCGTTGTGGACCGCATGACGTTATGTTTTGCGTGAGGGGAAAGAAATTTCCCGCTCACCGCTGTGTTTTATCTGCCGCTTCGCCGTATTTCCAAAAAATGTTTTTCACAGACTTCAAAGAAAAACATTCTACAGAGGTGAACATAAAATTGTTAAGCCCGCAAACGTTTTTCTGTATTCTGAAGTTCATTTATACTAAAGAGTGTGATCTCACGGGTGACATTGTAGAACTATTGATTGCGAGCGAGTACATTTGTCTGCCCAAGCTGATTGCGTATGTGTTAATATATTTGGATTATAATCTGAATGTACAAAATTGTATTGAAATTCTTCGATACTCTCTGTGCTGTGGTTTTGAAAATTTAAGCTTACGAGTAGTCAAATTTATCATAAACAATAGGTTGCTAATTCAGTGTTTCGATGTACATAAAGATTGGAACTTTGAAGTCTTACAGATGCTTTTTTCTGCAACTCATCTAAGGTATTTGCACAGACTGAAATTATTGAAATATCTAAAGTACTGGTTAACTGTGGACCCGGTGAAACGATGCGAACTGATCATTGACGTTATAACTGCCGTGCAAACTGATGGAAAATTAAAGAATTCCATATATGACTTCACCGAGGAGTTACGCAATATCATCAATAGTGGCCAAATACAAAATGCCATACCCATGAAGCCGAACCTGGATTTTTTTATTGTTGGTGGACACACGGCTAAATCCCCATTTTCAGATAATTTCATTTCACACAACGAGCACCTCATCCTTCGTGGCAAGTTTATCAATTCCAAGAGATGCAGCATTCCTAACATGAGGACGAAGCGGCTCCATTTTGGGAGTGCGTCAGATAGAAATGGAATATTTTTAATTGGCGGTCAAGGCACAGACGGCATGCCGCTAGCTTCGGTGGAGTATTACGATTTTGATGACGAAATTTGGTACATGAGTGACGCTTTAAGCGAAGGTCTGATGTTCTGCGCAGCCACCTCCTGGGATAGCTTAGTCTACGTCTCGGGTGGAATAAATGCAGCTGGTATCGTTTCGTCGGCCAGCTGCATCCACGTTCCAAAATATAAATTATGGAAACGGATTCCCGATATGACTGTCAGACGAAAAGGACATCAAATGTGTTCGGTAAATGGATTTATTTATTCCTTGGGTGGGCATGACGGGGTGCGGGCATTATCTTCCGCGGAGGTTTATTGCCCGTTTCAAGATGCATGGAGGCAACTAATGCCCATGAAGTATTCGAGGCAACGCTTCGGAGTGGCGGTTGTTGATGAATTTATTTTTGTGTTTGGTGGAATAGGGGAAACAGGGGCATGTGTCAAAGTTGTTGAGAAGTACGATACAATACGTGAAAACTGGGAGTTAGTAGCCGAAGCGCATTCCTATTACGACAGCGGGGTGGCGGTGTGGGAGAAAGATATTTATGTTTGTGGAGGTTATAACGGAGTCCACACAATGAACAAAATTGTTTGTTACGATTCATCGTTCCTCGTCAGCAGACTGGTGAGCCAGCTGAAGATACCTCGACAAGGGCCAGCTGCGTTTATTTTACCCGATAATAGATATTACCACGGGTGGGAGGATCCTCTGAATTAAAATCAGAGATTATTGCGACATTTGGATCTTTAAAATATTTAAGGCTGTGATTTAAAAAGATTGATGTTATTTATCAGTGTTATTTATTTAATATTAATTAATGATATATCCTGCAGAGTGAAGAGCCATGTTTCTCTGTAAACCAGTTGTTTAAGAAAGGGACGACACAGCCGTCCAGTTAATGATCAGTTTTAGTGAGTCCTAAATCCTAAACCACTATTCGGACATTTATTTTTAAATTATTTATTAGATTCTTTGTACCTCGTCACTTTTAATCAACACATTTTTGATTACCAATCAAAGTTGCCATGCAACTGAGAAACCCTCGCATTGTTATATTATCACACAATGAATTTATAAACTTTATGAATATATAAAAGTATATTTTTAATATTAAAGTTAAATATATAGACTAAGATGGCTGCATGTTGGTTTGAACAGCGCCCTTGAATCCATGTTATCAAAGACAGCCAACTTTGGACTACGAAAGCTTTACATTTAAAGGTTTTCTCATCTTTGATATGAAATAAAATTTCACACACATATAATACTTAACAGATACCTAAATATACCGAATCTTTTTTAATAATATTACATGTTTATTCAACATTTATGATGCAATTTGAATTGCCTCATTATTTTTCTGTGATTACTTTCTAGTAGCAAGTCATTCTTATAATTTCTTTTTAATTTAAAAAAATAGAGTTGCATGCATGGAATGCGTGTCACATCAACATTCTTCTTGTTTTCAAACTATGGTAAATAAATGCCTGTGCTATATAGGAATAGCTCGGTGGTCTCCTGGAACGAGTCTCAAACCCCCAACCATTAGATGAATGTCTTAAGGGCTACGTCAAGAAGCCTTAACAAACCCGTTGTTTAAGTTGTAAGCCCTTAAACGCCTTGAGGCATCAAAAAATACATTCAAATATTTTTCATTAACAAATTATTTTGTAAATTTCAAAATGGTGGAGTTATGTGCTGTCCCTCAAAGGTCCTTCTCCGTGAAGCGCGCAGCTGGTAAAGATATTCTTATCGCCAGAATTTGAATAAAATGAAAACTTCATTCTTTATTTATGAAATGATGTATAGGTCAACCACTAAGAGGTTTTATTTGACTGATGTGAAAAAATATGTAAAAATATATATGGAAATGCAAAATTTCCTCTCATTTTCATTTCCATTGGCTCCATATAAAAGAAGATAGATGTTAACAGAATAAGATGTTCGCACCAAAGTTTATTCTGGTTATCTATGATGTAGCGCATCCACAAAAATTCAATTCAATTTTTGTGCAAATTAGATCAAATCGAAAATAATTTTAATTTTATTCCAAAAAAAAATTGAAGTAAAAAATTTACAATAAGTAAACTGCACATTTTATCAAAAAAATCATATGCTACATCGTAGATAATGTTATTAGTAAGATGTGTGCAAACATTGAATAAAATTGGCCATACAGTTTTTGAGATACCATCTCCACAAGTGTGAAAAGGGATAATAAAGGGATTTCGATAAAAACATAAAAGAAAAATGAAATTCGTTAAAAATTCTCCTACCACGCTAGCTTCAAATTGCTATTACTCTGCCAATTTTTGGAATTTTCGAGTGAGTGGTGAATCAAATTATTCTTAAAACTCCAAGCTGTAAGATAAAGCCAAAAAAAAACATTTTTTTAAAGTGATGTAACAACCCCTTAATTAAAACATAACTTTTATTTTAATCTGAAGTTTGAAAATACCCACGATTCCATAAATCTTGAAAACCACCGTAAAGATGTCATTAATATGTACTGTGTATGAATGGATCTTAATTTGGAAAAATGAGTACACCAAAAATATGTGATTTGTAGAAAGATATAGCACTGCGCTGTGGGCTTAAAGATTTGAATATATTGTTACCTATTTATTGTGTATTTTTGTCATAAGTATTATATATTGTTGAATAGATGCATTTATTATCTGTGTGCTTTTAATGAATTATATAATATAATTATCTCAGGGAAAATGTGATATCCAGCAACTTGACTGTTATTTTTTAATTTCCATAGCAATTGTGATTGATTTTCTCCTTAAATTTATGAATAAATATTGTGCAGGAAGCACTCAACTAATAGAGAGATATTGTTATAATTATGTATAACGCATTATGCAATGAATAATGTTCCCGAATGTACTTTTTTGTATTTTTCTTTTCTAAGGAAGTGGATTACATTAAGGTAAAACTTACCTAAATTTTATTCTGGCAAATGTCAATACGTATATCCTTAAATGTAAAATAATAATAATGTATGTAGTTGGTTATACATAGTATATTTGGTATATTATTATACATAAATTTGATTGATAAGGTCAACTATCAATTGATGTCAGCTCAAAAAAGCTCGCCATATTATCATATATAAGTAATAGTCACTCATACAATCACAAGCAAAGCCAAAGAGAAGTTTGATAATCTCCGCACAGCCAATTTGAAAATAGAGTATGATAATCTCCTATTAGTTCATCAGGTATATACTAGAATTAAGTAGCAGATATTAATTGGACGTACTTAGTTCTGCTGAAAGTGTCCAACCCAAAAAACATGGAACTGATTAAATGGCTTCTATGAATTTGACCCTACAAAAACCTAATACGTTGATATTTAGTTCATTATTGCACAGTTTTTTTTTTTACATAAGGCTTACTGTAGAGATATTTTTTATATGTAATTATAAGAAAAAACTTTTATTTACGAAGATATGACGCATTTAGATTGGATTGGATCAGGTCATTAAATTTTAACATTTTGTAGACTTTCTACAAAATGTCCAAATGAACAAATCAGTACTTATTTTGTTCTATGTTCAATGAATTTGATAAAGCATTAAGTAAATAAAGCGTAAAAGTATTAACCGAGGCGTAGAAAATGTCCAACCCCTTAGATGTTTTCTACAAATTTATTATCATGTAGTAACAGTAGGATTAAAAAGTTGCATACCACATGGATGTTTTTAACAATTTTTTTCCCATGAATTTATAAATTTGAAGCCGCGCAAAACAGTCAAACCACTTTTTTTTAAGTTTAAGAGTTAATTGTGGTGATGGCCGTGTCGTGGGTTAGAAAAATATTGAATTTATAAAAATCATATCACTTAAAGCTTGGATGTTTTCAGACATAAAGATATTGTATTGAACTGTCCTAACCCGTTCATTTTTAGTAATGATGGTTAAACCGCTATTTTAACCGTTTATTTTCGGTACAGTTATTTGAGATTTGTATCTAACTAAGATGTAATTGTTGTTTAGTACCGATGGTTGCCCGTTGAATTGCAAAAAATCAGTTGCCAATTATCGGCGCAGTCGGATACAAATCTCAAATAACGGTTAGTGTTTTAAAATACCATCACTAATTTTTACCATTTTGTGGGTTGGACGCTTCCTGCATAACTATGTATAATTGAACGTAGTTGTGGAGAAAAGCGCCAGGCCACAATTTTGGTATAAATGAGATATTGATGTCATCGGACGGAGTAAGGTCAATTCTATGTTTTACTAAGATGTAGATGTAATATGTTCTGCAGAATGCATAATTCACATAATAAGATCAGACAGTTGAAAAAAAACAATATTTCTAAAAATCTACTCTTAAATCCACTTTATAGTTATTAGAAATTGGCATTTATATATTCATACTTTTTTGAAGTAAAGAACATTCTAGGTTTTGTGTAGATTTGATTATTCCATTTTTAGACTTAAGTACTTTTATCTCAGTTTGAAGTTCTTGTGGCTGGCTGCTTTCTACATAACTACATTTAATTGGGCCATGGATTTTCTGCTGATATTTAAGATGTATATACATATTAATAAACATTTTAATTGTTTTAATAGAACAATACTCTTCTTTAAGGCCTCGTGAGAAATCTATGGCCACATCACTACAGAGTGCCATCCGTCCGTCGAGATCGCCATTGTGTTTCAGCCTTCTGGGCACGGACTTATCTTTTGCAGGTCCTTCTTAAAATTGCTTTGATCTTCCTCTCTGTCTTCGCTTATGTAAGAGGACTTTGACGATTAGTTAGTTACCGTGGAAATGTTGGTATAACATATCAAAATTAAATTTTGATAAAAAACGTTTGAGCGTGATACCCTAATCCAAATAAAAAAGTAAAAGAGGGTGAAACACTTACAACAGAGAAATAAAAAAATAGTAACAAAATTTAATAATTATTAAGTTATTTAGCCTTTCCCATACAGTGCTAAAATTGATATTGTGCTGTAAAATCAGTGTACTGTAGACTTTTCTCCTTTTAAGTTGGATAAATATAAACATTTTACATTTTTTACTTATATTAATCATTAAAATAATAGTTGATATACATATAAGCCAATATAAGTATCAGTTATTATTGTATAAAGATGCTAAAAATGAGGAAAAAATATTAGTGATCACGAACGACAGCATAAAGACACGTCTGACCCGGCCAGCTATGCAGCTGCTGTAGCTTAGTGAAGATCGGCAATTCAACGCCCCGCGCACTACGTTCTGCGCTCCCCGCACCACTCCACAATACATATACACATTAACAAATTAACGTCCATTACTTCGGGAAAACATTTTTATTTTGTTGCTTCTAGTGAATACTTCTATATTGTGATTATTATTTTATTAAATACGTAAATATACTACAGAGAATGCCTAAAATATGAACTCTGTGTTAATATATTTACAGGGATATTCGTATAAATTGAGGCAATATCAACTCAGTTTATAGTACTGGAGAAAGAAAGGTTGACAGCCGATCTGATGCCGATGCACGTTGATTGCAAAACAATTTCTATCAAGTAAACTTCCAAACATGTAATTCTCAGACTCTGAATCACAACAAATCAGTAATAAAAAAATATATGTTAATGTACACATATATTAAACGTTTTTTGATTGGTCCATTTTTATGCATATAAAATGCAGACATTATGTAGGTGAATGTGTATTGTCTTTTATTACCGCTCTCGACTTATATTGTGCTCTGTGTAAAAGCTCCATTACAGTGTAAGAATGCTCATATTGGCAAATCTAATCCATTAAGTCTTATTTATTTCTATAGATGTTCTGTGTATAAAACTCAATTGAATGTGTATGTGTAATAAAAGTTGTAAGATGAAAATGTATTAAATTTTTCAGACCCTTTTAATTTGAGCTTTAGCTTTGTTTTAATTTGGAAGATAATTTTTTAAATATTTGAAATGAATATTAAATGGCGCAGTATGTATGTGTAAGAATCAATAGATCATGCACACCATGGTTTGATATTACAGAAGGTGTCAAACAGCTGCGTAATGTCTCCATGGCTTTTCAACTTGTATAAGGATAATTGTGTGAAAGGACTGGAATGTATGAATGTAGGAGCAAAAATGAGTAATTTGATTGTATGCTGTTTACTGTACGCGGATGATGCAGCATTAATGGCAAATAGCGAACAAGACTTACAAAGTCTAGTAAGCAGATGTATAACGTATGCAAGGAAAGTGATCTTATTATGAATGTAAACAAATCAAAAGCGATGGTATTCGAGAAGGAGAAAAGTAAGACAACATGTAAAATACTAGTAGGCAATGAAGTATGTTCGATAGGAGAGGGAAGGTCGAGAAAGATATTGTGAGGAGAGTGACTGCGGAATAGGGTGAATGGTGCTTTGAATGCAATAATTTCTAATAATGTCTACCGAGGCACAACTAGCAGTACATAAAGGAATTTTGGTACCAACAGATGTATGGAAATGAAGCCTGGAGCTAGCAGAAGAGGAATGAAAGTTGACTGAATGCAGCGAAAATGAGATCCCTTAGACATATGTGTGACAAATCTATTTATGATATAGTAAAGAATGAAGATATTAGGAATGAATGTAAAGCTGATTTTAGTATAATTAATAGAACTAAAAAAGGGCCACTCAGATGGTTTGGACATATTGAGCTAATGAATGAGGAAAGAATGGTAAGAAAGATATATAACGCAAGTATTGACGGTGCCAGAAAGAGAGGGTGAAACGGGAAACGGCGCAATCGTAAGTAAGTGAATATTCTTAAGAAATTTTATTATTATCTAAAGGCTGCTGCCCACTGGGCCACTAAACGTGACCACTAGTAATTAAGAGCTGCCGCCCGCTGGGCACTAGTGGCAGGCACTAAACCTACTAAACACTAGACCAGAGAGTCCCCAAATTCAGGCCTGCCGTGCAGAGCAAGGAAAAGAGGCAAACCACAGGATTTACAACCTTTCATTGGCAGGTTTCAATTTCCTTTACGCCATGGCTACGTTCGCCATTTCTTCCATTCTCTCCTCCCCCCTTAGTTGACACTTTTATTAATGTATTTTATGGGTGTTCAGAGGCGTTAGGAGCCCTTAGAGTATTTTGTTCTTCGGGCCTTCGCAACCAGATATGGTACGATCCAGTAATTGCGGTCTTTGTCGTTCTTTCCAAAGATCCATTTTACCTATGATTTATTTAGTCCCAGGTTCTTAAGAAAGCTGTAAACTGATTTGGCTGGCAGTCCTATTGCTCCCACCTCCAAAATGTTGTGTCATATAACCATTTTTGGAGATCTCCATTTTGGTTTTCCATATAAGCCCTCACTTTACAGAAAAAAAATTAAGCATCTGCAATGTAGCTTTGATTAAAGGTTGCCCCAAGTAAGAAAGTGACAAAGATGATTGGCCACTGCACTGTTCTTATTGTTTTTTGATTGTCAACTATTGAAATAAATTGTTACGTCCCTTGGATTTTGTTGTAGAGAGTTATGACTGATTAATTTTGGTTCTCCAGGTGAGTAGTTAAAAAAGATTTCTACGGCACTGACCACAATACAATTACATTAATCGGACACATAACTTCGTGGTTCATAAATTACGCCGCTAAGTTGAGACATGATGAGTGCTGTTGTGTGCGATAACCCTGGGGTCACTCTGCGATTATAAACATTTTATAAGCTATTCAGTTTGATAAAGCAAGATGCCGGTTGGAAAACATCAACCAATTCTTGATTGACTAATGTCAAAATAATGATGTCATCTCCCATATTGCCAAGTGTATAAATGGAGATTAATTAATACTGTAGTCTTTGAACCCTTGAGACATTTTTATTACAGAATTAAAATGGATCCTTATTTATTCTGATAAATTTAATGTGAATTGTTACAAACATTTCAGTTCATTACAAAGTAACTCACATCGCAAGGAGAATCAGCAGTCAAAATAATAAGTTCAAAGTGAGCGAATCTTTACAGAAAATTTTTTTTTCTTCCTCCATGTCGGCATTATAGTGGCCTAGTGCAAAATGCACCTTCACTAGGCTCAGGTCTTTCAGAGCTGATCCAGGGTCACTCAAGTCAGATGTACCGCATCTATTCGTTTCATAATTATAAAAGAAAACACCATGTATTCCACAAGTGATCACTACATGTTTCGGAATCATATGTTTCCTTCTTCGGATGAGCTTAGACTGAAGTGTGTGTCTTGTGTATGGGTTACGAGTCCAATGGAAGTGGAGGGGGTATCTAAGTGGTGGTAGGGAGGGAACATTGTGAGAAGGGGTGAAATAAAGGGTTGTGTTTAATTATCAATAATAGTATTTTGTGTATATGTATATGTTCTTATGAATTTCAAGTGTTTCTAAATTATTTGTTTTGTTCCGTATGTATGATGTGTATATTTGTATTGTTGAATGTGTGGTTCATTGGTTATTTTCTATAATATGGTTAGCATATTCTGAAAAGTTATTATTAGTGAGGCCCCTTTAGGCTCTTAGTCTCGAGTTTCTATTGATCTATCTGTTCGACCTATACATACCATGTCGCAATCCCCAGATTCTACTTTGTAAACCCCACTGAAACGGACAATTCTGTTACATATAGTATGCGCAACTTGGCTGAAAAATTGTAACAATCTTTTTTTCACTACTATCGATAGAGCTTGTTATGGTTCGATTTGTTTTTGGATTGAAACTTTCATACACTGTGCTATCCGTGACATTATTCTCCAGCGGTCCATTTTGAATTATTATAATAATAATTATTACAAGTTTCCGCTGCATACATAAAAATTAGAAAGACAAAAAACCTACATAATTTTAGTTGTTTTCTTGATGCATTTCTTTTTAAAACCATATTCCAAATTATCTTCTCTCATACTCATTTATATGTGCTTAGACTTTCCGAGTCGTAATATGAAATTATTACCTGACTTTCCAGAGTTCTCGACATACATACTCCTTTTTCATAAATCTTCCTTTATTTATTGTAATATATTGATTAAATATAAAACACAATATTAAAGTTAATTGCAAATATAATTCATAGAATTGAAAAAAAATTATTTGAGGTAGGATTTAGATTTGAAAAATAAACAGTAATTTATAATCATACTGTTTATCTTTAAAGGGCATTATTGCAGAAGTAAATATGATTAACAATATTAAAAAATGTTTTTTTTATAAATAATCTCTGGAGATACTCAGTATTGACAGTTTCTATGCATTTTACTGCTCAAACGTCGAATCTAAGTTTCGTCGATGACAATAGATGGCAGTAGCGTACGGAATTGTTAAGTGTTCTAATATTTCGAGTTCGAAAACGAGATTTTCCGACGCACCTGCGGGACCGAGCAAACAGGTTGCCTTCGCATTGAGTAAATGAGCTTACAGCTTTTTCATTGAGTAAGTTCGTAATCTGTACTTCAACTGTAGTCAGCGGATCGATCGATATTGACGTGGACTCCCAGCCTACAGAAAGATGCTTGACAATATTTTGTATTGTTTACAAGGATTTTGTTAGTTTTTTTCAATTCAATAAATTTATCATAGGTAGGTACCTACCTATTTGCGATATAACTAGAAACTAGTTTTTTCAGTAGTCGACACTGTTACACTTTTGAAAGTATTTCGTCGGAATGAGGCAAATATACCTAAGTATATATTATTTATCTACGGTCAAACACTATAAAGCTTTCTAAATTAAGCACAATAAAATGTAGTGTTTTGTGGAATTTATATAATTATACATTAAGTATTAAGTCGGCATTTAACTAATTGTTGGAGATGTATAAAATTAATCAAAATTATTGTCATGTCAAATTGAAGTCTTGTTGTATAGACAAATAAATGAATGGTCAAGATTTGGAAGTTTGACAAGTAAAATTTTAATGCAAATGTCTTCCACGACGACGAAATCCAAGGTGTGTCTTATTAAGGTAAATGTCATTTTCATTAGAGGATTTTATATTTTCACGCTTTATATTGAATCGATTAAGTATATTTTTATTTATCTTTTTATATCGATTTTATATTGGGCCTATGCCCGGTAATGTGAGCTGGTAAAACTTACATCTCTTTTGATAAAATACTGATTAAACTACAAGACACGAACCTAAGTTACGATATTATATCGATGCTGTAGATGTACGATGGGCCGCATTGCCAATAGAGGTTGTAGGCATTCGTCTGAGCTGGAGTCGCTCTGTCTGGGGAGAAAGACAATCATTCAGAAGCATTTATTATACAAAGTATATGGCAATGTTCCCTCCAAGCCTCATAGGCTCGGTTGTTTCAAGTTGGATTAAAATAAAAGTTCATTTAAAGCATAGATTTTTGCGTTCTCCACCAATCAAACGATCCGTTTCCGTAAAAATCTACGCTTTAAACGAACTTTTATTTTGGGGCCTTAGCAGCTCGCGTGTGCGCGCGCACACGATTTAATAGATTTGCGAAAAAATATGCGAAACACGCGGTCAGCTTTCTTTGTTAGTTCTAATTTCTTCTAGAGTTATAAATGTTTCTAATAAACACGTAAGACATAAACTTTGAATTATTCTTGTGTGGATTTGAGGCACAGTATTCAATATATTTATAATATCTACTTGCTTTGCAGCCCTCGTAAAATCCAGGGTGGCAGGAATGAGGGAAAGGATAAACAGCTCCGAGAATAGCCTCATCCTGGAAGCCCGCCTTAGTCCAGCCTCCAGCGTCGATGCATATTTATTTATTCGTTTATTTTTATATTCTTTTTCGCTTCGCACCTCTCTTTTTTTTATATACCTTACTCACCTACTTGCTTTAATAATTATTTGTCTATTGTATACTTTATCTTTTCATTTATCCTATGTACCTACCTGCTTGTGATAATTTATGTCTGTAGGTATACGTACCATTTATTTTTATGTATCGCTTGAATTATAACTCAGTACAAACTCAGTACTACTTAGTAACTTGTATATATATTATGGATACATACTTATACCTATGCAATGTGTTGGACTGCACTGACTTCCCACATACTGGAATAAATACATAAATAAATACTTCAAACAAATATGTTAAATAGATTTTATGGTAATTTATAAGTTTTTTGTGTACATAATAACTTTTGCCCCTGAAAAATACCCATAATATCTTCTTTATGCGTCTGTGCAGAAAGTTTAATAAAACGCCAAGGACAAAGAGAAGAGACTCACCGGGATAATATTTTTTTGTCTCGCTGTTGGTGATGTGTCCGTGTCGAGAATCCCACCGCACAGGAGCCTGATCAATAAGTGACAGACTTTGTACATAAAGTAATATAGCAATCATTGCAATCGGGTTTCAAGACAAATCGAAAAACTCAATTTGGGTCATTTAAATTGTCGGCTGCCAAAAGGCTCTCGTTCTTCCGATAACTGAAAATATGGCCAAGCCGCCGTTACATGGAAAAATTACTGTAATATTTATGTATTCGTATAATTATTTATTACGATGTTTCCATTTAATCAAGGTTGGGATGGATAGGATGTCTAGGGAAGAAATATGGCATATTTGTCGGGAATATGTATGCAAAATTTGGGTCCAATCGGTCAAGCGGTGTAGATTGGTACACAAAATGTATCGGGGGGTGGATAGAGAGGAGGAGAAAATGTCGCCTATATTACCCGCATCGTCCTAAAAAATAAGTATGTAACATTTTGGACAGATCAGTCGAACGGTACAGATTTGCATGCAAAATATGTCAGAGGGAGGGGGGAATGTCACCTATGTTACCCACCGGGTCCCTAAGAATACGTGTGCAAAATTTGAGTCAGATCGGTCAATGTATTGCTTGCCCAACGTAACTTGGCGTGCGGCGAATTCTGAACTAAAACCCGCCCCGCCCGCAGCCGGCGGTAACCCCTCGCCCTGTCATTCAGTTCATTCTCGTATTTGAGCGCGAGCTGTGTCATCTTGATTACCAATATACACTGAATTATTATGTCCAAAACATCCTAAACAGTCCGGGATGGTGCAAGAACAATTGCCAATGAAGTTTTGCGAAGCTGAAAAAGCGAATAATGGACCGATATTACCGTCTGACAGTTTGACAGATAGAACGGCCGCCATTACTGCATGGTTTGATAGAGTAAAGAATGAAGATATTAGGAATTAATGTAAAGCTGATCGTAGCATAATTCATAGAGACAGGGTCGCTCAGGTGGTTTGGGCATGTTGAGCGAATGAACGAGGAAAGAATGATAAGAAAGATATATAATGCAAGTGTTGACGACGCCAGAAAGAGAAGGCGACCGCGGAAGGCGTGGCATAACCAGATTAACCAGATACTGGAAGATGATCCCGTTAGAAGCCTCAACAACCGTCGAGCTTGAATGCGAAGGTGTATGAATGTGGATGAGGCGAAAGTTGTATGTCAGGACAGAAGAGTATGGCGCTCTATCCTCTCTGCCTACCCTCACAGGGAAACGGCGTAATGGTAAGTTAGTTTTTGCATTGAAAATATATCAGGGAGAGGGGAAGGGGTGAAAGGGGAGGAGGGAAATGTCGCCTATGTTAACCGCCGGAACTTAAAGCATAAGTATGCAAAATTTGTATCGAATCAGAAAAACGGTATAGATTTGTATAGAGAACAGACAGACAGACATTGAGTTTTATAGGTGTAGAATAATATCATCAGTAGCGCTACAACCCAAGGTGTGTCTCGGCTGTGTCATCCTTTCTTCTAGTGCCAACTCTGGTGTACGGAAGTGAAGCCTGGAATTGACAGAATAGGAACGAAAGTAGACTGAATGCGGTGGAAACGCGGTCACCAAGGCGCTTGTGCGGAAAATTTTTGGTCGATAGAGTGAGGAATGAACAAATTAGAAGCGAACGTAATGCTGGCTGCAGCGAGGTAGATAAAATAAAGAAAGGAGTGCTGAGATGGTTTGGTCATGTAGAACGTATGAGCGAGGAAAGGATAGTTAAGAAAATATATGGGTCGAGTATCGAAGGCGACAGGAATAAAGGGCGTCCGCGAAAGATCTGTAATGATCAAATACTACAATTATCGAAGGATGGCCCTGTTAAAAGCAAACAGCATGACACGAGAAGATGTATGAATGTAACCGAAGCAAAAGTGGTGAGCCAAGATCGAGGAATATGGCGTTCTATCCTCTCTACCTATCCCTGCGGCGAAACGGCGTTGTGCTTAGTTAGTTAGGTGTTATCCCTTTTCAAGTTTACCAGTGGCGGATTTATAGAATCGCACGAGTCCCAATTGCAAGGAGCTGCAGAGGTCAGTGTGGTGCGGAAGGCTTAAACTAGATTATGTTGATACCGTCTATATAACAGGGTCTCGTAACTAAAAGCAAAAACTTCAGGGGACTCTTCCTCGTTCAATTTTGAATAGAAAACACTTTGGGTGAAATGTCGACAGTTGCGGAGACGAGCGATATCAAAGTTTGCATTATTTTTTCAAATATTTCTTACTTATTTTCTGTAAAACGTTTGAACCAAGTATTGTCTTGAAGATGAGTGTATGTGTTACAACTCATCTTGGTTTTCAAGCATATATCTTAAAAACTTAAAAACTACGAGGCTGTGAATTTAAAAATTTCCTGATTTTCTTAAAATGTTGCGATTAGGGAATGCAATCCCGATCCCGCGAGATCTCGAGGCATTTTACGAGATCAATCCCGAACCGAAAAATCGGACGGGATTATCGGGATTGATCAACATTTTTTATGTTTTGTATGTGCATGTCTATAGAGCTTTTAGTAAGTACCTACTTAAAAATTATGTTTATGTCACATTCAAATAATGAAAATTGCTTTGAATAATATTTTCTGTATTTTATCAAACTAACATAGTAATAAAAACTTCTATTAACTCTACTACATTGACTGATTGATGCTTGGAAAAACGCCTGTAAAAACTTTAATGCAATGATTAATAATGAACATTTTATTAAAATTGCTGATATAAAAATTCAAGGCGTGATCCCGATCCCTAGGGATCCCGCGGGATTGAAAATTCTAATCTCGAGGGATCCCGAAAGGGCAATCCCGACTAGGGATTGCGTTCCCTAGTTGCGATGTATGAGGGCAAATTACAACCGGAATTACAAAAATCGGGCACGAATGCGTGAACCACAAAATTTCGAAAAGAATGACACCGAAAACGCCGGGTCCATAGTCCATACCCAAAACCAACGCACAGCACTGCCGTGCCGTATAGGTATATTGTATATGTATAGGCAAAGTAAGCTCTCGTACTTTTCACTTGGGTCAAGTATGAATATGGATTTCGCTGCTGGTGAGCACAATTTAAGGTACAGGTACACACGCTTATTACTGGCATGCTCAAAATTAGCATGCCCTAATAACTGTACACACTTGCTCATTATTGGCATGCTTATTTTAAGCATGCTCAAAGCTAACAATCAAACACACATGCTTATTAGTGGCATGCTCTTGTCATAGAATAGAGAGGAACTCTAGTTCAAAATTGAAACTTTGCAAACTGAAATAGAAAATTCAAGTGAACCAATAAAACAAAATAGTTCCTGGGTTTAATCAAACGTACATGCTTATTACTGGCATGTCTTGTCATAGAATAGAGACGCTCTTGTTCAAAATGGAAACTGAAAACTGAAACAGAAAATTCAAGTGAACCGACAAATCAAAATATTTTTGATTTTAGTTTTTATAATTTTTATTGTAAGATTTGAATCATTCGTGTTTTTTAATAAAGTTTCATAAACATTATTTCTTGCTATATTATTTTTATATAGCGGTGTCCGAGTATTCCACAGACATTTGTGATTCCTATAATAAGTCACGAAAGGAGTAATGTTTTATCATCTCCCCAAAGCGCCATATTTGTTTCATCTGTCGCGGACTGAGAAGATAGCATTGATAATCGATACTAGCCGCGAATGACACAAGCATGCTCAAATAAGCAAGCCTGTTCACACATGCTCAAAAGATACCCCTTCTCATGATGAATGACATTAGCATGCTCATAAATCAACCGGCGGTTGATTTTTAAGCATGCTACTAATGAGCATGCTTATTAATAGCAATGTGCTAACACACATGCTACTAATAAGCAAGGACTAAAGAAGGTCAATACTGCGCATGCTCACGTGCCACTAATAAGCATGTGTATCCAGCACCTTTAGAAAACTTGTGTGGATTTGATATTTGCAAGAGGTATTATTTAAATAATTTCAAAGCCATACGCATCTTACTTCTCATACCACTATCCTGTATTCAATAAATGCAATTTGCAAATGAATTAAATCATTCAAAATGTTTTTGATGTGTGACATCTTTTCTCTCGCTTTCCTGCAATCTGTGGCAGTGATTTCGTGAAAATGGACGGAAATGCGTAACAGGAAATAAGACGTCGGGGAAGCGCGCGCAATTTCATTTGATCAATGAGCGCGCGCGATGGAAAAAAATTATCGTTTATAAACAAAATCAATGTCCAGTAAGTGCCATCACAGCGAAGACGCACACTTCCAATAGCCATGGCTTCTGGTTTTGTATATATGCTACGTGGTTGGTGTCAAGCGTGTGGATGTTGTAACTTTGATATATTTTGGCTTATATCTTCGAAACTATCCAATAAATACATATTTTTTTTTACAATAATGTGAATATTAACTAACCTTAATGATTTACATTCTCAAATTTTATGTAATTTATGTCATTATTTGTAAATATTTATTCAAAGTTTTCATACAATATGTATGGCGGCACACTACCGCCATCTATGAAAATAAATAAAAACATATAATTGACCAAACACATTTCTAAACGAAATGCGTATGAAGATATACGGTAGGTACCTACCTAGTGCGGTAAAATTCAATAACTGCACATACATTATCTTTACTTGTATTTACTAAATAATAAATATATCGGTAAGGTAATGGCGCCTATGTTGGACGCGGACCAGCCATGGACATTTTTTGAATTTACCTCCAAAATTAGGCAAACGCGAAGTATTTTTTATTTCAAATTCCCACCGATCAGTTGCGCTAATATTTTAGCTGTCATACCAACTGTTTTTGACAGCCGACAGCTACTTTGTTTGCGGCTACCACGGTTGTTATTTAGTGTCATTTAGTATCGGGAATCGATGCAAGTAAGTACACTTAACATCTTATTTTGTGTCAGGTGTATCGTCGTTGTTGAAATTCATATTATTTACTGATTTATCAATCTTAAACCTAAAATTAACCGGTGTCCATAACTGGATATTATTCAAGCACGTACACCCAATCATGGATAGAGTGTCCATAAAGTGAACTTCATTATTTTTATTTTTTCTCATGTATCTATCATACGTCTGTTCTAGTATATCTTCATGTTTATCTAGAAATTCCTGTCCGTTCACAAACAATCGGCCAGGAAAAAAGTGGTTCTCTTCGTTTTTTTCTTACCGGTTGGCTTTAAAAGAAGCATTTCGTTAATAATGAATGCTTTTGTCTTTTACTCGATTATTCATATTTCCATAACTAGCTGATCATAATTGGGGGTCCTACACTGGAGTATTTACTGTCCTTTGATGGCTGTTCATTATTAGATAATGTCCATAAATGGGGGTCCAACACTGGATTATTATTGATGGTGTCTGAGTAGGAGTGTTGTTTTTTTATAATATTTTATTGCACCGAGTATTAAACTGAAATTAAACATTGAATACTGATTGAGAAAAGGACTTTTTATTTACCTCCAAAACCCAAAGAATGTATATTGAAAATGAACAAATTACAAAGCAAAAACAAAAAAATTTCGCTTATACTGTCCATGACTGGTGACTTTACCTTACTAGCTTTTTTAATTTCTGTTGCAGCTCAATTGATATGTTTAATTGCGAGATGTCAAAAATGTTACACATCATATGCAACTAGTGTAAGGCTCGCTCGTTTTTTTTTTATTTAATTTCAATTTCAATGTACGTACCTACTATGCACGTTTGACGTTTTCACGAATAACCGCGGCAGTGCCCGACACTGATTTTTTAAGAATGTTCTTAGGTTTTTACGCTGTTCAGAATCTTCTGGTCTGTGTTTTCTGAGGTATTATGCCGTGCTTTTAACAACGCAGTGTCACACATCAGCCCTGATGGTGAATCCTGCAAAGGGATCCGAAAGGTCGTAAAAAAACGGCGTGATACCCCAGAAAACACAAACCAGAAGATACTAATTTTTTGTGTTAAACGGCTGCTATTATTACGGTATGCCACTGGTTATTTCACAAACGCCAAAATGTGTGTTGTGTAACCAAGCATAGCATTTTGCTTGATGTAAATGTGAATTATAAGTAATTTGACACTCCATTTCACTACTTCCTGGCACGATAAATCTCCACGCTACATAAAGTAAATTTTCATTTAAAAAAGACAATCGAATTATTATGTGTAATCCGAGCGTACGACCACAGTATACTAAGAACAGTAATACGTCTGCATACAAACTGGCCGCTACCCATTAGAATGTGTGCGTGCGTGCTCGGCGCCGTGTACGCACGCACTGTGACGCACACATTGACATAGAATATGGGGGCACAAGGCGGCGGCAGTAAGGGCCGTGCCTTCGGTGCCATTCGCGCTCGCAGCCGCCGCTTTAGAAAAAAAATGCTCTTCCTGAAAAATATGCCTTTTTTATGTTTGTGGTGCTTTACTAAAAAGGCGTGTTGATTATCACAAAAACTGTGAGTTTTTAAAAGTCTACGTTGATGTTAATCAGCGTTCTTGCTATTTAAGTGCAGAAACTAGGTATACTAATTACTAATTTTAATTTCTAATTTTCGGGTTTAGTGTCTACCTTATGCGTCGGAATCTTTGCTACGAGTTAAAAGAAAGGGAGTAAAAATAAAGTGACAACCCTAGCGTCAACGCAAGAGCAGGCCAATAACTCGCCGACAGGCCGGAGATAAACTACTGTTCTGGGTATACTGTGGTACAACGGACATTGTTTCGTTGCCTTGGTGTTTACGGGTATAAACACCAACACAACGAAACAACGTGCTTCGTACGCGCGGCTTACACATATACTGATTCGATTGTCTTTCTTAAATTGAAAGAGATCTATCTACCTACCCCTTCGAAATTGTTTTTACTTTTTATTACTATTCGCATTTTGAATTATCGCCCCACTTAAGGTACTGTGAACTTAGATAATGTGAAATCTGTCGCAATTTACAATCGATGACTAATACTGCGGCGGCCATTTTTCCAGTAAACAAATGGAAAAAGACAAAGAAATCGTGCCATTAATCTGGTCTTTTATCGCTCTCCAAGGCCGTCCGTGTCCCGCTGCCGCTACGGGGCTGCCTGCCCATATACGGCGCAAAATAATCATATTACTATAATCACTTGAAGTACGTTTACCTACTGTATTAATAGGAATCAATTATTATATCTACAAGTAGGAAAGTAATCAGATAATCATATTTTATGAAAAAATTACAAGTCATGATGAAACGGAGTGATGATTTTAATTGTCTCAATGTAGGTACTCCAGTGATGTCTATGGATTCACGGTTATTAAAATCGCAGAACACAGACCTAACCGAATAGGTAGGTACCATATTATTTTTATAAATCAACGATTTGGACAATGTTCATATAGCGTGATTTATAACGTATTTGAAAAACAGTAATCAAATCTCAAAAATAGTGTCAAAATGCACACAGATATTTAATCGAGGTAAGTGAAAATTCTTTTGGTTCGTCGACGGATACTTTCACTTGATCACAGTGGACGATTATTTATTAAACCTGCCACGGCACGTAATTTTAAATACAGGACGCTACCTACCATTATTTGTATAAATTGGTTGCAGTGTGTGTCGACAGGGAAATTAAAATAGTTGCTAAAGAAGAAAAATATCTAGAAGGAAAAATTGCAGTTTTCTCGGAAGCTTGTGAACTCCAAATATCATGCATAGATTTGATAATAAGCAATATAAATATCATGCATAGATAATGAGTTTCTGCGTAAGCCAAATCAAATTTTCTTTAGGTTGGTGTAGGTCTTTTAATTGATATAATTGTTTCGTTGTGTTAAGTTAACGGATACGAGAGGGGTGTATCCGTAAACGTAACACAACGAAACACGGCGCATATTACGCACTGTACCTACACTAACTCAATTGCAAGCTTATATGAAAAGACCTATAGGTACGTAGGTGCCAACATAAAGCGTAAATGGAAAATATTTATTATTGGCAATCAGTCGCCTACTGATTAATGGTTCTCTCAATAGGGTCGCGTTTTGCGAACCTTGGCGCTGCCATTTCGGACTAATCACATGTGACAAAGGTCGGTAAACTTGTATGGGCAGTGCAGGCATTAAACACTGCACAAGAATGTCAGCGATTATTCCGACAAGCAGCTGCGACCAAAACTGCATTACTATTTACGCAGGAACAGGAAACTGAAGAATTCTTTACTTTTCGCGACATTTTTTCGCAATGTTTTCTTGGGTGGTCTACCGGTCTGAATGAAATATTTTAACATAATTACATAAATTACAGTATTATAAAGAATAGGTTGGTTCTCCTAGATACGTTGTTTTGATGACGGCTGTTTGTTGGTCAAGTTCACATATGAATATTTATTATTACCAACCAAGTAGGTACTCGATTATGATGATTGAAATGAAAATTCGCATTCTTTGTGACTTTTTCCTCAGGTTCAATAAATGTATAGGTATTTTTTTTATATTTTATGTAAAAACGGTTAATTTTGTGCACATTAACTAGTGATAATTTACAAAACACTGGTTTACAGAACGTAAGAATATTAATGACCAAATGTTTGCATCAATTACCTACATGATTTTAATTTTCGAAAATATCAAATATCGACTATAATAAGTATGGTTGAACACATCCATATGTTGAATAAATTGGTTAGAAACTTGTGCACATCAGAAATTAAATTCTGTATCATTGACTACTTCAAGAAATTTATTATTGTTTTTTACGGCCTAACGCGTTTAACGATATTTGTTATTAGCGTCATTCTTTCTTTGGTACTCTCGGAAATGAAAAAATGTGCATAGATTTCAATCGTTGATATATTATACAGTTATATTACAAAACTATTTTTGTGTAATATATTTTCTACAGGTACGAATGATTAATCTGCACGTTTTGTAAGACCGGTGGTTTAGTGGGGGCAGGACGCCGCCCTGCTACCTTTTTTGACATGGAGCTTAATTGGATTTTGTACATCAAATATCTTGCAGCGGATGAATATAAGGGTACGAACATGCCAAAGATGCTTCACTGCGATACCTCGCGGTCGCGGTTTAGCTCGCTACCTCCATGTAAAACAAATACACGCTAGTAGATACGCACGCACATGCCGAAAGATACCTCACTGCGATACATCGCGGCCTACATGGAGGTTTAGCTCGATGCTTTCGTGATAACAAAATATTTTGTTTTCACATCGCGGTCGACCGCGAGCAGCGATGTGTTCTGGCTCGTGATTGGTCATATTCGCCTCAGCCTAGCGAATCTGTCCAATCACGATCCAGATCACATCGCTGCTCGCTGTCGACCGCGATGTAAAAACAAATGGATCTGTCATCTGTCATTAATCCCGTATTGCTCATGTCACGATCGCTATAGTTATCTTTTAAACTGTTTTTACTTGATAAGTACTGTGAATTGAATTATGGATAAGGAGGTGCTAATTGATTTGATTTTTAATATTCCTGCTTTGTGGGATAAGCGGGAGAAAAATCACCACAACAAATAGCGAGTATCGACATCGAGGTGCGACTGAACCGACATGTTCGCACCGCCATCCATGTAAACAGCGAGTATCGACATCGAGATAGCGAGCTGAAACCGCGACCGCGAGGTATCGCAGTGAGGCATCTTTGGCATGTTCGTACCCTAAGTATTTCGAGAATGTGAAAAAATATGCAGGCCCCGAGCATTTTGAAAACGGGAAAGTCATTTTCAAGACGAAATTTATGGGTCTTTTTCGATTAGAATTGGATAGCCCAATACTCAAAAATAGACGGGGCGTATCTGTTTATGCACGTGTGATTTAATTAATTTTCGATGAGACTTTTGGAAAGTATTTGTGATTCAAAATGGTCTAATTGTGACAGGTTAAGTAGGGGACATGTGTAGTATAGAGGATTTATAAACACTTGTCATGTGGGAAGCCTAAATTTCATCCTGTGCGTCTATGTCCGCTTAAAATATGGTGCAATGTCATTTTTCAAAACCAAATAGTTGTACAGTAACGGCATATAAATAATTTTAAATCAAAGGAACATCGATATATGTCTGGGTTATATTTACATGTTTATTATGTCGATGACACATGAGACACGGATGTCAAACATATTTCTAGCATCAGGCAAAACAGACATTGCAATCTGGAATTTGTCCAAAATATATATTTTTGATAAATATTATATAAAATAAAAAATAAAATTATTTTAAAAGTTAAGTGAAGTCAGTTTGTTCCACATATGTTTTTTTCATCCAAATTCAATTAAAATATTAAATTAAAGCCAATGTTTTCTTCATAATTTATTACTTACAAAATCTAATGTCATACATTATCTTTCACTATTCGAATATAATGCTACTAATGATTACATTAACAATATATACCTACCTATATACATATATGACAATGCCCCCCACTTTTAAACACGAGAATTAAATTCTCTATTAAAAGTTGGTAAGCGTTAATATTCTCATTCTGTTTTTATAATATATATGTAATTTACACCATTAAATATTGACATTTAACAGATGTATTGACGTTCCCCTATTTTAGGTGTTGGGATAACAGAAAGATTGCCATGTTATGTTATATTCGCGATTAAACCCATTCTTGAGACGTGTATAAAGCGGTTTCGTAAAATAAGTTGTAATAAAGTTGTTTACACGATTACATTCTTGACATTTCAATCCGATGTATCAATTTCTCTGTGACACACAGAAGACCATTTCTGGGATGATATTATATAATGTTACGTAGTATTTGCCCGACATTATGCTTTGGTTCACACATAATGGAACTTTCATTTGCTTACGCCGGACGTTACGAATCTTTTTGGAACTGCGCCAATAAATAACTTGGTTTTATTGCAAGGGAGTGCCCGAACTGTAGGAAGAAGAAAGAGTGTTAAAAATAATCCTTCTCTCTTTTACATTTGAAAGCCTGTATGTAACCCCTATCATACACATGAGGGGATTGGAAGCAAAATAGACGAAATTTAGATAAGTGATTTTGTAACTGATTTCAAAGCCGGAGTGGAAATTTTAAAATTAATATACTTTTGTTCAAATGCTTCTAAGACACACAAACACGTTTTCAAAATTAATTATCAATTGTGAAAATTAAAATTGACTCGCTGTTTCTAGCGTTAGAACATTTTTAACGTTCTGGGAGAAACTCCGATAAAAAATATATTTGATGTTAACTTTAGTGACCATTTTTCTTTAATTTTAAACTGCGCGCCAAAAGGTTTATTTCATTCGAAAGAAAATTTTCCTCTCTACAAGAATTCATTTTTGCTTTTACGCTATATTTGCCGACCTTCAACTTAGAATCTATATCTAGACAAGAGTGAACAGTTTCGACAACTCCTTTTGTTCGAAAGACGAATTTTTCGCGTCAAAAACGGATGGTTTTTATCGCAAAGGTATCGAAAAACTTGTAGAGCGTAATAAAGGAAAATACATTACTGATTAATTTATCGTAGTTTTTTTGGGTCCTCTCGTCCTTTTCATTTGTAAAATACAGACATAACTTATGTTAACACCCAATACTGTGTTAATAATCTCAAAGCAAAGTGCAAACTATTTATTGATTGGACTGGAAGAACGAAATCAAATTGCAAAATTGGTCGTACAGATTAACGTCATCGATGATAACGTTTCTTTTGTTCAATAACCACCGCTGGTGATCGGAGTGGAGTATGTGAAGTTGCATAAACCAAAAGGGAAGACATTTGGCATAATCCAAGAACATGGTCCCACTGTATATACAATGAAAATGAGTATTTCACTATATAATTGAATGTCGTGATTACAAAATGAAAGATAATTAACGCTTAAATAATAAGTATTAAGTAAGATATTATTACAATTTAGTGTTTCGAAACTTTTACCATACATTTTGAATGTCAGTCATACTTTAAGAACCATGGAAAAGGACATATAAAAAAAATCTATTCATCATATTTCTTTCGTCTATAAATATAAATTTGACATGTAAACTTAAATCAACGTACACCTACATTGTCTATGATTTACACATTTTTCCTCAGATATTGCCTATGAAATGTCAAAATATACGGTACGTTTTTCGAAACTTTAAAATGTAATATCTTATTTAATACTTATTATTTAAACATTAATTATCCTTCATTCTGTTATTAACACATTCAATAATATAGTTTAATACTAATTTTTATTATATATGCGATGGGACCATGAACTTGGATTTAGCAAGACATTTTCAAACGGAAGAAAAAACTTTATATTAATAAAGGTAGGACATTTCTTTCTCAACCCTACTTAAATATCACATCAATATTCTAAGCTAAGCGCATTATCATGTGAAAACGGGACCGACTTGGTGGTCTTCAGGACTAACCTAACCTAACCCCCACCACTTGACCACTAGACGAATGTCTTACAACATATCAAACAAGCACGTCGTTTATACATACTACGAAACATTGTCCATGGCTAAAATATTTCATATATATAATTATTTTAGCTGACTCTTTTAAGTGTCGAGACACATTGTCTTGCAGTCACGTTTAAAGTTGCAAGATTAAATGATTAGGTACACATTTTATATAATTACAATGCTTACATTGGTAGGTACATTGTGTCGTAGTCACGATAGTACAAAATGGGCCTTTTTTCAATGATTAGGTCGGACGTTTAACTAACATTTGTCGCAATATAGTTCTTTAATAGGGTTAGGAAATAAAAATACGGATCGGAAACCATACATACTGTAATCGGAAAGAATTGCGCACTGTCAGAGCCTCTTGAGATTTCTCGAAGACAACTCTATGGAACACTCTGGAATCGTCTAGGGCACCCTGGAATCATCTGGAGCACTCTCGTACCTTCAAATTATAATATTTATTCTGTTGACTATTGAAGTAAAAAAGTTGTCAACCATGTAAAAGGAGTTGAAAAAAAAAACACAAAAAATAATATATTTTTAAAAAACAGTATTTTTTAAAATATAAATTGCAAGTAAACAAACTAACAGATTTTGCTATAATTGTAATACATTTAAGATAAACATTTACTTTGTAATATTATTGAGTAAAAAAGACATCTCAACAGGCCATTTAGTCATAAAAGGCCCACAAATTGGAGCAATTTTCTTCATTTTTAAAATATCAAAGGTTTGGTAATTTATTAATCAATTACATAATTTAGTTTGTGACATTTTAATAAACTATTCGTATTTAAAATATACGTAACCTGATGAATAAATTTTAAAATGAGATATTCCCTTCAAAAATGTGATAAAAAACGCAAGAGAACATATGAGAAAAAATGGTGAAATTTGCTTACTCTGCTAGACGATCGCCTTAAGGTACAGATACACATGCTTCTTTACTGGCATGCTAATGAGCATGCCACTAATAAGCATGCCCTAACAACTGTACACACTTGCTCATTACTGGCATGCTTATTAGTGGCATGCTCATAAATAAGCATGCCCAAAGCTAACAATCAAACACACATGCTTATTAGTGGCATGCTCTTGTCATAGAATAGAGACGCTCTTGTTCAAAATGGAAACTTTGCAAACTGAAATAGAAAATTCAAGTGAACCAATAAATCAAAAAAGTTTCCGAGTTTCCATCCGCACATTTTTGATTTTAGTTTATATAATTTTTATTGTAAGATTTGAATCATTCATGCCTATTAATAAAGTTTCGTAAACATTATTTCTCACTTTATTATTTTTACACAACGGTGACCGAGTATTCCACAGACATTCGTGATTCCTATAATAAGTTACGAAAAGTAATGTTTTATCATCTCCCCAACGCGCCATATTTGTTTCATCTGTCGCGGACTGAGAAGATCGCATCGATAATACTAGTCGCGAAGCCCGCGAATGACATAAGCATGCTCATAAATAAGCAAGTCTGTTCACACATGCTCCAAAAATACCCCTTCTCTATGGTGAATGACAGTGGCATGCTTATAAATCAACCGGCGGTTGATTTTTGAGCATGCCACTAGGTGGCATGCTCATTTCTAGCAATGTGCGTACACACATGCCACTAATAAGCATGCCACTGTCAACGTCGATACTGCGCATGCTCACGTGCCACTAAAGAAGCATGTGTATCAGACGCCTTAAGCCATTTTTGGAATCAGGACACTCAATTAAACCGGAAAATGTGTTATTATTAAAAATAGCTCACAAACTCACATTCTGCATTTTACCTCAACGATAGAAATGTTGACATTGGACGGATGTCTTGGCTTTTTTCTATTTTTGAGTATTGGGGTAATAATTCCAAATGACAATTCAAAATACGGCCGATGTTCCTTCTGTTTACGGATTTCGAAAGGTACAATTATGCAATTACATTCTTATTTATGGGGTATCACAAGAAGGTCCCTGAATACTTAAATTTTCCTGATATCAGTCAACGATGCTCCGTGTATAAAATTACTGCTAGAAAGCAATCAACTTTACCGATTTGCTAGGTACTAGAGTGGCCGATATTGACAACTGCGCAACCACAAACGGTTTTTCGGTAAAACTTATTACTCCCTTTATATTAACTCGTGCTTGCTTGCTTGCCGGCTTGCCGTCGAAAAAATTTACCCTTTTCCCGTGATCCAATCGAGCTGAAACTTTGCAAGCAGACTCGTGGCGACGATCAAGAAGATCTATCAAATTTTCGTTAAAAAATTAATAATTATAGTATAATTTCGGATATTTAGAAATTTTAATGGTTTTTTCAAATTGAAATCATTACCAAAGTTTGATTGCTAGCAACGGCGGCCCGATAACATCGCGGAATATTTTATAAATTTGAATTACTCCGTCGGTATACATAATAGGTACTTAACTACGAATTTCGAAAATCTAAATTGACTGACAAATGTTTTCAGAATTTAATCTTCAAATCATGAAGTGTTTTATCAAAGCACAAAACATCTGACATTTTAGTAATATATTAAATTACTGTAAGTTTAGTGTTATGTTATATGTTTAATGTTATATGTTGTATTATGTTATGTGTTATAATGGAAGTAGTCCACCACAAAACAACTAAACACATCCAATTAACGCAAGCAAATGCCAAATCAGAAATATTCTAAAAATGATTTTTATGCCATTCTCCGCCCGGACGTCTGGCGACTGATTTTATTCCGGTTCTCAGGGATCATTATTATTAGACTGCTTTAAATAATCCGATAGCGATTTATATCTTGGCTAAATGCACACGTACGGTTCCATTAAATTAAATGCTACTGCACTTTGGTGCTGCTTCTTGCTGGCAGGACAGACTGTGTACATCGGGTTACTTGCATTTTTGGCTTAATATTGTATCCCAATTATAATAATTTCGTTGTCTGTCCGTCCGTCGTAACTTCGTGTAACGTCCGTAACTTCTTTATGGTATAAAAACTTTTTTTCTTTTTTTATAAATAAATAAATATCTACTTATTCTTTAGGAACCGACATGAAATACCGACAAAAAATTACCGTCATTTTTGACGGGCTACTGCTATTCAATAATAATATAGTTATCTATCTGTCCGCAACATCCTGTAACGTTTGTAAATTCTTTTATAAAAACTTTTTTTCTTCTTTTTTTCTTTCTTTTTTTCTTTCTTTTTTCTTCTTTTTTTCATTTCTTTTTTGCCGTTTAAAGTACCGTTATATTTGACAGGTTGCAGCTAGTATGTAAATAAATTGATTCGATAGCCAGATTCGAAGTCCGAATTAACGAACGATTGAATTTTCTCTTTAAAGCTGACATTTTCGCTAATTTAAAACATTCTCTCGTAAACTACTTGAATTCATTTTGTTGCTTATTAATTTTGATATGTGTATTGCCGTGTCTTATTCATATATATCAAATATATTATCAATAATGAGTAGCTTGTTGGTGTAGTGGTTGACTAACGCCTAGTGATCCGGTGGTGGGTGGTTCGAGCCTCATTCCAGGGCAGCAAAATTGCCCTATTTTCATGGCACAAGCGTTTAGCTTAGTTTAAAAATAGTAAGAATAATGATGCAACACGTATTACGTGTCCGCATCTCTATTTAAAAAAAATGTTACTTTATAGGGTGACCATTGAGTTTAGAATAGAAAAAAAATTACAGACAAAATCTGGTTATTTATAAATAAGCAGACAATATTTGTGCACAACCCACTATTGAGTATTTTTCCACTTAAGATTCCATCCCCTTCCGATGACATTCCATAACTAACAACTCCAACCTCTCCCCTCCCCTCATCCTCCCTTTCACCGTAAAACACTTGCATGGTTTATCTTTTTCAATTTTAGTACACAAACAATCCTGAAGAAGAGAACATCGTTCTCAAAACGTATAGATTTTATATCTAATAAATAAGGCGAAAACAAAGTTATTTGTGTTTTATTTTAAGAAAAAAAAAATTTACATTTTTGAGGAAATGTCGACAGGTACGGAAATAAGCGAGATCAAAGTTCATATTGCATAAATAGCACATTAACGACCCCTAGAGTCGTTAGTATGTTATTCATTATTGATGTACGGAAGCAAAACATCTCCATTCAGTGCATACAATCTGCGACAGTGCAAGAAATAATCGGTACGTCCTTGACCCCGGTGATAGTGCACTCTCCTGTGATTCCACTCTAGCGAAACGTCGAAAACCGAATCTCAAATCTCAACACATCCATACGATTCTTATAAAATATCCTTTGACTCAGTACCTAAATATGTCGAACGACCGTAATATAAATCTTATGTAATAAAATTTTAATTCTATATCTAGAATGTTGAGGTCATACAACAAAATAGAAATAACCATAACGTCCTCATTGACATATTCCATGACAGTTTCCACGAATATAAGAGAACTATTACCAACCTTGCGAAATTAGCTGCTTAGTCTCTTTATTCAATCTCACTCTATAAAATCACTTTTTCTGTTCTTTCTTGTATACGTTTTAGCCTTTACTATTATCTCTATGTTTGCTGTGTTCACATTTAAGTGATGAAAAGCATTTAAACTAATTGTATTATCTATGACATGTTATGTGTTTTTCATTGTTTGTAAACCGTTAAAATAAATACATAAATAACATAAATCATTTTTTAACTGTTTTCTGAGGTGCAATAGTGCATTCACAGTCGCTCCTCCCCATGCAATAGTGCTATGTTGTATGTTGACAAATTGCGCAATACATTATTTTTAGGAGTTTTTAATATTGATTAAGCGGTTGTCTCAATAATTTCGCCAATTGTTCGCCGATCCGCCCCTGATTTTCTCTTTTTTGCGTTGGATTGTACTACCGCTGTCAACTGTCAACTGCTCAGTGTGTTCAATTCTTAAAACGGCAAGAGTACCTAGTTACTGGGCAGCGGGTCTCTGCTAGCTTCGCACCTGTGAGCCGCACACAGCGCCACGACTTCCACGGAAGTGGCTTGCCAAGAAAAAAATGCTTCAGTTTTAAATTTTTCACATTTTAAATGGGTTCTTGTGTTTAATATTGAAAATTTCTCGCGAACTTGTGGGTATAATTTTTTGAATAGGTGAGTTTTCACTCTTTTACACATTTCTATAAAGCTACACTTGTCTGTCTGTCAAGAATAAATCTAAAAGAAAAATTCAGTTTAATTATTCAAGAAATATGTTTAAAATGCGAACGCATTACTATAGGTCGACCACAATAAAAAGACCATTCCCTAGCTTTGTCCGGTCTGAAGAAAGCGGGGGGAAAGTTGCCTGGCAAGCCGTATTACAAGCCTCAATATGATATTCCAAATAAATATATATTTTTTAGTGTAAAAAAGGTTACTTACTTACTAGAAAAACTTCTTTTGTGTTCATTTTTTGCATCGTAACAACACACATATTTTTTGCGTACATTCTTTTGAATGCGGTCTAGCTATATCATATTGGACATTGTACATGGCAGTGGCATTTGTCTGTTTGTATTATTTTAAAAGTGACGTTTGAGTTTTGATATTGCAATTGATTACAATATTTAATTTGACGAAGATCAAAAAGTTGAAAATAATATTAAATGAAAAAACTTATAAAACACGCTTTTATAAAAATGTGCTAAAAAGGAAAAAATAATCTTTTTGTCAGCCACCGTTTGATATAATAATAATTATTATATTTACTGGCTACTGAAGTACTTAATTACTAGATATGTTTAATGGTGTTGCATGGCTGTTTTATTGGATTTAGGTGTATTTTATACATCCTATTATTTATGCTCTTTGACTATGCAATGTATTTGTGTTTTATTTGTGTATTTATAGCAATGCCATGTTTTTATATAGTCTGTCTAAATTATGGACATAGAATTCTTTAAATAGCAAATCTGTGGAGTAGGTTCTAGATGTTTCAAATATTATTTTTATAATTAATTTTTATTTGGTTTAAGAGCCTGGAGTTTACTTTTATATGTTCCACCCCAATCCATGATTCCATGTTGCAATGTGGATTGTATACAGAAATAATATGTTATTCTTAGTGTACCTGTCATCAAAATGTTGCACAATCTTATAAATAAATAGTATATGTACATCAATTTTCCAATTCTTTTCACAATTGTATTTTTATGCTCCTTCCATTTCATTTGTTGATAAGTAACTCCCGAGTACTTTGTGGATTTTGTTACATTTAGTTTGTTAAAAGCACAGTTTTCTATTTGGAACTTGTGACAGTTTTCTCAGCATTTCCATACTTGTAATAATATCTAAACTAAAATACGCGGGAAGAGGGAGCGCACGAGCAGTTACCAAAATTAGTTTAGCGAACCGGTTGATAATTATTTTGGGGGACATCGCTGTAATGATGGAACCGACCGGAGTAGAAGAATCGGCTTCTCTCTTTTATTCACTGCCAGAGAGCAAAGCTTGCCTCATTCACGCACACCGATTGACGAAGATCGACCGACAAATTAAGCACGATCGGCGAAATTCAAACTTCCGAACAGCAAGCCCCCGCAATCTGCGTTCACTTTTCAAAACGCGCGGACGACCGGTCCGACATTTTGCCGCGCGCCGCCGTTCTGGCGCGAAAAGCTCCGGCCGCAAGTCAACGTCCCACACATAACAGAGTGGACCGAAATATCGATGCTCTAATCCGACAGACCGCGTACCACTTTTCTTGTTGCCAACCATAAGTTATCCAACGTCACGGTAGGCGCCACATGCGGGTATTTCTGGTGTGGCGCGCAAAAGCGAGCGGGCTTCTTGCGTAGCTATAGCTGGTAGGTAGCCACCGCAGACGAGCGGCCAACTGCGCCAACGCAGCCAACGACATGGCCCCCGAGCATAGACAGACAGACACTCTTTTATTTTGTATTTATTTTATTTAAATTTTAACGAGACACCGACAGAATACTGCGTACAAAATTCATAAAAAAAAACATATTTATGTATGGTTTTTGTGTTTAATTTGTAGAACTCCATATTTATTTATAGCGAAATTTAAAATAAATTTAATTTTATTAAATATTATTATTAAGTTCTGCGGGTTAACTATTTTGAGTGTGACAGCTGTTTCGGCTTGCAAGGCCATTATCAAATAGTGGATATACCACGTATAAACGACTTTTATAAATAAGTCATTTATACGTGGTATATCCACTGTTGTTTGATAATGGCCTTGCAAGACGAAACAGCTGTCACACTTAAAATAGTTAATCCGCAGAACTTAATAATAATATTTATTAATATTTAATTTATTTTAAATTTCAGTAATAATAATATTTATTAGATTTAATTCATTTTTATTATTAAAATTTAGCAAAAAAAATTGGGGAAGAATTCCCCATTAAATTTTGAATAAAAAAATATCCCTTACATTTTGGGTGAAACGGAATACTAAAAAATTATTCGCTTTGATACAAGCCAAATAAAATGATTAAAACCTTGCGAAAATAATATTTTTCAAATTTTAGCAAGAATTTGTCGTTTCCTTTGACTCGTAATGAAGGGAATGAAACGGCGAAACGGGTAAGAAATATTGAAAAAAAATTGCAATCTTTGAAGTCGCTTATCACGTTTCGACGTTTCACCGAAAATGTAAAAAAAATCAATTCAAAATTTAATGAGAAAAACTCCCCTGAAGTTTTTGCCACCAGCTATGAGACACCTGTATTTAATGAATCAATGCAGTGCGATCGTATACAAATATTTCAATAAATAATAATATCTGTTCTACGAGTTCTACGAGTCAAGGATACGAATATTGCATAGGTGTGACTTTTGAATGATGATAGGGTATCTGCAAGAATATCAGCATCAATGTTATGGACAGCGCAATACATATTGTATGTACAACACATACTTGTGATGGGAGCAAAATAGCCAACATTATTATCATGCTAACTTATACTAAAGAACTCCGGGTTTCTTACCTACAATGTTGCCATGGGAGTAATGAATATAACTTAAGAAAATAATACTTTTAAGAAGAACAAGAGCCGACACCACGAGAACGAAGAACCTCTTAAGTACAATCATCAGAGACAGAGTACGAAACTCCGAAACTCGGAAGTCTGCGATGTCGAAAATGTCGTGCGATGGGAGAAATATAAGGAGGTACTGGAGATACCACGTAGACAGAGCGGATTTGACAAGAGTGGTAAGAATAGCGAAGAACGAGATACCTGCAGCAGTAGACCTCCAGGAAGACCACTAAGACGATGGAGGGACAGCTGGTCATCCATGTTCCAGGAGCAGGAGCCGAGAAACAACAGGACACAGTCCTAACACAAGCAGAAGAAGTCTTTTAAGTAAAAAAATAAAAATTAAAAATCATATTAAAGTCGGGAATAATGTAAATTGTACCCTGAATGCCATTAAAAGGAATCTGTCACACGAGACAAATCTAGCGGTTTATAAAAAGAAATGCAAAAAAGTAATGAAAGTAGACTGAATGCGGTCGCTTAGATGGAAAATCTAGTTAGCTAGTTTTATACAATTTTCACGAGGTCAAAATTGACGAAGTTTAAAATGTTATACAGGGTTTCTCATTACGTTTCGAAACTCAACAATGTTCTTTTCAACAGTGTTATAATATTGTTTCAATATTGTTCTACTAAAGAGCTGGCACTAGACCGAGATGAGTGGAGGAAAATTATTGAGGAGGCCAAGACCCACCAAGGGTTGTAGTGCCAAGAATGATGATGATGATGATTGTTCTACTAAATTGTGTGGTTGGTTGAAAGAAATTGCCAACTGGCCAACAATTAACCTCCCCATTGCATTAATACGTACACAAAAAGTGTCAAAAAGTGTATACATAAAATTCTCAAGATATTATTCCGCTGCAAGACATTCGATATATAAAATTCAATGTGTAGTATTAAAATAAAAATAAAAATTAGGAACGTGTACTCACGTACGCGCGGTAAAATTTATGCTTCTTTGGCATGATTGTGATAATTTATATTTACATATTGATTAAAATTTTATATTAATACAATAATAGGATGTCTTGAAAGACGATTAATATACCTAATACCTAATTGATAGCACTTTAACGTAGTTAAATTATTAATATTTGATTTTGAAGTGGTCCAAATGTAGCTATTGGTTTTTGATAGCTAAAATACGAGATAAATGTCTCCGAATCGACGTCATTCATGTTTTCAATTTTCGACCTAAAACAGTTCAGTACTCAACATTTTAGAAACTGCCGGCAGGTACAACTTTGAGAGCCACATTGAATGTCAAATCAATGAATAAGTTTTTCGTTTCGAAAACGAATATCTGACAATTATGTCGTTCTTGCAAAAACATCGACAGTAACATGAAATCCTAATACACACCTAAAATCGTAATTCAATAAACAGTTCCAATTTTCGATTCAATAACCAATCATTCGTCAGCCTTTGAATTGAGCATCTTTGTGATTGGTACTCAATTCAAAATGGTCGATATATAATATATTACTTACTAATATATTACTGGAACAATAATTTCAAGTGAATAATTTTTTGACAGTTTAATGGATGCGCATGAATTTCTCGCGTGGTTTCGCATTCTGGCTAAACGCTGCTTCCCGCTACAAGGCGTGTGCAACTTCCGTTACGATAAAAAATTTACCCCAAACGCACCAAAAGTAGATAACTTCAATACTTAAATAAAATTCTCGAAATATTATTCGTCCGCTGCAAGATAGTCGACGTACAAAATTCAATGCGTGGTATTTAAACAAAAAAATATATAAAATATGCCTATAATGTTAATTTCATGTCAAAAAAGACGGCAGGACCCTGGCCCACTGCACAACTGCGTATAATGTGTTTTATTAATGTTTAATCTCGATTGTTTTATATTATCAGATGACCGCCGAAATTCTTCGTGGCGTGATCGTTAGGTTTTGAAAATGGACGACAACTTTGGTGCCCGATCGCCTATCGCCGAAATACGCCGCTAAACAAGTTTCGGTCACGTAGGTAGGTACCTACCGGGTACACTGAACAGCCGATAGACTCGGCCCGCGCCAGATTGTCTCTGGCAGAAATCGCTTCGGGGCAGCCGTTTCAGTCCGTTTGTGACGAATATCCGAGTAAATGCCGCGGCGTGAGCGACCTGTCGGTATATTTCTCTTTTCTATGCCTGTCGGCGCGGCGCGGCGGAACTTTTGCTGCGGAAGTTTTGTCTGCTGTCTATATTTTATTTAATTTTTCGTTTGCAGGCTTCTTCTCACAGCCATTGACAATTTTACAGGGTTTCGCACAGCTAGTAGCGAAAACCTTACAGGTGGATTCCTGCCTTGATAACGAGTCAAAAATGTTAAAGCAATCATGACTAGTTATGGAGATATGCAATATCAAAGTTTGCACTTTTGTTTTCAATATTTCTGATTTATTTTTTTCAAAAAGTATCATCACACTAACTTGTATTATGTTAGTATCAGGAACGTATCATCACGATCGTAGAACAATGACGGATGTGCAAAAAATTCCTTTTTTTGACTTTTTTGGATCGTTACAAAGTGAAAAAAAAGAAGCCATCTAATGGTATTTAAAAAGTATATTTTTTCTCACTAATTTAACCGTCGTTATACCGACTTCGTATAACGACGGTTCTGATTTGCGATCGTAGAACAATGCAGCATGTGTAAAAACATCGTTGTACTGCGCTGACTATATTTGAGGTTTGAAAGGTATCCTCTTTAAATAACTAACCCAAGTTTCAAATGAAAATCTTTTGTAGTTATTGAGCTATGACGTAAAGTGTCTTTATGTAAATAAAACTTCAAACTGCTCTCCTGCAAACCTCAGAGAAAAATCACATGCGTCGTTGTTCTACGATTATGGCGATATTTGTGTGTATGTTTCTAATAATTACCTTAGACAATGTCAGCATAGATTATTTCCCATTCTAATATACAGGACCAACCTGCCGATGGTTATGCCTGTTGGAAGAGCTACCGCTGTGCTGAACAATATCCCTTTGGACATTGATTTGTTCCATATCTCTGAGAAGGTTTTCCGAAGCAGGATTCTCCTACATCTTTTATATGAATTGTTTAATCCCAATTATAATAATTTCGTCGTCTGTCCGTCCATCTGTCTGTCTGTCCCGGTAACTTCGTGTAACGTCCGTAATTTCGTTCGAATTCACGGCTAAAAACATTAAACGGCCGGAGATGGGGCTTGAACTCCGGGCCAGCAAACCCGAAGGCGGTAACGATGGTGATGTTGCTACTGCCGAGTCTGCGTTACCCGTTAAAAATACAGTATATACATATAGCAAAGACGCGAACCACTTTTACTTATAAAATAAGATTATAAAGCGCACAATATATTTTCTTTAGGTACACTGGCTTTATAGACATTTTTCCAAGACCAGTGACATCTCCGATATGGTGTAGTAGCTACGATACCTGGCTCTCACCCGGGGGGCTCGGGTTCGGTTCCCCGATATCGGAATATATTTCTCTCATTTTATTTCGATGTCTATTTATTTATAATATTAATTATTCAATTATATTGTCGCTAGAGTGATATTGTCATCAAAGGACAGTATCGGGTTTAGTTTCACGCACAATCACCAGGGTTTAAAATATTAATTAATAATTAACTGCCGACAGGGGAAATATAATATGATAAAAGTCGTTATTACCTACAAATATAGTGTCAGCTATAAATAAGTAAATACTTATTCTTTAGGAACCGGCATGTAAAAGTACCATCGTTTTTGACTGATTATACCTAGTATACATATAACTAACTAACTAACTAACTTACCATCACGCCGTTTCCCCGTGGGGGTAGGCAGAGAGGATAGAGCGCCATACTCTTCTGTCCTGACATACAACTTTCGCTTCGTCTACATTCATACATCTTCGCATGCAAGTTCGACGGTTGTTCAGGCTTCTCACAGGACCATCTTCCAATCTGGTTAATCTGGTCATGCCACGTCTTCCGTGGTCGCCCTCTCTTTCTGGCGCCGTCAACACTTGCATCATATATCTTTCTTACCATTCTTTCCTCATTCATTCGCTCAACATGCCCAAACCACCTGAGCGATCCTATTTTTATTCTATGTATTATGCTACGATCAGCTTTACATTCATTCCTAATATCTTCATTCTTTACTCTATCATACATGGTATACAATATACTAATTTTAATGTAGGTAAATGTTGTATTCCAAATATATTAAATTGAATTATTTTATAAAATCGCACAACGTATTCGGGGACCTGGGAAAATACTCTGCAATTCTTTAATTATTACATTTCCATTTGAATATAGATTGATCGTGTATCGAACACGTCACGACCGCGCTGTGAGCAACTAGGTACCTATATTATCTTATCTTATTCCAGTGTGATTCAGGGTGACGCAGTTGCTTAGATATTTCCGAATCACCTGACCATTGAGTAGGTACTTTGTTACAACGATTGCACCACTTTATCAAAGCGCAGATCATACCGCTTGCGTGCTGGCAGGCACGCCGTCACACGCAAAGGATAAGCACAAGCGATGGATCACGGAAATACATAATCAATATATATGTATATAAAGAAACCCGTGTTTCCCTATCCGCCAAGTTTTCTTCACAACCAGATACTACCACCCCCTGGTGTTTATGGTGGCAGATAGCCCTTGGTGTCCCATTGAAAATGTGCGAGTTTGGTGGGGGTGGCTGACCGTGGATGGGAGTGGTTGACGAAAATGTTCATTCTAGCGCATTGTTTTGTTATGAGAAGGCCGCAAATGCTTCAGATTGTTCCTGAATGGGTTCGCCGACTGTGTCTGCAAGTCTAGAAGGTTCCGGAAAAATCCGCTCTAGAAAGTTCTGTAAGGAGAACGTTCTAGAAAATTCTCGAAAGTTCTATAAGGTTCTAAACTGAGTGGCGGAATGTGCCGGTTTGTCTAGAAGGTCCTGTACATTCGATAAATTCGAAGGAGGATGTTCTAGAAGGTTCGCGAAAGTGCTATGACGATCCAAACAGTGTACTATAAATCTACGCGTGCGAAGCCGCGCGGGCACAGCTAGTTATAATATGTAAAATGGTACTGATACACATTCTAGATTTGAGCATGCTCATTAGCATGCTCAAATCTAGCATGCTCTAACAAATCTACGCACTTGCTCGTTATTAGCATGCTTAGTTTAAGCATGTTCATGAATGAGCATAGGTACTCAAAGCTTACAGTCAAACACACACGCTTATTACTGGCGTGCTCTTGTCATAGAATAGAGAGGAACTCTAGTTCAAAATGGAAACTTTGCAAACTGAAATAGAAAATTCAAGTGAACCAATAAATCAAAATAGTTCTCGAGTTCCATCCGCACTTTTTTGATTTTTGTTTTTATAATTTTTATTGTAAGATTTGAATCATTCATGTCTTTTAATAAAGTTTCATAAACATTATTTCTTGCTATATTATTTTTACATAGCGATGACAGAGTATTCCACAGGCATTTGTGATTCCTATAATAAGTCACGAAAATAATGTGCTGTCATCTCCCCAACGCACCATATTTGTTTCATCTGTCGCGGACTGAAAAGATCGCATTGATGATCGATACTATCCGCGAATGACATAAGCATGCTCATAAGCAAGCCTGTTCACACATGCTCAAAAGATACCCCTTAAGACGGACGGACAGACATCGAAATTATTATGTTATGACGCTATCGATGTCGCCACCATTTCATACCCGCGACCTGCCAAAAAGATCCTATAAATATATATAAATAGGGTTTAGCAAAGACGCGAACCATTGTTCCGTCATTTTTGATGGGTAATAACTAGTTATATCTTAATTATAAATCATCGATACAATCAGATACAAATCCCAAATAACTACCAAAAATAACCGGTTAATATAACGATTCTCGTCACTAATCGGTATGTGGATGGGGTGGATGTGTTTAGCAGTTTTTAAACAACTTAAAAAGAGAAGAAATGTTCACCTTCCATTAGACGCTCCTAGTTCCTTCAACCCTTCACTTCCATTAACCGAAACTTCTACAAATTGACCGCAACTTGTTTTTGTGTAACCATTTTTTTTTGCTTGTATTAAATGTATGTATTATGAACAAATAAATATATGTATGTATGTGTCTCTTTAATTAAAATAAAATAAAAAACTGAAGACCCGCTCGCTGTCCGGGAAAACTAAGATTTTTTTCACTTATCGATCTGAATGCTGGATAGGTACTATCTTCTTTATTCTGTGGTAGGTACCTACTCGGTAAAATATGAAAATGCAGTACAGGTCTTTGAACGTCAGATTCTAAGAAGAATCCTTGGAGGCATGAATGAAAACGAGGTGTGGCTGTAGCCAATGCTACAATCATAAATCGAATGGTTTGCAAGTAAAACCGCCACAATCTTATTGAAGAAATTTAGATAAACTCATTTTTAATTGATATTATAGCCAAAGCGCAGATTTTGATTTGAAATTTATGATTTTAATAATATTTTTATATGTTTGCTCTGAGAACACAATTGCTGGAATTTTCCGCAGAGGGATAATTATTAATTTAGGTAGAATTATATAAGTCTCGCAGACATGAAGCTATTTATATGAGAAGCGCGTGTATGGAAGTCTTTTTATAGGATGGCCCAGGACTTACAACCTGTATGAGCCGGCTACCTACACATGCAATTTTCACCAATTTCATCGTTATTATTACAATACAAAAATACAATATAACACATTATCACATTTTTTGAAGTTGTATATAATATACAAAAGTTTCAAAAATTTCATTATGTGTGGAACATATCATGTTCCAAATCTGAAAATCTGGTGATTAAATAAATAAAAATATGGCAGTGGACAAATCTAGTAATTGTGTTCGCGGAACATACGTATAAAAATATTGTTAAAAATATATACTGGTCTATAAAAAGAGTTAAAAAAATAAAAATATTGATTTTCAGGCGTATTCTAGTGTATATGTTAAATAATTCGGAAAAATATTGTATATAGATTGAAAATTAATATATAGAGGTATCATTACCAGCTATGAAACCAGTCCCTTCAAATATTAGGTCCTTACATATGAAATTGACGTTTTGCCGTACTGGCAAATTTGATCTCAAATATCTTCTCTTTGGTTAGGAATTGCAAATCCAAATTTATACAGCTATTTACTCATGTATTTGTGTTTTGAAAATTATAATTCATTTGTTTTTTCCTCAATTGTTTTTTTCTTTGCGTCACTCAGTTTACAAAATGAAAAACTTGAAATATCACGTTATTTACGAGTACGAGTTCCACCGTGGGACCAGTGCTGCAGAAACGGCTCGAAGGATTAATGATGTGTATGGCGACGGTGCCGCAAAAGAAAACACAGTGCGTTTTTGGTTCCAACGTTTTCGTTCTGGAAATTTCGACCTGCAGAACAAGCCCCGTGGACGGCCGGAGACCAAAGTTTATAATGAAGAATTGAAGGCTATTGTGGAAGCGGATCCATCGCAAACCACATCCGAGTTAGCTGCAGGCTGCGGTGTTAGTGATAAAACTGTTTTAATCCACTTGAAGCAAATTGGTAAGGTGAAAAAGCTTGAAAGGTGGGTATCTCACGAATTGAGTGAAGCAAATCAACAAACGCGCTTTGACTGCTGCGTTGCATTACTCAACCGGCACAATAATGAAGGGATTTTAAATCGAATCATTACCTGTGATGAAAAGTGGATCCTGTACGATAATCGGAAGCGCTCATAGCAATGGCTGAACCCTGCCGAACCAGCCAAACCATGCCCAAAGCGAAAATTGACTCCAAAAAAGTTACTTGTGAGCGTTTGGTGGACTAGTGCTGGTGTCGTTCACTACAGCTTTCTTAAATCTGGCCAGACGATTACGGCAGATGTCTATTGTCAGCAACTGCAAACCATGATGGAAAAGCTAGCTGCTAAACAACCGAGGCTGGTTAATCGCTCTAGGCCACTGCTACTTCATGATAACGCTAGACCACACACTGCATAACAGACGGCTACCAAATTAGAGGAGCTTCAATTGGAATGTCTAAGACATCCACCGTACTCTCCGGACCTTGCCCCAACAGATTACCATTTTTTTCGAAATTTGGATAACTTCTTGCAAAGGAAAAAATTCAACTCCGATGGGGCAGTCCAAACCGCCTTCAAAGATTTTATTGATTCCCGTCCGAATGGTTTTTTTAGTAAAGGGATCGATGAACTACCTATGAGATGGCAAAAGTGCATAGATAGCAATGGTACATACTTTGATTAAATAAATATATTATAATAAAAAAAAATCGGCTTTATGTTCCTCCCATACTAAACGTCAATTTCATATGTAAGGACCTAATATATGGATGGTTTCAATTTGGAACATATATATATACAACTTTCAAAAATTTGATAGATAGGTATGTTTGTGTAGAATGATCAGTTCATACAGGTTTTAAACCCTGGGCCATCGTATAAAAGACTAACATACACGTTTTTCATATAAATAGCTTCATCTCTATGAGATTTCTATAGTTTATCATAATTATGTTATTACTTATTTGAAAAAATAAAATAAAATCCCAAAGTGTTGTCAAATTCTCGTCTGACTAACCTTCTAGATTCCTTTTCGCGCAATTAGTATCATCTAAGATCGAATTTCGTCCTCTCAATAACCATATATCAACAAAATAATATACTTTGAAGGAACTAATAGTGTCGGAAATGGTCCAACGAGTTTGATGAAAAAAATGCCGAAACTGTTTTGGTCCGGTTCATAAGCACACTATATTTTCTCATTTTGTCGAATTATAGAAATATGGATTGTAATTATGTACATGCGCGAACATTGTTTCGTCTAATTCCTTTCGAAACATTAAAAATACTGTAAAAAAAGATGCCGGAACGCCGCTATACCGCCAAAAAGCACTGAACACTGCATCGATATCGATTTCTTCGGAAAACCGGCCCCTATCAATACAGGATCATCACTATCTACACCTGTGTAGACTTTGGCCTCTTCAAGAGTTTTCTTCTGCTGATCTCTGATTATTGCCTTTTTCTCCAGTTTTGGATCTCTGAGTTATGTCTTTGATGACATTCAAGTCCTATCTTTAGGCCTTTTCAAACTCTTAAAAAACACTACGTGTATGGTGTCTAAATTGAATGCCGGACTTAAATTGAAAAAAATGTTGTTTTTATTAATTATGTCATTGAGTTTTTATCATTTATTAGAGTATCAAAGTACACACTCTCCGATTAAATATGAACAATTATATCGGACAAATGACCACATCAGCATTGGCTGCAAATCATTTTAAAAAATCAATTACGATTTCGCACAATCTCTGATCAATTTCATCTATGATACATCAAATTTCATTATGAGGTCGTCAACTGTTAATGGATTGCGAATTTAGCAGACCTTGGATTTCAGATAACCCCACAAAAAGATGTCACGTGACGTTAAATCGAAAGATCTTGCTGGCCATCTGAAGTCGGCATTACTTAACAAGGAAATGTGTAGTAAATTAATTGTTACTCGAGTTGTACGGTTGGTCCTGTTCGACCCACATTTGTTCCAGGCCCATGTGGTCCAAATTTCACCAAAAAACACCGAAAACACGAAGCGAAATTTGAGCTCCACATTAATTTGTGGAATGGAAGCATGACCGAAGAATTGAAGCATTCGACCCAAAATAAGCTAGATAGACAGAGTTACGAATGAATGTGCTATGGTTTGGATGAATAAATAAAAAGAAGTTATTAAAACAATAAAAATCCGAAAACTTCAATATCTCGGATATGCCATGAGACAGACATTCAGAGAAGTAGGAGGTCTTGCATCTCACAATGCAGGGAAAGGTTGCCGGTAGTCGGGGAAGAAAGAGTACATCATGGCTGAAAAAACTAAGACAGGGGTTTGGCCAGTCTACTGTAGAGCTATTTCTCGCCGCAGTAAATAGATTGATGATAGCCGAAGTCCGTTGAATGGATCGGGCAGAAGAAGAAGAAGAAAATTTAAATCCGGCATTTAATTTGGGCCACCTTGTTAAACTTAAACTTCATTATTGTAGCGCCGACTTTTTGTAAAATAACGCGTAAATAAGGACTAAGTGATTGGTGCGAGATTTTTAAAAAGTAACCCATAAAAACCAAGTTTTTATTATACTTCCTTTCTCATTTACTAGTGGAAACTGGTTTGGCGCTTAACCTACGCTTTGGGCTTCGGTCGGGCGACGCTACGAAAGGGAGTAACAAAAAATTTCCAAAAATCCAAAATTATACTATAATCATGTTTCGCGTCTACCAGACGCGTTGAAATATTTTCATACAACTTAATAATTTGTATGAAAAAACCATTCAAAATTTGAAAAATCCAAAAAATTATTATTTTTATTAACGAAAATTTGACAGATCTTCTTGATCGCCACGAGACTGCTTGCAAAGTTTCAGCTCGATTGGATCACGGGAAAGGGGTTTGTTTCGCACACGATCAATCCAGCGGCATAAAATTGAATTTTTTAAATTTAATAAAAATATATGGCCGTGTGTGTGTATGTGTAATTGTTACCATAAGGTTTATTTTTTGAACATTTATGCATTTAGTTTATAATATTTCTTATACTCGCGTCGAGGCCTCGACAACTTGAATAGTTTTAAGAATTTTTTGTAATTTTATTCTATATGTAATTTGTAATTTTTTATTGTAAATAAAATGAGTGGAATTAGCGGTCTTATTACTGACGAATCCTGACTGGAGATATAAGGTTTTGTGCATTATTAGGACATCCGCGAGATTCGGAAATAAACGTATCTCACTGTGGAGGATGACGGCCGATCTCGCGGATTAAATTAAATAGCAAAAATATGTTTTTGCCAGTTTTCAGATAACTGCGCAGTAGATTTGAAAGGCCGTTAAAATGGTCAGGCAGGCCGACGTTTGAACGCGACAAGCCGGCGCCTGGCGGGGGTCAGGCAGGCCGACGTTTGAACGCGACAAGCCGGCGCCTGGCGGGGGCCGCTGGTTTATGGACCAGACGTACGCGGCGCGTGGAAAGTTTGCAACGCCGTAAAATCAGAAAGTTCACGAGATGAACTCAGAAAAAGTGCACAAAACCTGGCATGTCATTTCCTGTCAGAATTCGTTATAAAATAAAGAATCGGATTAGTTTGGAAGGAGATACATCGAGAGATAGGAATCGGCCTTTTTTGAGGCGATTTATGAACGCCGACACATCCGGACACATTGGTACTAATTAAATTCACATGCGGATGTGCCAGGCGTTCAATTTGACGTAACATTTACATATGTACACCTCCCCGTTCGGGAGATAATTTGGCTAGGCGGGCAAAATAGTCCGTTTAGAGGATGGGCCGGCGCGGATCATACCGCTCGGGAATGCTGCGCTGACCACCATCCGCCACTGGGTATTCTCGAGATGTCTCTCCCCTCCCTTACTAATCCCATTTTGACCGTTGATTTCCCGCTGTGTCTAGATTTTAAGTATAAATAAAGGAAGATTCCGCAGACTCAGCGTCCTCAGTTCGCCGATATTACTTTTACCTTGTTACGCTGCCGGTCCGCGGAATCGTTTTTTGCAAAATAAAGTGTCTTTTATTTTTAATTTAAATTCCCGAAAAAGTGTTTTTTGTTGTTGCTTTCGAATTTACCTTTGTGCTTAAAATATTATAAATTTCTACTGAATTTCTCCCACCGTAACACGGAGACCCACCCTATATTTAGCTATTTTTAAATTCGGTTTTTTAGCCGCTCGGGTTTTAAAATATTTTGGGAATTTTTAAATAGTTTTTCGAACTTGGTATGGCCTTGTGCGTACCATTTCGTGGTCCTTCGTGAAGCCGGATTTCCGTTGTTTCGGTTTTTAATTTTTTAAATTCAGTAATTTTGTGCTTCGTCGGAATCCGAATTTTTATAATTTTTTTTTGTGAAAAAATAATAATTATAATATTTTAAAGAAAATGTCGCGCTCGTTAAGATCGAATTCGAATCGCAAATTACCCACCGACGAAGAAGATGCCTCCCATTGCGAAGCGTCATCGGGAGATGAATCGGACCGGCAGTCGGGAGCTGAGGATCAGGCGGCGTCACCTACTGACGCGGCTAGCTCGAGTGCAGATATAAGGAGGCTGCGCAGGGAGCTACGCCACAAGGACCGGCATTACAGGAGGCAGCTTGATGAAATGCAGAAGCGCCAAGAAGAGATGTTCACGAGGGCCTTGACACTTGCAGCGGCGGGAAGGGACCCCGTGGCGGGGGGCGCAGGAGCGCTCGCCGCCGGCGCCGCGGCAACCGACGTAGCGGCGCCTATTACCGCTGCGAGTGTCTCGGCGGACGACATCGCCATAGAAGACCCGGCGCGCATGAATGCACCTACAACTTGTCATCAAGAGGCTCCTGCCGGGACCGATAATCCGAGCTTGGGCGACTGGATGCGGTCGCAACAAGCGCAATTTGAACGGCTGACGTCCGCTGTTACAGAAGCGGTCCGGTCAACGCGTTCACCTGAGAGCCCGCGATATCCGCTCAGCCAGGATGAGCCACGAGTGTCGGCTATGATAGCGCGGCAGTCTAACGCAAAGGACCTGGCGGAATTTTCGGGCGACCCAATGGAATGGCGTTCATTCAAAACGCAATTCAGGCAATCCACGGAATTGTGTGGGTTGACAACTGCAGAGAATGCGATGCGGTTGAGAATCGCGCTCAAGGGGGCAGCTCGGGAAGCAGTGCGCCCTTTGATCGGCGACCCTCATTGTGTTGAGGGGATTATGCGCACTCTGGAGGATTTATTCGGCCAGCCAGATGCGATAATTGCAAGCGTCCTGGAAAAAGTGAGGAACACAGCACGCCTCACTGAGAGTACGGACACAGGCATTTTTATGAAATTCGCGGTAGCGGTGAGGAATGCCGTCGCCACAGTAAAAGGTATGGACGAGCGCTATTTGGCCTCACCTCAATTGTTACGCGAGCTCGTCGGAAGGCTCCCGCTTTCGGCGAGAATGGCATGGTTCGCGGCGAGATCCGGAACCGTGAGCACGAACATCGAGGACTTCTCGAGATGGCTGTCGAGTATGACAGACTCGGCGCCTTATTGCGGCGGACAGACCGCGCAAGTGATTGAAGACAAGGGGCGCAAAAATGCGCAAATCCACGCGATTCATCGAGCGCCGGAAAATACGCAAAATTGCGGTATTTGCGACTCAAGAGATCACGGCGCCGCGGCATGCAACGATTTTACGCGCTGTTCGGTATCTGACCGAGCGGCTATCGTCAAGGACAGAAGATTATGTTTTATGTGCCTCGAACCTTGGACGCCGAAACATAAACATGGATGCCGGGGCCGTGATAAAAAATGCGACGTGGACAATTGTGAGATGCGGCATCACCGGATGCTGCACGGCGCGTCGCCTTCCGCGAAACGCGAGTGAAAACGTGTCACTCGCGGGTCAGGTGACGGGCGCGCCGCGGCGCCCGGCCGATCTGGCCTTATAGACTGTGCTCGCCGCGAGCCGCGACGCCGAAAATGTAATTTTTTAAATGTGCAGAAAGTCGACGTGTGTGGCCCGCGGGGGCATAGAAAGACATTCGCCTTATGCGATAAAGGTTCGACCGTGTCACCGATGGACTCCGAAGTCGCCAGTGTGGTCGGTAAATCGGGACCGGTGCGAAATCTGCGCCTACACGGCGCCCGCGGTATGTGCGCCTCCGATCCGCGGTCGCGTCTAGGGCAGATAATTTTGAAAGGCAGCGGACTTGCCTAACATCCGTTGAGTGATGAAAGTAAACACTTTGCGTAATTTGGATTTGCGGCCCCGACGGTTTAGCCGAGAAACCGGGGAAATCAAGCGCACTGTGATTATAACAAAAGTGTTATAAAATTATTATGGGGCATAGTTTATGCCATTTGTGAAGTGTCGCGAGTTGGAGAGATAGCGGGTGCAGATAACGGCGTTTTATCGAGCACAGCACAAGGATGGATGAAAACCGGGGGCGTGCCAGGCCGCCCGACCATCGCCGCAACCGTGTCTTCCAGTATAGCTGAGCGGCTCAGTGAGAGGCCCGCGAGATGCACTCGTAGGACACACATATTGAAATTGACTGGCCGGAAGTGACCCCCGCGTGCGGGTCAGTGCAGTGGGTACCCGAGCGACCATACATGATGGAAGCCACCACTGTATAGCTTGCCGGCAGCCAATGGGCGACAGGTCTTCTGTGGAAAAGGAATGGATTGTGCCCTTGCAGCCGAATTTCGGTTTTTTAATATTTTTTTGTGATAAAAAATATATATGGCCAAGGATCGGTTCAGCTCGGATACCGACATTGGAGTTTATCGCATTTTGCGGATTTGTAGAGGCGCATCTAGATGAGATTGCCCGTATTGCGGAGGGTAGTTACACCCATGTCTACCACGGCCAAGAGTCGGTTCATTTGAGAAACCGGCATTGGATTCTTCGCACTTCATGGATTTTTTTTTTTTGCCCCGAAATATTGGAAAAAATTCGGGTTATTTTCGATGCAGAAAATAAATTGAGATGGGATGTCTAAGGATCGGGAGGCCTTAGATATTATCGGGCTACATATGCGCGCCTTGGGACCGGCCATAACGATGAGACCGGACAAGACTACAAGATGTGTGGTGAGAATAAACTGGAGCCCGCGTGGGATAAATTTATTTTAATTTGTGTAATCTGCCAGTCGTGCGGAACCGCAATAAATTTATCAATCTGCCCGAGCGAGAGGCGGATAGACGGCCGACAAGATGCCAACTACTGGGCGCTAAAAGGCGCATATTCGAGCCGGTGAGATTCATGGCTGATGTGACGATCCGGTCGAAATATTATTTGCGAGCAGTTTGGCGGTCAAGGTCAGTTTTGTAACCAGCGGACGAGGCCAAAACACGCCGAGAAGCGGCATTTTGGTGTAAATTGTGTGCAAATAAATGCATGATGGCTCGAGAGAGCATACTAATCCGCCGACGCAAAGTGTTACTACACATTTTCTGCGGTGCCTAGGGACAGGCACGTTGCGCGGTGGATTACATTGGAAAAAATAGAACCACAGTACGGTGGTTATTATAACAGCGAAGATTGAAATAGCCCCCCTGAAGCCGTTTAATGGACCGCTGTGGACCGCGAGAAATTTAATCGCCGCGAGCGTGACGGCGAACATTGAGTCCGAACATTCACGCCATATGGAGCGCGCGGTGTTCGGGACCGTCACAACAACGATGATGTATTGGTGATGTGTGCTGACGCGGCTGAACCCGGCCGATACTGGTACGCGGGATGTCGAGCCGCCGGACCTGACACCCACCGGACGCTGGTTTACCCGGCCGCCATTTTTACGGGACACTGAAGAAGTATGGAAGTATGGTATGAAAAGCGGCCGCCGCAACCCTGATCCGGAGCAATTGCAACTACGACCGGCGTTTGTTACGCAATACGACGTCGGGGCATTTCCGGATATCAGGCGTTTTTCGTCATTTTAAGATTATTACGCGCGACCGCTTGGGTGCGGCGCTTTATATAAAATTGCCGGCGCGGCAGAGTCCGCGCGCGCCGAGCAGATTTGACCGCGGATGAGCGGTGTGCTGCCGAAAGATTATGGGTATTGTGAGCACAAGCAGAGTCATTTGGAACGGAGCTCAGCACACTTCGGCGGGGGGCCCCCCTCCCCCGCACCAGCCGTTTGTACGTGGTGACCCCGCGACTGGACGAGGATGGAATAATCATAATGGATTCCCGATTGTCAGCTACAACAGTCGCCGATATACCGCCAGGCTTAAAGAGACC